>MU551591.1:284534-351951 GCA_024362625.1 Silurus asotus
GGGGGGGGGGGGGTGTAAATAAGATTCTAACACACTCTAAATCAGCTGTGAGGTTTAATGAGGGAGAGGTAAATACCTTGGTGCGTATCCTCTGTCCTATTTTCTCAAAACGTCCCCTTTCGTAGAACCTAAAGCCCTTTTTCTGTCTCTGAGGCTGAGAGATGGACATCCTGGGGTCGAAGTAAGACGTGGATTCCAGGTCATCGCTGGGTTTCTCCTTCAGCTGCAGTTTAAACTGCTCTCGCTTCACGGCTCTGATGTTCGCTGAGAAAAAAAGAGAAAAGCGTTGACACGTTTGATTAAGATGCTGCGTGCCGAAGGATCTGATCAGAAACGTTTCTCGTCACGTGCGGTTCCAGGGGGGGGGTGGGGGGGTCACCTTTCAGCGTGGGCATGCGGTGCGTGAGCTCCACCTCTTTGCCGCTGGCGTCCACGGTCCTCCCGAGCTCGTCCAGGATGAGGGGCGTCGGCTTGGTGATCTCGCGAGCCTCCACTTTGCTGTGAAAGGAAAAGTCGCGTCAACGGGCGAGAAGGAGTTTCGGGACGTGTGTGTGGATCGTGCGCTGAACTCACGGTGGCGCGATGCCCATGGCGTGCAGGTTAGCGAGAGCCACCAGGTTGTGTGGTCCTGTGTTGGTCATGGCTCCCAGGATGCCCGGCTTCATGGCGAGCGTGGACTGGATCTTGGCCTGGAGCTCGGCGGCTTTGCGCGCCTTCTCGATGGCGTCGTTCATGAAGCTGGCGGCCTGCGACGGGGCGATGGACTGAGCCGGGCCCGGACCCGGCGCCGAGGACAGGAGGGAGGAGCGAAGACCCGGCGCTGGGGGTTGGGGGGTGGGGAGGGGGAGTCTGGGCTGTGGATTAATACCAGAGTTAAACTTCTGTACAGTTTCCACTCAAACACTTCATGAAGTAAATCCTTCAGGTGATACCTGAGAGATGCTCAGCTGCTTCTTTCTCTCTTCTATCTGCCGAGTGGCCGTTTCCATCATCTGCTTGATCTGTGCAGGAGAGAGAGAGAGAGAGAGAGAGAGAGAGAGAGAGAGAGAGAGGGGGAGATCACTATACAACAGCAGTTCAGTTCTTCTGCATGATCATTAGATATAAAAGCTTTACACACACACACACACCTGCATCTTGGTGAGCATTCCAGGGCTTTCCGCCGGAGGTCCAGGAAGAACTTCTGGCTCTTCGACCTCTTCGAATCGAGGTACTCGTTTCCTCTTCGCCACCGTTTCGCTGCCCTCTACCTCCTTATGCGCCTCCACCTCATCTCCAAACACGTCCTGTAGATAGAGAGAGAGAGAGGAGACGTGTGAGCGAGCTCGGCTTCACCACACCACGTCTGCACCTCATGGGTTCCACCGACCTTCAGATCTCGTTTGCGGTTTTTCTCGGCGGTGCCTTTGTTCCCCCGCGAGTTCCTGCTCTCCTCCAGCGCCTCGAAGAGCCTCTCGACGAAGCCGCTCGCCGAGTCGTCCAGGAACGGTCTCAGCTGGTCTGCAAAAAAAAGAAATATCACACGTTTAGAGAAACGTCGAGGTCTGAAAGAGGAAATCCGAGTCACGTGTGTGTGTGTGTGTGTGTACCTGTGGTTTTCCTCTTGTCCAGGCCTTTTCCCACGCAGTGCAGAGCCGCGGTCACCACGGTGGGCTCGGAGAAACCCAGCACCTTCTTCACGGTGCGCTCCACCCACGGCCGCAGCTCCTCCACCTCGCGCTTGGGCAGGGACATGCTGGAAGATCTGACACGAGAGATCGGATTAGATCAGACACCAAATATTCCTGAGGTTGACTATACGAGGTGTTTATTGCCACTGTCCTGGACCTTCAACTCCTGAGGAAGATCTCAGAGCTCCACACAGTTCTCTGCTCTGGAAGCAGTCTGAGGGACACCGTGTTTTACGTGTGACCGAATAAACGCGTTCCAGCGTGAACACGTCACAAACAAAACAAACCGTGAACACACCAGAGAACTATTCTTCTTCTCTAAGTGTATTATTATTCACTATAATACCCTGTTACCCCGTGTAAACACACACACACACACACACACACACACACACACACACACACACACACACACACACACACACACACACAGTTCCCCTCAGAGCTCCTCTGATTAGCATGCTAGCTGTTACTTTCTGTATAAACCGTGTGCAGACTCTCACCTGATCACTCGAACCGTCTAGAAGTCAAACCCCAGTCCTTTTCCTTCTCCTCTACAGTCTCTATAAAATAAAACCTTACAGAAATTAATTACTAAAATAAAACCCACAAGGTAAAAAAAACTAAATCTGATTCGCGCGGCGTCCACAAAACGTCCAGGCGGTGCAGCCGGAAACAGGAAGTACTGAGCGCGCGCGCGCACACACACACGCTTCCGCGCGCGACACGACGCCAGTGCTGCCACCTGCAGTCCGGATGAGAACATCACACTCACTCATTCACACTGATTTCACAAAGTGAACTCGCTTCTGTAACACGCCAACAGAGGGCAGCACGAGGCTGCACGCACAGGCACAGGGAGCACCGACCTTCACGAGTCGAAATGTTTCAAAGATGAACGTGTCTTTTACTGTGTTTTTGTTGTTTGCTCTTGTTAATGTATATTTGTGTTGTTGTAATGCAAATCAATTACGTCCATTTCGTTTAATTTCAAGTCCGTGTGCCAAACAGACGTACGACGACGTGAGGCGGTGCTATTCCTGAACACGTGCGTTACCGCGTCCACCACGTTATCACCGAGAAAATCATTGCGGTGCCAAAAAAAGAGACGTGACATAGTTCTGTTGAAAAGTTTATACTCGCACAATAATAATAATATGTGCATAATAACTGGAAAACATTTGCATAATAACTAGATACTATTTGCATAATAACTGGATAATATTTGCATAATAACTGGCTAACATTTGCATAATAACTAGATACTATTTGCATAATAACTGAATACTATTTGCATAATAACTAGATACTATGTGCATAATAACTAGATACTATTTGCATAATAACTGGATAATATTTGCATAATAACTAGATACTATTTGCATAATAACTGGATAATATAAGCATAATAACTGGATACTATTTGCATAATACCTGGATAATATTAGCATAATAACTGGATACTATTTGCATAATAACTGGATACTATTTGCATAATAACTGGCTAACATTTGCATAATAACTAGATACTATTTGCATAATAACTGGATACTATTTGCATAATAACTGTGTAATATGTATATAGTGATGGTTTCTGTGAGCAGATGTTTGTTCAGCATTTATAAAAGAGGTTTCCACAGAGATAAATCTGGAAATGTACACACGGAGGTCTTATTATTGACTTATTCGGGGGGCAATAACATGGTTATAGCGTGTGTGTAAATATTACACCTTCTATTCTTCACATCTGATCATAAAACCACTGAACGGAGCGAAACACGTTGATTGGAATTGGATCTGATGTGCTGACGCGGCGAAATCTCGTGAAAACATCCGCCTAGAGAATCCGGAGCCATGATGAATTTAAGACAGATGAATAATGAAATGAATAAGATGTAGAAGGATCACATTTTTTAAAACGTTTAATAGGAATGCATTTTGTGACCACCATTCAACATCATGAGGGTCTTCTCAGTGTTCTTCTTCAGCCTTGTGCATGGGGAACATGGTGGGGGTTTCCTGGATCTTCTCGGATGCTGGTGTTGAGCAGGAGTGAGAACATGAGCAGGGGCAGATTCCTCAGCGGGTTCCCGGTGTGAATTGGGGGAGGAGGTTTTAGGTCACATGACTTCAAACCATCCTTGTGGACCCTTTGTTGTTGGCAGGGCTTCTCCGAACCGTGTGTAACGCCTTGCCTTTTTATTTATATATATATATATATATCTTTATACATGCACACACATTGTGTGTGTGTGTGTGTGTGTGTGTGTGTGAATGATTTTCAGTAGACGCATCGAGAGGAATAAAAACACACGCTTCATGCTTGGAGGCAGGAGAGCATTCACGGTCGAGATGAACAAAGGGAGAGAAGAGAAGAGAAGGCAGGACTAAAGGAGCTCGGGATCAGACTGAGACTGAGAGATGGTTCTGTGAAGGAAGTGCACCATTTTTCTCCTGCTGGAATAAACGCGTTTGCGGGTCAATTAGACGGAAATCTCGCGCACCGAAACCCGGCGCGCGCTTTTAATTACAATTGCTATAAGTATTAACTATTTATATATATATCATTCCTTTCCTCTGGGATCCAAGCAATTCTACTCTTGAAAAGAAAATAAGGACTAAAGTTAAACTGAACATCATCTGTCATCATGGTTCTCGGTTGTGCGCTCATTCGGATCCGGACCCTCCGCCGCCGCCATCTCCACTGCGCTCTCCTGTGCCTCCTGAGCATCGCGTCCGGGCTCGGCGTCCGCTCGTCCTATCCCCAAGGACCAGACTGCGCTCCAGACAAAGGAAAAGACTGTCCAGGTACCACCATACGTCCTTTAATATCACCTCTGCATCTTTGTTTTGGCTTCTATATTTCATATATATCTCTCTATACATGAGGCACCTTGATTTCCATCCATCCTGAACCCCACCCTTCATTCTGCTCCAGTGATGCCTCTCTTTATACCCATGCACCGTTTTAAAAGACGCCTTTTATCAAGCGACGAGGTTCTAAATCTGACTTCAGATACACTCAGGAATTAATGGGGAAGAAAATCTTGCCACTGGGCCATACCACACCAGAGCAAGGTGCAGGGGTCGGCCTCGGAAATCACAACATGGATCCATAAGGCATGCATGTGTTTGGGAATGCGTTGAGATGTGCGGCGAATCATTTAAGCTTCTCTATTAGAATTTTGGAGTAAAACATTATCAGGAAATCTGAGCGAATCTTTCCCATTTATAAACCTTGGAACCAAATCCGGAACCATGGTCAGCTTTCATTGCCGTTCCAAACAGATACATATATAACGTCATATATACAGTGTTTATATAAGAAATTCAAGCCTGTAACTATGATTTCTTGAATGAGCCTGAATATGGAATCGAGCCCCTGGTGTGTTTTAGTGATTAGATTTTGGTAATTAGTGACGAAACAATCAAATTTCAACCCCAATTGTCAAAACTTTACAAACACCTGAAAGAACGTCATCAAACGATGTTCTGATTCGGTTACCATATAACATAGTATGTGCATTCACGGCTCCTGGGTTTAATTTGGTGAAAGTTTGTATGAAGAGGAGCATCGATAAATCTTTCCTCATCAACTATGGTCATGAAAGAAGTCCTGATCCTTAAATCAGACATGAGCTGATAACCAACAAGGAGATAAAAGTTCATTAGAATGTTTTATAATGAAGAGAAACAGTTCATCATTCAGTCCTCATTAGCTTTTTTATTGTACTGTTATTACTTTGTGTTACATGTTGCTACAATGGGACACGGTGTTACACATTGGTACACGATGAAACATAACGATACACGTTACATCATGTTACTTTGTGTTACATGTTGCTACAATGGGACACATAGTGTTACATCATGTTACAACGTTACATCATGTTACTTTGTGTTACATGTTGCTACAATGGGACACATCGTGTTACATCATGTTACAACGTTACATCATGTTACTTTGTGTTACATGTTGCTACAATGGGACACACTGTGTTACATCATGTTACAACGTTACATCATGTTACTTTGTGTTACATGTTGCTACAGTGGGACACGTTGTTACACGATGATACATGTTACATCGTGTTACTTTGTGTTACATGTTGCTACAATGGGACATGGTGTTACACATTGTTACACGATGATACATCGTGTTACATCATGTTACAACGTTACACCATGTTACTTTGTGTTAAACGTTGCTACAGTGGACCCGTTGTTACACCATGATACACGTTACATCACGTTACTTTGTGTTACATGCTGCTACAATGGGACACGGTGTTACAGGTTGTAACACGATGATACATGGTACATCAAGTTACTTTGTGTTACATGTTGCTACAATGGGACACATTGTTACACGATGATACACGTTATGTCACGTAACTTTGTGTTACATTTTGCTACAGTGGGACACGGTGTTACGTGGTGTTACACATTGTTACACCATGATACACGTTACATTATGTTACTTTGTGTTACATGTTGCTACAATGTTACACGTTGTTACACGATGATACACGTTACATCATGTTACAGTGGGACACGGTGTTACGTGGTGTTACACATTGTTACACCATGATACACGTTACATTATGTTACTTTGTGTTACATGTTGCTACAATGTTACACGTTGTTACACGATGATACACGTTACATCATGTTACTTTGTGTGACATGTTGCTACAATGTTACACATTGTTACACAATGATACACGTTACATCATGTTACTTTGTGTGACATGTTGCTACAATGTTACACGTTGTTACACGATGATACACGTTACATCATGTTACTTTGTGTGACATGTTGCTACAACGTTACACATTCTTACACGTTGTTACACGATGATATACGTTACATCATGTTACTTTGTGTGACATGTTCTTACATGAGCGTTTTAATGGTGCATCAGTGTATTTTGTCCAGCTTTCTCCAACATGATTCAAAATCAGCCAAGGTACATTGTTACTCCCCCTTTTCATATAGTTATGTTGTTCATAGCACTCTGCTATGTGCTACTTTTTGAACATCTCATTCAACATCTGCTCTTATAACAACCTCCACTCTGCTGGGAAGATGTTTTATTAGATTTTGTGGAGATGGAGGTGTTAGTAAAGGCAGGAACTGATGTAAATGAGAAGGTGAGGGTGACTAGGGTGCAGTCAGGGTAAAAGGGGTAGAATAAAGTTTAGAGCTCTGTAGCAGGACATCTTCCACATCTTCCAAACCATGGAAAGCAGATCTTCATGGAGTTGGCTTTGTGCAGATGGGCATCGTTATGCTGGAACAGGTTCGCATCTCCTAGTCCTCGTAAAGTCCAGTGAATCCGAAAGCATCCTGTTTAATCCTTCTTCATGTCTCCAATGATGAACTAGCAGGATTGTTAGGCAGATGATAATCCTCAGATTCCTGCTGCCAAGAGGAGCTCAGAGACTTTTAGAGTTCACCTTTTTAGGCGTGTGAAGAACAAGATTAAACGAGTTCAGACAGTTTCGCATGAACTTCCCTTAAATATCTTTTACAGCAAGCGGAAGAACTGAATCTGGTTTCCCTCCTACCAGCATGGACAGACTTTTTATAGACTTTCTTTCTGTTCTTCTTTCTGCATTCAGATGTTTACCAGATGCAAAGCCTCCATTTTGCCTTCATGTCATAGGGACTGGTTTTAAGCTCTTCTTCTGAACATGGTCAGTGGATGGACATTGTGTTGAAGACGCGGATGGGTTTCCTTTTGAGTCTGGTTCTTCTCAGTCTGGGTTTGAGGTTTATTTTGACTTAGTAGCATGGTGGCTTGATTCATCTAAAGATCTATGAGGTTCCTGTTGAGGTTAAACCCAATAACTATGGAGATGGATTTGGACTGTAATGAATAGAAACAGTCTTATAACTTTAACAATGATGGAACTGTAACGATTGGACGTTCAGTGTTGAGGCTGAGGTTCCCTTTTCAGTCTGGTTCCTCTCAAGGTTTCCATACCATCAGCTTCTGTGTAGCAAAATTCGGACATGTCCATTGTTAAACAATTTGGTGTAGAATGTGTGTGTGTGTGTGTGTGTGTGTGTGTTGGGGGGCAAGTGGGGCAAAAAAAGGGGTAGGAAATGATGCCTTTTTGATCTCTGGGAGGAAGAGAAGGTAGTTTTCTTGACACTGCTTTATTATTATTATAAGCTAATCCATGATCACTAATCACGTTACTTCTTTCTATCTCAGATTTGTCGGAGAAGAAAAGCGATTTGCGGGTGTGTGACAAATCCACGTGCCGCTTCGGTGGAACCTGCAGCGCTGATCTTCAGTGCGTATGCCAGTTTCAGGTAACTCTTCATTTCAAACCTCATTCGTTCGCAGTTTCACCAGCACTTGTTCAGGAAAATCATTTCCGTTCCTGGTGTCTGTCTTTCACCACAGTGCCATGAAAAGTACATCCCTGTGTGTGGATCTAATGGAGACACGTATCAGAACGAGTGCTACCTGAGGCAAGCGGCCTGCACACAGCAACGACCCGTATCTCTAGTGTCTCCTGGAGCCTGCGATCCAGGTGAGTCCTGACACACGAGAACTTTCAATCAAGTTACAATTTATGGCCCTCTGTAGGACAAAGTAGATGAGAAGGTGCAGGAAGCTTTAGAGGACATGGAGATTATAGTTTGATTGTAGGCAGGACAGGGAGGAGGATTGTGAATGAAACCATGTGATGATCAGGGATGATAGAGAGAGGTAGAATGGAGATATATATCGAGAGAGAGACACAGAGCGATAAAGCTCGAGACCAAGTCCAGAAAATTTCCTCCATTGTTGGTAAGAATATGAGGACTGGAGCTTTTGAGGTTGAAGTCTCAGAAGTTCACTCGAGGATGAGGACAGGTTCTTCACTCTTGGGTTCTTCTCTCTTGGGTTCTTCCCCTGATTTCTTGCAAGTAGACAGAGTACAGGAACGTGCTAATCAGAACGATTTGTTTTGATTTGTTTGCAGATAGCAGCTCAGGGTCTGGAGATGGAGGTAAGTGAAAAGGTTTCCAGGTACATAAGATCTCAGTGTGAAATACAGTAGACTCTGTTTAAGAGCCAATCGTGTTTCAGCTGGTCTGACCAGGTTTCTCATTAACCCCTTTAACCCTGTGCCTCCTGATGTCTTGTAGATGATGAAGGATCAGGTACAGACACAAACAGGAAACTCAATAAATGTAGCAACTGCAAATACGGAGCTGAATGTGACGAGGATTCAGAAGATGAGGACTCGTAAGTATCTGTCTTTGTCTCATGGTTTTCTAGCCGTCCGCTGGTGATGATGGTTTCTGCATCACCTCAAAAAAATGGCTCATTTGTTTACTGAGAACAGCACGAGAACGTTTGCAGTGTCTGGTGTTTGATTCGTGAAGGCATGTGATAGATGTTAGATGTTCGATGGACTAGACCCATGGCTCATGTTAGAAACGATAGCAGTCAAACAGATTCAGGATTTAGATGTTTGAGATTGAAAAGGCAGCGATGAACCGATCTGTTTAATGTTCATGATTACTGGAGACTCTTCTACTTATCTTCTCAGGTATCCTCAGGATAGAAAGACTCGTGCTTGTTTTGCTCTTCCATCACGTTAACTCTTGTGTTTGAACTCCAGGTGTTCGTGTAAAATAGACTGCAGTGGACATAATGAGAATCCAGTGTGTGGTACAGATGGAAACT
This sequence comes from Silurus asotus, assembly GCA_024362625.1. NCBI lineage: Eukaryota > Metazoa > Chordata > Actinopteri > Siluriformes > Siluridae > Silurus > Silurus asotus. The sequence goes on from MU551591.1 coordinate 293,899, forward strand.
CCTACAACAACCCCTGCCTTGTTCGGGAGGCTTCATGTCTGAAACAGGAGCAGATTGACGTTCAACATCTCGGGAGATGCCCAGGTGGGATATCAATTATTTTAAAATCTACACTTTTGTGTTTATATTATAGATCCATATGGTATAGACAAATAGAAAGTATATGGATGGATGGATGGATGGATGGATGGATGGATGGATGGATTCCCTCATGAGGATGGTTCCTCTCAAGGTTTCTTCCTCAGGCCATCTCAGGGAGTAGAGGGACTCATTTTTATTGTGCTGAAATTCAATTTCTAATCTGCCCTGTGAGGAGAATCTGAAATCTGATTGGTTAAAGAAACAGAGCTAATTATTAAGGAGACTGTGGTAAAAGTCCAGCAGTACTGATTCTGAAGGCTCTGGGCAGATTGGATTGACATGGCAGCACAGAAGAGAAGACTTTGCTGACTCTGACTGTCCTCCACTTTTGATTCTGAAGAGCCTGAGCTTCAGCTTCAGCAAATCTCTCAGATGTGACCAGGTATGAAAAGATGTTTGGTCTCAGTCGGAGTTGGGGAACAATGGTGAGAGGGGTGGAGGAGATGACAGGGAGAAGATCGTTCAGGTTGTTAGCGCTCTTTCGACTCTCCTCCACTGGCTGTTGTTCTGCTTTGAAGCTCTTCTACATGCCAAACAAACACTTGATAAACAATGACTAGATTAGTGGTTCGCAACATATAGGGTGCCCTCTAGTGGAGAATAAAGACATAACAGGAGTGATGGAGGACAGGTTTGGAGGATTTTTTGGGGGCGATGGAGGACAGGTTTGGAAGCCACTGGTTTTAAGAAACACACTATTTGTTAATGTTTTGTTTTTGGTTGTAGACAAGGGGAAGAAAAAAGACGACGGACTGTCCTACAAGCCGGATCTTTTCGGTAAATACATGTTTTCTTTTTCTATCCAAAAAAAGAGAAAAGAAATCATTATTAAACATGTAATCTCACATTTTTGATATGGAAGACACCTCAGATCCAGGAGAAGGGAAGGGATATGGATGGATGCCTGTTGCCTGCACAGATGACAACTTTTGTGTTCACGGCCACTGCGAATTCAAATACGGACATTCCTCGTGCCTGTAAGCATTCAGGAGCTCGGATATTGCTTCGGCTACGTCCAGGTAAAACGCGACACGTACGAAAGTAAACGTTTCTTTCACTCCAGGTGCGACTCCGGATACACAGGGCCACAGTGCGAGGAGGTCGCCGACTTTAACATCCTTTACGTGGTGCCCAGCGGCCAGAAGCTGCACTACGTCCTCATCGCCGCGATCATCGGCGCCGTGCAGATCGCCATCATCGTCGCTGTCGTCATGTGCATCACCAGGTTTCCTCCACTCCTCAAACATCGTTCGAGTATTCGAATGCGACGCGATGTTTACTGACGTACGTTTTGTTTCCCGACAGGAAATGCCCCAAGAATAACCGAGGACGCAGACAAAAGCAAAACATGGGTCACTTCTCTTCAGACGCCCCGTCCAGGATAATGTAGCTCCGCTTGATTTTTTTGTTTTTTTGTTTATTTTTTTGCTTTTATACCTTTTGTATCATGTGGATGGCATTCCAAAATATCTTTCTTTTCGTTCAGTGTTTATTCTGTGGACAATTTTGTGTGTGTTTATTTATGGTGCCTTATTGTTCATTTTTTTTTCCTCTGGACATCGAAGGAGCGCGTTGGCAGCGGAACAAACTGCCGGCTGAAGGCTAAAAAAACAAAAAAACAACAAAAAAGCTTTTCTTTTTGTCTTCCTCTGTTTGATTCTTTTCAGTAAATGTTTGTGAATGTTCTCGGTACAGTTGCTGTACACTTTGTTCACGGAATGTTTAGTGAGTGCAGCTGAACACCAAATGGAGTTGGTTATTTACGACAAAACTACGACGTTTGTTTTTGTTTTGTTTTTACGTTTTTTCGTTTTGTAATTACAGAACGCGGTGTGGACGGAGGGCTAGTTAATGTCGCGACGTTGAAACGTGTATGGATTTTAATTTGTAACGTTATTTGGTGGTGTCCTTCTGAAATGAATCATTAATTTAATTCTTGACACTGCATAATCGCATGAAACTGTGTCCGGTGATGTAGATTTAACAGAATTAAATGAATTGTCTTCTGACTCGTCTAGTGTCAACTGTATCACATCTGCTGGATGCCTGAAGAGTGATTACATGGTCATTACTTCTGTACGATGGTTTTTCTTTTCATAATGTCAACTGAAACCGTTCGGTGGAGATTTTTTGTTTTTCGCGCCCCCTGGTGGTGATGATAAGAACATATATATACAAAAATAGTTTGTGTGTCGATTAGATTTCATATCAAGATTATATATCTCACAACAATTAAAGTAAACCGTCATAGTTTCATCACAGCAACTTATCGTGTAAGTAATTACGTGTTCCCTTAATGTTTTTGTCTCTGTGACACCGAATTCAATCCTTCTGCCAAAAGTCCACAAAGTTTGGAATGGATGCTGTAATGAAGCTTTTGTTTTTCTGAGGGAGATCAAATGCATTCGAACTTCTTAATGAAATACCGTCATTTTTCTGCACTGGATCAACAGATCAACTGGTTTAATTTCTTTAAAAAAGGTGAATTTCTCTTGAAAATCTCTCTTTTACATTCGGGTCATTGATACTGAACACAATCTTGTAGCCATATGGAGGACGTGATTTGATGTGACACAATTTATCACTCAGCATTGCTCCACTTTTAGCGCTATTGGTTATATATATACACACACACACACACCAAAGAAATATATGTTGGATTCCTTTCTCTTTCCGGAACCTTCTCTTCTCCAAAACAGCCCCAAACTATTAGACTTCCACCACCATTTGTAAAAGTGTGAGGTGAGTCTGATCACATCTTCTCTCCTGGTCTTACACAAGTTCTTCTGGTAGGGATGAAAATATTTTAGTTGGTTTAATTGTTGTGTTTTATTGCATCATTTGCCAATCATTCCCATCATAAACGCTTTTATCCGAGCGCAAACACGGAACCAGTCGTCCAACGGAAAGACTATGGATAATAAAGGTTCAGAATAAGCCTTCTTAGGGTTATGAATAGCCTGCAGTTGGTCATGTAATTATAGACATTTGGGCAGCCCCCTTGGAATGAGACATGATTACGTTTCTGTCCCCTGAGCGGGAGGTTTTTTTTTTTCCTGGGTTACAATTAGATAAAAATCCCCCAATCATACAGTTTGTTTCTAAACCTTTTATGGTCGTGTTCTATGTGGTAGAAAATCCAAATTGCTTCTGATACGACCGTCATGTTATTAAGGACGATATTGTCCAACTTTGCTATTTGCTATGGTCAAAGTTTCAGCTCGTTTCTTCGTGTTCAACACTTTGCGGATGGACGATTGATGGATTTTTTAAAATTCTGATGATATTTGAGAAGACGATCGTGAAATGATGAGAAGATGCTGAAATCATTAAAGACCGGACTGAGAATACATAATGCACTTTTCAGATTTAAAGACATAGTGAAAGCTGTCAGCTTTTACAAACCACTATTTCTGGTGAACAAACCTTATGAACACCTAATTATCCTGCGAGATACATCTCATCCAGAGAAGATGGCTGGAAGCTCCGTTTCCCTGAAGAAACATCAAGGTTTAAAACACACAAGATAATATTTAGGCAAAATGTAAGATCGGTGGTGATCAGGATGAGGATGATGATGACAACTAAAGAATCAGTGGATTCTGTAGAGGAAACAAGCAGGATGGTCCCACTCTGGATGATGTTCACACATGCCGTTTTGATCGGTGAAGATTGGTGAATCTCTGCCCATCTTTACTTCTGCCTCTCTAAGATCTTCTTTCTAAACCCAATCAACTCACTGACCTGTTGCCAATGAACCTCATTAGTTAAGGTTCCTCCAGCTTTCTTTTTTACTTTTCCAGAATTGTTTTGTTCCCTTCGTTCCTGGAAGGTTTTCCGACTGGATTTTGGAAGGTGGTTGTGAAGATCTTTAGACACAGGGGCATTACTGAGTTCAGAAAATAATGTTGGGACCAAAGATCTGGGACATGGTCAGGATTCGAGTTGTTCATTGAGGAACCTTGGACTACAATTGGTGGAGGTTGACATATTGGTGAAAGTCATATACAGTAGTGTATTAATGTGAAATACATGTACACAAATTGTGTACTAAGCGTTCAATAGGTTTCTATAAAACATTTAGACGTTGTTGTGTAATTTGGCAATAATGTTGTCCTCATATCGAATAAAGAATAAAGACGTCATGATTAGGTTTAATGTATTCCACTGGAACGTATCAGGCTGAAGAAACAGTGAAAAGAGTGACATGTCCTGCACTCTCCTACACATCTTTAAATGTCAGAGGATCACCTTACCAGGGATATATATAACTGAATACTTGTGCCATTGGGTTGGTGCGCTCCCTCCCTGCCTGGTCAGTTCGGGTTCTTCCTCAGTTGCTATCTATCTCTCTGTGGGGCTTACGGTGGCCTGTTGTCTGCCCTTTGAGCCCCTTGGATTTCTGTGGGGTGGAGCTTTCATGATATTCTTCCCAACAGCCCAGTGAGGCTTTCTCTGAAGGAGTGCATCTCACCCTAGTGCGTCGTCTAAGCTAGTTAAAGCTGATGATACGAAGTTTTATCCTAACCTCAAGTCCAACATCAGCTTTTCTATCTGAAGACCCTTGAATCCTGGTATCTACTCTTCCAGGCAGGAGCGTTCGAGCGTAGGAAAGCTAGGCATGGCGGAAAAACTGGGACTCGTGGCTTCTACGGATGAACCCAATGCCTTGAATATTCTCACTCTCCTGGAACGTGTGGCTGGGATCATTGACAATGTGCATGCGTGCCAGCAGCGCATGGAAGAGCGACAGCTGGAGGTGGAGAACAATGTCAAGTCAATCCAGGAAGACGTAGTGAAGCTGACCAAAGAGCACAGCACTACCAGCGGCATCGTGGAAAAGCTACTGGAGAAAACGCGCAAAGTGAGCTGTCACATCAAGGACGTGAGGGTCCGCATAGAGAAGCAAAACATACGCGTCAAGAAGGTGGAAGAAACGCAGGCTGAGCTGCTCAACAAAAACAAGTTCCGTGTGGTGATATACCAGGTAAGGCATGGCGCATGATCAAGCACCATGTTGCTTCAGCTTTCGGGATTCAGAGAACCGAAATAAATCCTGGGGGGGATTTCCCTTAAAAAACCTTTAGTGCCCTGGGGGGGATTTCCCTTAAAAAAAAAAAAAAAAAAGCTAAATAGTGATGAATATGTATGAAATATAAATATTTCTGAAATGAGGCGTGCAACTAAATGGACATTAATAAATTAAATAATTTCTCATTCATTGAAAATATATAAATAATATAAAATAAAATGAATATTATTTGTTTTATTATATATGATTTTCTGAATAGTATATATGCATTTTATAAAGACTTTGAAATATTACATTTGTCAGCATTTTTTTTCGAACAAATTGATCAATGAGGAAGTCGAACTTTATCGGAAACATAAAATTATTTTATTTAACTTATGACAAATGAATTTTGACCTTAACCGAGTTAAAAAAGACGCCGTTATTAATAGAAATTATAGAATTAATTAGGTCAAAATGAGCACTTTCAGTGATTAATTTCACTCGTCTACATTTTACACTTAAATCGTACTATTTAATTCGTATCAAATAAAATAAAAGCTATTTATATTAATAAATTAATGCACTCGCACTAAATAAAATAGCAAAAAGAACAGATTTTATTTGTCATTTTGTAATCGGTTTTAACACCTATCTGTATCTTGGGAAAGGGTTTAGACGGTGGAACATGTAGGCAACAGCTGACGGGTTATTCTGAGAGTTTGCTGTGTGAAGACACATGTCCTAATATAGTGCTGGAAGCTGGGGGTCATTCCGAGCTGCTGCGCTCAAACCATCTGCAATTACTGATCAGCACAAAGCTATCAATAGCCTACACACAAGTCACGATTAATCAATTTTACAAACCGCTTTGATGAAAACCTCGGTTTTATACACAAGACCGCAAATGTAGAAACTTGAAGGAATTGAACATCGGAGTTTGGAGAAACTTCAGTTTTTATATAGGAAATTAATACAAAAATGGCCAAACAAAGAAAAATCCATATACCAACTAATCAAAAACTAGGATTCAATTTATTAATTTTGATTCAGATTCTAAATATAAATAGGTTTTCTTTAGTTTTAAGAATTTTCTATAAAAAGTTATGTTTTTTACATAATATATATATTTTTATATTTCGTATATATTATGCAACATTTTGCTTAATCGTACATTCAGTAAAGATGAAAATCGACAATAATTTGGGGGGAAAAATATATTTTTTTATGAATATCCACAGCTGGTGTATAAATGACACTAACACACACACACATTTATCATCTGACAGGGTGAAAATGAGGTCCCAGCTGCAGCAGGCCCTAAGGACACCCCGAAAGGAGCAGCAGGTGGTGAGGCATCTGTAGATCCAGCTGGATCTGAGACCTTAATTCCCGACTCGGATGAGGAATACATGGTCGTCGAGGAAGCCGACTCCACGGCGGCCAAGATGAAGAAGACCGGCCTGAAGCGCATCGAGAGTCTGAAGAACACCTTTTCCCGTGAGAACATGACCAAGACCAGGGAGAATCTGGGAACCAGGGTTAATAAGCTGGGGGAGCGCATCGTGACAGCCGAGCGTCGTGAGAAGATCCGCCAGTCGGGTGAACGCCTGAAGGAAACCATAACCAAGAACGTCCCGGCGAAGCTGAACCTGAAGAAGGAGAGGACTGTGGCTGAGGGTCAGGAGGGGGCCGAGGGTACCACAGAAAGCGTAGCGCCCATTCCGCCACCCAAGGGGCGTAAACCCAGTCCAAACGTGGCCTACACAGAGCCCACACCAAAGAAGGAAGGAGCAGAAGGAGGCAAAGCGGAAGAGCCCGAAGTGAAAATGTATGATATGAAGGAGCGTTCATAAGCAGCAAGACGTCAGTGGACTCGAAGGAATATTCGCAGGTTTGGGTCTAGAGTTTTACAGTTCCTGATGGAAACAGACTTGTAGCACCTGGTGGTAACACGGGCCAGAATTTACAGTATGGACTTGGACATGTTGCTTGGATTAATGATGGATATTTAACGATTAAGATGAATAACGATGTGAGAGGGAACGAGTGCACTGGGGGAGTCGGGTTGCCCCCGACTCGCCCCGGCGAGCAACTACTCTAGATTTTGCATGCGGCAATATTTGTGTTATTTCCTGTGCTGTTGCGTTGAAATTCTCTTTTACTAACCGCGGTCTTCTCACCTAGCCATTTGAAATAAACAAAATCAACTCGATCGGGTGGTTTTTCAGACGTCTCGGGAAAAAAACGACTGCTGTGGGTGGGATACAGTGGGGGGAATCACTTAAAAAAAATAATAATTGGGAGAAAAGATGAATATGAAAATGCTCATAATTAAAGATTATTTGCAGTCGCAAAGCAAAGCCACGCCCCTTAAGATCCAGTGGTCTGGACTCTGTGTGGTCCGGAGAAACACGTCGAATATGAAGTTGAGGTCGGTGCGCCTCGGCTTCCTGTACACCGGACAGCAGTAAAGGCTGACCGCTGGAGGACGCTTGATATCCGCCATGTTGACGCTGCTGACGGCGTAGACGTGCACCACGGGAACGGGGGTGAAGAGAACCTGCCGAACATGAGCACTATTTGAGACACAGCCACGTCAGCACTGTTCTGCATTATTGTGGTGTATACCGTGTGTGTGCGTGTGATACCTTCGGAGAAGATTCGGTTAGCTTGCTGTTGCGTTTATCCCAACCTGCTCCGTCTAGAAAGAGTCCATAGATGTAGACTCCTCCTACATCCGCAGGAGGTGGTCCGGTCACATCCTCCCTCATCATCCTTGTTACATTATTGAGTAGAACAACAGTGTCCAGGGCCCAGCCTTTAGCCAGGTTCATACGCGTCGTCTCTTGGCGCATTGCCGTTAGGAAACCCTTATGGAGAGTAAAGGAACTCGATCAGGAACATGAGCAAAATTTAAGCGTGAAGAAGAGGAAGAGCATAAAACATGAATATAGAACGTGCGTCTAATAAATTACAGGGAAACTCTTCATCGACCGACCTGCGGATTGAAGAATCCCGTCAGCCAAAACTGATGAGGACGGCTTCCGAAAGTCCAGCTGTGGAACTGCTGGTTCCTCTCAAGAAGTTCCGTAAACCAGAATCCGAGCGTGGCGGATTCCCACGAGATCCTCTGCCACGACTTCGGAACACGAGCATCATACATGCAGTCCAGAGCGTCTTGAAGGTCTTCGGACATGATTATCGTGCCTGCGGAGAAAACAAAAGAAAACGCGCCGTATTTAAACGCCATTTATCGGTTTATCGATGGTGATGTTGATGAAATCCCACCGTCGATGGCGTATCGGAGGTCGGTGAGCGCGGTCCGCACGCTGGCTATGATGCGCTGCATCCGGTGAATTTCCTGCCGCAGGAATATCGTCATCGGCTGGAAAAGGCCCATCTTCTGCAAATGTCTTTTCACCTACAAGTAAAAATACAAAGTCAGCAGTTTAGCGTGTTTAATTCTTCACATCATGGAATCGAAATCTTTTTTTCTGCTTGAATTAAATGTATTTAGAAACCAGGTGGGAGAATTTTCACTGCCTTTTAACCCCCACAACACCCCCCCCAAAAAAAGCAAAAGGTTATGCATGTGTGTGTGTGTGTGTGTAGACTTTGTGAAGAGTTTGTGTACAGGTATGGTCCGAACGCTGCTAATCCTATTTACAATCAGAAAGTCAACGGAAGACAACATCTACCGAGGAGAATCACGGACGTGTATCTGGAGGGGAATAAAGTTTCTCGGAATCTTTCAGAAATTTGGGAATTTAGGCGTTTTTTTCCTCACAGTACAGAGAAAAACGCAATCCGGGTGTAAATTCCTGTAAAATAGATCAAGACAATGTGATCCCACAAAGAGATACAGACTCAATCTTCACCCAAAGCTCATAAAAGACTAAATAAAATGCTCTTGAACGGTTGAAATTCTTTATATTTGCGTAATAGTTAATTCTTTTACCCATGTAATGATCGTCACTTGCCACTAGATGGTGGTAGAACGTAGGAAATTATGACGCTATTGATCTAACAAATAATCGAATGATAAAGGGAATAAAATAAACTATATAGTGTGATGGATGTGGTGTGAAAATAACGTCCTTCCCACACGGTGGTCTAGCATTATTTAGGTGGTTAAAAAATGCCCGGAAAATGTTGCGCACAAGCAAATAAGGACAAAACAAGGACATGACACGACATGTGCACAGTGAGAGTTCCACCTCATAAGGAACATAGTCAGCGGGAAGCTTCTCCAGCATTTCACTGGCCAGTCGCATCACTGTGGTTTCCCGTGTCTCGTCTCCACCGCCGCTGCTGTCTTTGGGCTGAATGCTGATAATGGTGTTCAGAATTTCATTGGCCATGTTCGTCTGGCAGGTGATTTCAGCGTTTGGATGGAGGCCGAAAACCTAATAAAAGAAAAAAAACACACATTTGTTTGCTATTTTTGAGAAAAATGTTAAATATATTAGTAAATATACGTGTTCTACCTCGGGTGTGTCGACTAGCGGTAGAGTATCGATGTGGGCATGGTATTCCTGCAACATCTTAGCCTTTGGTATAGTATAACCTTTATAAAAGCAAAATGCATCCTTAAAGGTGCTCTCGCTGAACCAGATACGTGTGAAGGTGTTTAGAAGACGTTTGTCCATATCGTCAGTGACCCGTCCGCCATACTGAACCTGGAGATACTAGATAGATTAAAAAATAGACGTTTCTTAAACGTATAAATACATACATAAAAACACTGCTACGTACTTCTCCAAGCATGTAGCGCATGCAGTTCCAGTTCACCCCCTGCTTCGCGTCCACAACGTCCAAGTGGTTTTGCACAAACTGCACACTGGAGGTGAAATCAGCCTGGTTGAACTCGTATGGAATATTCCAGCCCAGTGGACCGAACTTACGCCTCTCCTTTTTTTTTTGCCAGAAAGAGAAAAAGTTATACAGTCAATCAACTAAGACAAGAAAGAACAGAGGTAAAAAATGTCCAAAGTTCTCGCACTTTCTCATTATAAACCAGAATTCCAAAGATGATGAATGCAAATTATTGATACTACTATCGACATATGAAGCACAAAAACGGTCTTAGAATCGATCCACTTTGCCAAATAGACATTAAACCAACATCCATGCCAGGATGAAAGTCTCAAGTTTGATCTTCTTTGATCACTTTCTCATTATAAACCAGAATTCTGAAGATGATGAATGCAAATTATTGATACTACTATCGACATATGAAGCACAAAAACGGTCTTAGGATCGATCCACTTTGCCAAATAGACATTAAATCAACATCCATGCCAGGATGAAAGTCTCAAGTTTGATCTTCTTTGATCTGAAGTACAGGACTGATCTTTTGCATGGTGCTTCTGCAGCGCAATCATCTGATTAGATTAGATTAGAAGTGTTTCGGATAAATCTGATGCAGTAGGTGTTTATGACATTTTGGACCGGCGATGTACAAAATCCTGACCTGTACAGTGGTGTGTAGAAAGGCCACAGCGTAGAGTAAAGGTTTCCACTGCGGCATGTTGGTTATCTCGAGCTGTTCCTGAGTTATGCTGCTGTAGGTCCTCCTCAATCCAGCTTTGACGCCTTAAAAAAAAAAAAAAACAAGGTGAAGATTCAATCTGAAATGGATTGATGGGTCATGCACCAGCGTGAGAAACGAGATTTGTGCTGAAGGTCTCTAAGTCATTCTACACGCTAACTATTAGTGATGGACACTGGTTTTTGGAGGTTTGGGGGGAAACCAGTAATTATGATGATTATAATGCACACACCTTGCGGAGGCTCGTTAGTAAATTTGATTGATGACTGAAGGAAATTGATGGGGAACCTCGGGTGGACCTCTGTAGTCACCCACACTTTGAAATTGTCGTGGACGCTCTCGGCAGCAGTCACGGACTCTAGAAGCTCATCCAGAAAATCCAGACCTAGATGGCAATTCTGCAGGAGCAACCAACCTCCTTCTGACATGCTCTGGTTCAGCAGCCTTCGTGCATGAACTTCTTGTCCTTGTCCCATTGAAATTGCCCGACACAGGACACTCTATGGAGATGAGAATTAGAAGATCGAATCGATCCTTATGAACCTTCTTCAGCATGCGGCGTTCGGTAACTTAAACTTAAGGAATCGTGATCTACCTTTGTTTTGGCCAACCTCTCTATATTCTCAGTGGGATCTGAACCCATGGAGAGAAGGCAGACGATCGGCGTCCTCTTGTCAGTCTCTGTACTCATGGCATCCATGTCGAGTGTCACTCCCTCCGCATACCTCTGTCCTATCGATTCTGTGATGTACCGCCGCGCCTAACGGGAATAAACCGGAAAAGGGTCCTCACACATGCTTTTTACACATATATATAAATATAAATATCATTTTTGGTTCTATATGAGGCACAGAAATGACTGAGAAGGTGAGGAAGGGTTCCAATTTGAGTCTGGTTCCTCTCAAGGTTTCTTCCTTATATGATCTCGGGGAGATCACGAGGACACCAGGAACGAATTTACACTCAGTCATATAGATATAACCGTGGAACTGTCCGGTGCTGAGGACGAGGTTCCTCCTCTAGCGCTTATTAACAGTCCAAAATGTAATTGAAAGTGTACAACTGTTAAAGAGTGCGTTATCATGCTGGGGCGGAGCTACGAATCAAACAGGTTACGTCGTCTTTCTTTAATGGAGACTGATACACTTATTACTGTACGCTCTAAATGAAGAAATTCCTGTATAAATCTGGTAATAAAGATGGATGAATGGTGACAGGTCTGAGTTTGGACGTCTCTGTATAAGGGAATTGTGTGCAGTACCAGCGGAGGCCAAAAATAGCCGTCTGTGCATATGACTGAACAGGTGCGTCCCTCTGCACCATGTCGTTCTCCCTTATCCTCCATTTGTATATCATCTGACCCACTTCGAACTCCTCAGAGATAAGATATCCACACACCTTCTCTTAGGGGACCAAGCGCATAGTTGACGGACGGAACCCGACTGGACGATGCGATTCTGAAGCTCGCTGGCTGATCAGCTGTTCGAGTTCATTTCAGGGAGGCTTTTTATAGCAGCAGCCACATGAGACGCGTGAGGAACGTTTTAGACTCGCGCAGTTCAGGAACCGTTAGAGTCGTCTTACTCTTATCTCCGAAGTAATAAAACTCGGATGGAATTAGAAATGGGATTGTTTTGGTTTTTCATGACTATTGTATATTATAATTAATTCAATAAATAATTATAAATATAAAATGAAATAAATGTTAGATTTTTGGTATATCTGTGCTACCTGTGCAATGGTACGATCAGGGCACCAGCTTCTGATCAGCAGTAACTTGTGAAAGGCGTCTAACAGATTGTCATATCCGTCAGGAAGCGCTGCATCTTCTGGAGCGGCTTCCTCGAACCAGCATCTCCAGGCCTTCTCGCTGCACGCCACCTGTTCTAGGAGTCTGGTGAAGGGATGCAGACTGGACAGGTGGACCAGGTTCAGCCACGTCATATCCATGATCCAACGCTTTGGCTTGGGCTCCACTGAATTCAGGTCAAGAGATGCTCCACCTGAAATCACAATCACAGCACCACCTACTGGGCAAAATGTGTATAGTCGACCGGCGATAATTCGCGGTTCGGAAAATCCGCGGATTCTCATTTGGAACCAAACTAACAAGAAGGTGCGGATTAGAGGATTTCAGAATTTCAGTCTTAGAACGTAACCCCTGAGAGTTCCAGGGGACCAGTGTGTGTTCTAAAAAAATAGGCTTATTATAACGCGTATAATCTTTTTTGTTGTGCATATAAAAAAATACGTTTTTGGGTAGAAGATGTCAAACTAACGAACGTACCTTTGATGAGAGCATGAAATTCACTGTGGGAAATTTTCTGCGCTTGAAGGTCTAGCTTCAGCGCCAAGAGCAGGGTGAAAAGAAATTTGTGATCTTCATACAAGCCTCGGACTGTATAGCAGAACACCTCGTAGGTCAAGAAATCCATGATGTTCGCAAGTCTTTTGGAGGTGATTTGAGACTTGGGCGACTTTTCCAAGGACCTGTCGAAGATTTCCAGGAATTGCTTGAGGGACGTCTGGTACATGACATCGACCAAACTCATTTCTACGATGAGAAAATAGAGGATGCTGCCCCTCGTGGCGATCGGACGATATTCCTCACGGGCGTGATTGATCTTTATTTCAGTTTCCGCTGCCACCGTGAGTTTCTCCCTGACCTTTAAAAACATTGTATAAATCATTGATATCTGTTATTCCACTCCTCAGACTATATCAATTCTTTTACTGGAAATGGAACCGTCCTAAAGACCAATCAAACTTAGGAACACTGCGAAATCTATTGTTTGAAGCTTCTTGGCGTACACGTACCTCCTGCGCGGTAATTTTGGTAACTCTGAGCACCTCTATCAGAGAATCATCATCCACCAGAGAACCTTGTGTGCTGGTGAGTCGAAATAGTAAATTATCCTCCAACTCCTGCATCTTCCGCTTGTTGGATGTGACCTCGACCACCATTTTCACTCGTTCCGATTCCATTTCCTTAAAACAAGGAATCCAATGATCTGTTCTTTATACAGCCAAAGGAGATGATAGATGAAAAAAGTTTTGCATCGTTCTACATCTCACTTGTTTCTCTGTGAGGATGACACGACCCAGCAGCTGGTCTTCTAAACCCCTCATTGTGACCGTAAAGTCCACAACTGCGGTTTTAGCACTGATTTCAGGACTGTACGTCGGGTTGGCCAGCTTGGTGGTGATGTAAAGAGTGAATCCTTTCATCACGTCGACCTCTTTATCTCCGATTTTGACCTGTGTTCAGAAAAAGATGAGAACTGAAGAGATGAAATAAATCCCCCCAAAAAACTGTGTGTAAAAAAGCAGTAAATCTTTTATACTTTATACGTCGAGCCAGATTTTGTGAAGTTCTTCTCCAAAATGTTGTCGAGAACAGGATCCAGTTCCTCCCCGACATCTTCGATGAGTAGGGGTTTGCCGAGAGACAAAGTGTTTTCAAGGTGGGTTCGGAAATATTTGTGGTCTAGAGATGTGACCTAGGGGCCAAAAAGTCAAACGATTGAACTCTATTCGTGGACTTTGAACATCGTCGCGCAGAAGGAAACACGGTTTAGAAGTTCGCTCTAAATACCTGTAGCTCATTATTGCTCTCACGGTTTTTGATCCAGGCCTTTCCCTGACCTTGAGGGTCAATGAGAAGTGGATATCGGGAGGCGGAAGTAACTATGATTCCATTCTGGACAGACAGTTCATCATTGGGCAGGCCCTGAAGGTTCCACTCACCTATAGTGACATTATCTACCAGCATGCTGCTCACATTCAGGTTCTAAAAGACGACAATGAGGAAAAGTGTGTATCTGGAGAATGTCGTACTCATGGAAATAAATCATTAGAGCTCATGTTCTTTCTTACAAACCAACAATAATACACAAAAAAAAGTTGAGGTACCTACCTGACTATACGGAATAGAGTTGATATTTATTTCTCTCTTCCATTGCTCTAGAAGGTGAATTCGGTACTCCTGGTTAAAAGGACCAGAATAGGACAGGAACCCAGTAGCTAGTAGGACATCTCCCATTAGATGTTTAATCTGTCGCTGGAACTCAGTACTGCTCTCTGTCCAGCGAATCTAACAAAGACCATGAATGAAACTCAACAAAATAAAATCAATAGATTTGTTTATTATTGTTTTAAACCCACCTTTTCTCCACCGAGTCCATCGATGAGTGCCATGGCACTGGACATTTTCCTACGACATCCTTCAGCATCATCCAACAGTGACTGCTTCTCCTTCACTGCACCGTCATAAAGTGCCTGTGGTCCACACCATGAGAACAAACGCTCATTAAAACACCACTACATGTTATTTCTGCAAAGTAGGCCACTCGAGATCTTCCATTGTTGATCCTTCCATTGTTTTTATTCCCAGTTCAACATTTTTTGGAATTAGGGTCGATCTCCTGAATGAATCGATGAGACTCACCTGTGCTTCGTCCAGTTCTTTCTGCTTTTCATCTAACTGTTCCTGCGCTCTGGAAAGTTCGTCCTGAGCCACAGCTAGTCGGGCCTCCTGTAACTTCAGGTTCGCCTGGTACAGACAGCGACTGCATTAAAGGCTAGTAGGCTCATTTACACGTGACAAAAATACCGCTAATCAAAGACCATCACCTTCAAAGGCAAGACTTCTTTATTAATGCTGAAGAAGTCCACCATAGCCTCAGTCCAAGAGCAAAGTCCAGCTACGTTGCCACAAATCCGCTTCGCTGCATCCAGGTTATAATCTTCCATACTGATATAAGGTGCGAGAAGCTCCACAACCTCCTCTGTGATTGTGTCCTTGTTAGAGAAAGAGTACATTTTAATATAATAAGGGACGTGACAGAATAGTCTAGAAAAATCCGACATACAAGGACTGAGTGATTCCTTCATAGTTTGCTCACAAAGCAGTCTGCATCTGAGGAGGGTTCCACATGAAAGTTGCCTTAAATTACTCTGGATTCGGAGTGTGATTTATATAAACAGGCTGCAGCTATGGCTTGAAGGTAGGACGTAAAAAGAAACAGACGATTGACCACATCTTCACCCCCAAGTGTACCGATAGCTAACTAGCACGACAAACGAGCATGTTCCTGAAGACCTTCTCAACATTTTAAACGGGAGCGGACGCAATCCTCAGCGCGTAAACCTGACCTTGTTAAAATTGAGAAGCATGCCGAGGAACGCCGAGTTGTTCATGAGCTTGAGGGCTTCAGTCCAAGATGGTCTTAAGCAGGGCCTTTCGGTGTCCATAGTGACGGTATCTACCCGGCGCTGGAACAGCAGCAGCACGCAGTCCATGATTCTCATGATCAGATGTGGGGGCTTCCCCAGTTTACGCACTGTTGCAATGTCCGACGGTTTTATAGTCTATAGTGAAACAAACAATCGATTATTTATCTTTTTTTTTTAGAACACCACACAATCGTTAGTACTGCAAGTTCACAACATGTATGCAAAACCCCAATGTTCAATTTTCCTGTAATTTACAATCAGATTTATCAGAAACTTTGATTTGAGGGTGCAGGCTCTTTGTTGGTACTGTATGTCAAATAATGTTTTGGGGGCGGAGCTTTCTCTAAGGGGCAGAGCTTTTTTTTTGAGAATCACCATTCTACTTTTTCTTGCCAGCATCGCCTCTGCTTTGCTCCAGGGCTATTTCTAGCCTCCCACCCAAAATGTTTTTGGCGGGAAAACCTTTTATTGCTAATATACTCATGCTAAAACTAAGCCTAATAGTAATTAGTGTGGTGTCATATAGTGTCACTTGTTCAGACACCGTTGAATAAAAATGTAGTTTTTATTTTATTTTTTGCTAGGTCAATGCTAGGTACATACCTGTAGTGCAGCTTCTGCAGCATCGAGTGCAGGTTTTGCAGCTTCCAGTTTCGCCTCTGCTACTTTTTTATCCCCAGCGATTTCATCCACAATAGCCTGGGCCTTGTCCTTCACTTTCTGTACCTGCGTCTTAACCTTCTCGGCTGCTTGTGCTATGACGGTCACCTCCTGAAGGACCACGTCTGCCTTGTTAGAGGCCACTTCCAGCTCCTGTTCTTTCACCACCAGGTCGTTGGAAAGCTGGCCGATAACTTGCTCTGCCTCCATCAACCTCTCGAGACCTGCAGTCGGCATTGGCGCGTTTAAACCAGATAGAAGGACAGATAGAATTATTCATTTATTCCTACTATAACTAGCGTTTCATACCAGTGTTCATCCGTTTTGCCAGCAGTCCCACAGCTGCGATCTTCTCATGGTAAATGCTCTGGTATCCTTTGATAAAAGATAAGTACGATTTAGGCGTCACGTAGGTCTGTCGTCTGTAGCGCTGAAAATACTCGATGCATATCCTCGCCACCAGATCCTGAAACGTTCCCATTGTGCTGATCACGTTGTTTTTCACCGTCTCCGAGCACTGAAAAGGATAGCTGGCGAGGAAATGATGAGCCACAGCTACCAAAGCATCTTTGGGCCATCTCTGGAACCAGTCTACAGTGCATCCGGAGATCAGACCAGGGAACCGCAGAGCACGAGAACGAAGTTTATCGCCAACAGGAGAAAAACAAAGGATGACATGGAGGTTACTGCGTACCCTAGATAGAAAGTAGGCGTACAGGTTGTCGGGGGACGGAGGAGTGCGAGGATGGTGTTTCTTCATGACGGGGATCAGATACTGAGTGATTTCGTCGATCTCGTCTCGGGCGAACAGGTTTGAGACCTCGCCACAGGCCACTACGTTATTCATGTACTCAAGAAAGGATTCGTCTTTAACATCATTGTCAGTGAAGATGAAGGTCACACCTTTGCCTTCCATCCCTGCAATTCTGTACAAGGTCTTGAGGTCCTCCATGAGATTACTCACATTGTAGGTTCTTAAAATGAAACAAAAAGGGGAATTATTCATATAAACCATCGCTCTTTGAGACGACTCGTTCTTCTGAGTCGCAATAAAGAGTCGTTCAAATAAAAGAATCGTTCACGAACGACTCGCCGCTATCTGTGACCTGAACCCCCCCCAAAGTTCACCAGTTGTGGGCCCTAACTTGGGAATTTCTGGTCTACTGAATAAATATCAAGTAAAGATTAAAAACAGTTCCAAAATAAATACGTTAATACATTTTTTGAGATTGGATCGAATGCCGATGCTCACCTGGTGAGAGTAATCTGGAAGCTTTGATACCCAGCAATGAAGGAGGCCAATCGTGTGAGGCTCTGCTTTCCTGATCCTCCCACACCCACTAACAGGGCATTGCCCTGAGGAGTGCGAATGACGCGTGATATCTTCACCAAGTGAATCATCGCATCCTGTTCAAACAGGAAGAACGACGATCTTGTTTGTGAACAACAACTAAGGATTTTTTTTTTTTTAAGAAAGTTCAGGCTTTTGCAAGAAATCCAATGTGTGGTGCTGTTTGTACAAACTGTTTTGAGAAATGCACTTTCTGACCTTAAAAAAGACCAGGTCCATTGGAGCCCCTCTCACCGACTCATTATACTGCTGCAGGAACATAGAAAGACGCTCCGACAGCGCTGTGAAGGAGGGAACAGGTTCGTATATCTTCGGAACCAAAATCTCAGCGTCTTCAGGTTCATCTCCCGTTATCTCAGGAGCATCTCTGAGGAAATCCACAAAATATTCTTCCCAAGGTTTACGCTCCAGTAGACCAGGTCCACGGTCTTCCATCACAATCTGAACACCCCAGAGACGACAGATCACACATCAATCGGCAATATGAAAAGGAGCAAGACAAAACCAAAACGGATCCATCTACTACGGCGTACGGTACACCCACCCTTTCCAGGATGCCGTCGAAGATCTCCCTATCGTTGTGATCGACAAATCGGTCAGCCATCACTCGTGTGCACTCGTGGCGGAAGAGAGAAATCAGGAGCTCTTGATCTCTGCACACTTCTGCTTTTACAGTCAGTATCCCTTGCCATATCCTGCTCAGGTCCCGCAAATTAAAGATATAGTGGAATTTTGCGGGTGATGGCAACATCTAAAAAGAGTGGAGTTTTTTTTTTTATCAGTGCTACAGATTTTGATAATGCATTCATGTTTCCAATGAAAACATGAAAAACAGAACAATAAACACGATGATTTGCGTCACCTTGGATTTTACAGTTTGCCACACTTTCCTTATGGTGGGCACGAGCGCTGCAGCGAGCGTGCACACGCCCTCCGTAAAACCCCTTTCCGGGCAGAAATATCCAGATGCTAACGTGTGGAAGATCTTATCTATAGACGAGTTGGATGGAAGAGTACAGTTGAACACGCAGAACTGACGCTTCAGACGTTGTGGGATGTCGTTGCGACCCCCTCCAGGGTGGATCATGGCTGCTATGAGCTGCAGATCCACGATGCTGATGAACGTTCCAGGCCGGTCCAGACTGTAAAAGCCTCCTTGCTCCATTAGTTGACGGACTATTTCATTAGTGATCTGGAGGAGGGGTGAAAACAGAAGAATGAGGATTAAATGGTCAACAAAAATGGACCAATCAGGAGACAGGAACCTGACCAGAATCGGACGAGGGGAAGTAAAATAAACCCTTGTCTCAGGCATTTTGTTTTTTTGTCTCCGGTTTTGCTCTTTAGACAGACAGACAGACGGACAGACGGACAGACATACAGACAGACAGACAGACAGACAGACAGACAGACAATATAAGGGATTAGTTTTACCTGGTCTCCCCACTCATTAATGACTGGCATGTTGATATCGTCGATGAAAACGGTCATCTTTTTTCCTGCCGGTGGTCCGTACGTGGAGCCCATTCGCTTATCTATGTAGCTCTCAATGGTTTGCTGAAACATGCTCGGGAGTGTGGCGGAGGAGAAGTTCAAGCTCTTACTCAGGTGCAGGTCTGGGTTATACCTGCTGGTGTAGCCCTGCAGACAGATTCATGCACACCATCGTCATATAATACATTCAACTTCTTTTATTTCCTTTCCAGTACATTTTTGACCATTTATTGACCATTTTTTTGCACATCCGGCAATTAAAACCGTCCGTGTGGAAACATAGCAACAGTCGCGTTTTGTGTCCTGATGATTTACGTCACGACCTCATTTATGAAACAGAAGCAGTTAAGAGAAGACAAAAAGGAACATGTCCGATTTGGATCAAAGACTTACGTTAATCATGACGGTCTTCCCAGTGCCCTGTTCTCCAATCAGGAGAACTGCTTTGCCCTGTTTCATGATGGTTTGCAGGAGGAAGTCGGTCCGTGTGTTATCCACGTTCGGCACCAATATAGAGGCATAATCAGGAACTGTGTCCTTCGAGTAGTGATACTGTTGCACCTAAAGAAAAAAGAAATCGAATTTAATTCCCAGCATTGGACACTTCCAACATTCCACCTCATACAACAACCCTCTCATTAATCCCATGAAGATAAGGTGCATCCATGACACCATAAGCAAACATCAGCAACCTCCCCAAGCTCTACTGAAACACTGAGCATCGAACGATCTAAAGCTGTGGTGAATTTACTCGGACATCCGCTCGTGGGATCGACTGTCCTGAACGTTCTAACTCATGAATAATCTTCCTCACTGTAAAATGACGGACTTTAAAAATGGCCTTATAACCCTCTGTGATTTCTTTTGTATAAATGGTACAATATTTACAAATTGACACACGGTTATTGAGAGTTACCTTGTTTGACCACAGCTCCCATTCCCCAGTTTCACTGACCACGTATTCGAAAATGGTTTCGTCACCCCGTGTGCTAGGCAGGTCCAGCAAAACCGGAACGTTTCTCAGAAACACCTCCATCTTGGATCGATCCTCCAGTTCCAGCAACGCACCCACAGACCACATGACGGCAAACACGAACAGACGGCTAATGTGAGCTTCTGTCAGGTTCTTCTCTTCTACAATCAGCCCCTGCAAGAAAACCCGCCAATCCGTCACCATACCACGAGAACATTTTTACATGGAAACAAGTCTTGAGTTGTCCACTTGAGTTGTGTGTTAAACATAAGGTCTATGGTGTACAGTTTATATAAAGATGTGCAGTAAATGTATTATTACTCTCACCTGTAAAAGGTCAATAGTCTGCCTGATGTACATGCACTCCAGGATCTGCATTTTCGGGTAAACCGCGGTAGAAACGAAGTTCATCAAGTCCTGTGGGGACACATATTTCCAGGTCAAATCTGTATTTATAAATGTAACACAGTGTGTTGCTCCACTTACGCCTGGACTCTTTTCTACATTACTTTGATATGAAGGAGTTTGTTAACTCTGCATTAGGACACCGACCTGGTAGACGCTGTTGAAGCAGTTCAGAAGCACTTCAGCCTGGGAGGCTGGAATATTCTTTAGCCATGCCTGCAGAATGGGCTTCCAGTCCAGCACGGACGAACTCATGAAGACCATGCCGTTACGAGAAACCGTCGCCGGAGAAGCGTTGTCGATGTTGTGAGGTTCAAAAACCACTTTACAGTTGGGAGACATCGGGATGCGGTCCCCATTGGCCAGGGTAAGAGTTTTGTTGTCGTCTAAAACTGAATTCAAGTTTTCAATCCAGACAGCGTCTACTGGACCATCCAGAACAATCCATATACATTCGCCCTGAAAACATACATGAATGTATTATTCTAGAACAGAAAGGCACATCAGGTTGGCTTATCAAGTTTGTAATGAAAACTGGGATACCCAGAGGAAAAACCCTACAGCATGAGGAGAATCCATACAAACTCCAAGCACATGGTTATCTCAGGTATACTGCTGAGCATTTTGGTGGTGCTGGGATTTGAACTCATGAGACCTTCTAATGTCGTAGGCATATTGGGTTCTGGGAATTCCTACAAAATTGAATCCAGTTTCGAATAAAGAAAAATTTCTGTTTCTTGCCTTCTTTGCTTTCAGAGTTTTCCTCCACAGTGTCGAGAAGACTCCATCCGTCCAGTCGTTCGTAGCTACATCCAAAGTTCCAAACATCTGGGAAGCCGTAATGGCCTTAGGGTTCATTCTCATTTCTTTGTGTGGAGTGCCACAGATCGTCATCGCCTGCAACAGGGTGTGGATGCAGGTGGTTTTCCCCGTTCCACTAGGACCAAGAGTCATTATACCTGTCACACAGCATCAAACAGGTTACTGAAAACCGTCTAGGTCAGAATCTTCCACATTATGCACACAATATTATTTATTCCCATGTTGTTGACCAGAAAGAATAAAGCCATCTGAACCCTATGCTTAAAATAAATAACAGTAAAATTGTGGACTGACCGTGTCTTACTCGCTGAGTCTCATAAAGCTGGACCAGTTTCAGCATCCATGGTTGGTGAGCAATTAAGCCGGCCTCCTCAGCCTGACTGCTAATAGCTGCTTCCAGCTCGGGATAACCAGCTTTATCCAGCCCGATCCCCGGGAACAAATCATTAATCAGACTCAGGAACAGAGGTTCATCCTCATCTACCTGTCGAGAAGGTCAATCTGATTTGTATCAGCATGGCTTGGACCAATCAGAGTTATTAGAACGCTAATGCTAAGCCGCTGTTTATGCAGATTGTATTCAGTAGAATAACGTGAACGCCTACCAGTTTGGAGAGGTTCATGTCACGCAGCACCCTCATAACCACAGTCTTCTCAGGCTCCGACGGGTTCGATCGCTTTACTGCTCCCAATGTCCTCAAAACTGACAGGATATTTCGCAAGCCAAAGTCGTAATGGACCTACGGAAACATGCAAACGAGGAAACATTCTCTTAAATCTGTATCCTCCGTGACCTCTCGCCCCCGAGTCTGTCATACTTTTACACCAGGGTTTATAGATGTTTGTGGCAAACGACAAGCAAAAGAGCTGCCATGTCGGGCTTCCTAGACCAACCCGTAAAAAGAGAGATGTTGAAATGCATTTGTGTGAGAGAAGGTGGAAACAGGTTCCTCTCTGGACCCTCCTGAAACCAGTTGGTTGGTCCACATGCACTAAACTTCTCATCTCATACACAAACCATTCAAGACTCGTTATTGATCGCCGCTTCCCGGAGAAGCTTACTTGTTTGGAGAGCTGCTCCTCACACAATTTGTAAAGCGTATAGAACTTGCGGCTGAGCATCTGGTTCTCTCTGAAGCCGCAACTAGCCAGTTTGACTCTCATAATGATGGCACGGTCGGGCACCATCATGGCCACGATACGAAACTGAATCTTCAAATTCTCAGGCAGCTCCTGTCTTCCTGCATACCCGGGATTCTGTTTTAGAAGACATGGAGATGAAGAGGAGGGAATGTATTCGACGTGAAGAACTTATCTGGTATACTTATCATTCGATTTTTTTCCAGTCATGAAAAAGATTTTTACTAACCATCGTCAGAAAGATGCCGAACTCCTTGTCCATGTCCACCACGTCTCCATCGGTGAAGACAAACTGGGATTTTTTGTTCTTTTTACACTGGAGCACAATGTAGATCTGCTGTGCTGCTACTGAAAGCACGGGCAACTCGATGCGGTTAAACTCGTCAAAGCAGCCCCATGCGCCGGACTGCGCCAGGCCTGTGGGACAAACGCAGAATTCTTTAATGCATGTCGGTTTCAATAATCTGATATCTGGATAATCTGGATATATTTTGAAACATTCTCAGAGATTGCTTTCTCGCTCCATTCATGGCAGGTCAAGTTCCTATCTCCGGTTGAGAGTTACGAGCCCAGTGGCAGCATAGCGGTGGTGGGATTTGAACTCAGAACCTTCAGATCAGAAATCCAACATCCAACGTTCTGTGTTTATGTAGTGCCTCTGTTTTCGCTATGTTGATAATTTGTTGGGGGTTAGGGGCCTTGCTGAAGGGCCCTGCAAATGGCAGCTTGGCAGAGCTGTGTTTGAATTTACGACCTTCCTGACGCCTAGATTAGCGTTGTGTTTATATCCGCTGATTCGGATCGTTCGTCTGCAGCGCTCACTATCGGACGCACCACAAATATCAATTAAGCGGATTTCGGTGGCGACTTCTACAACATGGCAACGTAACACGTGACTAAAATGGTGATGTACCTTTATAAATGCGCCCCAGTCCTCGGTAGTCCATTTGATCCGAGCAGTTGAACACTACAACGTATTTGCCCAGGCATCGGCCCATGTCTTTAGTGGTTTCAGTCTTTCCTGTTCCTGCTGGTCCTGCTGGTGCACCACCCATCCCCATCCCCAGTGCCTGGGCCAGGGTTATATAACATCTATAGGATCCAATCAAATCCAGAACGATCAGTAAAAACTTTAAAAGCAATTCCTCAGTGAAATCAAACATGTACACACATATATACATTATCATATCTTCAAATATCCAGAAGTAATAACTAGCTTTGGTTCGACCTAGATAAAGATCTAGACCGGGGTGCAACGATACACGGATTCGTACAGAATTTTTCCGGGGATTTCGGTTCGCTTTGTTTTGCACATGCGCGAAAACGCTGAGGAATCCATGGTGCTAGCGTTAGCTGCTAATCAGGAAGTTGCTAGCGGCTAACACTATGGATTCTTTTGCATTTTCTGTCCAACATTGAGAATTTCTCTTGAAAATCCACATATCGAGGGAGTGGATGAATGAAGGATGGAAGGAATGAAGATGTTGACTAAAGTCTGCTGAGATAAATAGTTGAGATCATATTTTTTGAAAATTCTATATTAAATGTAAAAAAAACACACACACACACACACACACCTGTCAGTAAGAGGAGTTATAACCAGTCGGTCACTGCAGCCCAGATACTCATTACAGTATTCAAACTCCACGTCGGTGATATGAATCATACACTTGTCCGTGTCTTCTATGAAGTAGAAACGAGACTGCTTCTGCCATTCGAAGTCTGCTTTCGATCTGATGTTCATTTTGACCTGTAAACATGGGCCCCATATTCAAATTTATAACCTCATCACTCACTACTGCGTCGTCTTTATCATTTTTAATCATGATATACGCAGGAAAACACTTCCCAGATCCTCAAATATGTCCTTCTGATGCACATGGATTGTTATCAGGGTTTCATATTTGGTTCTTTCCATCTTCGTGAGCTCATGAGTCGTCATGTCGATCAGCTCATTCAGAAGATCCAGGAACTTCTGATTCGTCACCTGCATGATCTGGAAAAAAAAAATGACATTGTTATATCTCTTTAACATCGGATACAAGTTGGATTTTCCATCGAAAAATGTTTCTCAAACCTTCTTGTCACTCTTGCTGAGGCTGAGGGCACCTTCTGCATCCCTGGTCCAGATGAGCTGTATGCCCAGCAGGCCCACCTGAGCGGGGAATGCTGACTGGAAATCAATGAGCTTCAGCTCTGGGTCACTCACAGCCATGTGGGCCTTCCTGATAATGCTATGAATGGTCTTCCTCACCTGGTCTAATAACAATCCCAGCCAGCTTTCTACATTTCCCTGAAAATATCATCAGGAATAACACGCAACTCTGATCGTCAGGAACTTATTATCATTTCACTAGGAGAAAGTTGGGCGTGTACAATAATATAAAGTCTTACGTGGACGTTTACAGGCTCCATCAGATCTACGGATTCTCCTTCCTGTGACTGGAAGCTCAGGATTTGGTCCTGGTTCTTCTCATGGAACACAACTCTGTTCACGTTGTCGAAAAGGTTCAGCAAATGACCCTGAAATGCAGGACATGAGGTAGATATGATAAGAGCATAGCATTGTGTGTGTGTGTGTGTGTGTGAGCGCCGTACCTGTATCGTCTGTGGATCCGATGCTTGGCCAAGTATCTCCAGGAGAACAGGATCAGACACGAAGAAGAACCGTGGAAAGATAAGTCGTTTCTTCTCCAGGTATCCACTGAGGGATTTTTGGCACACCTCAAGCTGTTCCAGGAGGTGAGGAAGCAGCTGAGATAGAGTCTCGTCCCCCACGCAGCACTGCACCACCCCGACCACCTCATGGGCCCTCTGCATGATCCTCTGCCATGACTTATCAATGTTCTGGAACCGCTTGGCTTCCTGAGTAAAGCATTCCAAATTATCTTTTGAGCTCTCGATCCTGAGAAATGTCTGAGATTCGTTCTCTTTTGGCACATACAGCTGATCGAACATGTTTCACACACAATCAACAATGTTAGGAACATCTATGGAGAGTTCCTTCAGCTGATGGTGCCATGTTCTACACCTTATATTCTGATCTCAAACCCAAGTGACTTCAGAATATAGATCAAACAAAATGGCATCATGAATGAAACAATGAAAGTTGAAGCCCCTTTAAAACGAATGAATTTGTTCAAGAGCAGAAGAATAAAATCAGTTGAAATGAAGGAGACCTGTGGAAGCTGCTTGGCGATGTCTCCTCCAACAAACACAGCCTCCAGGTAGAGCCACAGGTTCTGTACAGTCAGCCATTTCTCAATCACCTCTGAGGTGTTGGACAGCTTCTGTACCCACTGCTGAATTGTGGGCTTGAAGGGAGCGTTGTACCTGAAAGGAGCAATAACAAGAACATAGTGACATCCCGAGGTTCTTCATACGCGAACGTTCAGGTTTCTCATTCATCATCTAATTGAGGAGTGTATTTATATATTTAAATGCAACATGAAAAAAAACATCTAAATCCATCTCCTGTTGTCAGGTACCTGTTGCTCAGGAGCGAACCAAGCACCATGAGGCTGTCCTCTATCAGTCCCACCTTTTCTCTGGTGTCTGAGCCTTTCAGGAGAAGTTCTCCACGATTCCTGAGCACAGTAAAAAATTTAATAATACTACATTATGTGCTTCCAAGATCCAGAGAACATCCAGAGTCTAAAAACCCAACAAACGGATAGAAACCCATCCCTACCTAAACGGTGAAAAAGTGAACTGATGTCCACTCCACTCTGCCACCACTTCTTTCAGCTTAGCCTCAATATCGCGCTCTTTCACCGCACTGATACACACATCCTTTTTTAAAACAAAGTTTATATAGATAAAGAAGTAAAAACCAGATAAAAAAACATCATATTTGATGTATAGTGAGGTCAAATTTGCCAAAAGCAGAACCATATACACCAAGGGGTCTTTAACAGGGAGTCAGCGACCTCTAGGTGGTCCACAGCGGTACTGCAGGAATTCCACTAATTAATGCTGAATTACAAAAGATTTTTGGTTAAAAAAAAAAAACAAACGTTACCTCAATATCTTCTTTGTTTTTTAATAGTGGAGCCTCCAAAACCTTCTTCAAAATTAAATTTCCAACATCCATTTCAAACCTGTAACCTGTGATATCGCTCAGGTGCTGCCAGTGGCGGGGCATCATGGCCTAAAAGGGGTACATGTTCCACACGAAAAAAAAAACATGCATATAAACAATCTAATAATTAAACAAAAAATCATAATTTCACTATCAAATAATTCGATTGGAACCTGAAGAGTTCACCTTGTTTGCGATCAGTTCCAGCAGAGGACACGTTTCACTGAACTCATCGATCGTTTTCTTCAAGTCATGAAATGCCTGCCATTCCTTCAACGCTTTGGGGAGTTTCCGGATTCTGGAAAAGATTCACGCAAACTCTAGAAAGAAACGTATGTATGACGAGTAAATAAATAAAATGTATGAAATTAAAATGCTGTGCCTGTTCTGAAAATCCTGGAGTTCACCGTTGATCTTCTCTATGTTGAGATCAGCCCAAGGGATCTCGGCGTAACCGCTCACACTTTCAGTGACGGAGTTGTACAAAGTGTACAGTTTGGAGAGAAGGTTCAGCTCCTTTTTGATCCGGTGCAGATCAGGATAATCTGCAGAGAACAAAAAAAAAACGATGTTTGCTTTGAAGATGTGATCACCAGAAAACAAGAAAGAAAAATATCCATTGAAGCACGAGTCTGAAAATCGTCTCATAAATAATGAATATCCAAAAAAATTATTCTTACCATTAACCGTAAGGCCAAATAGCTGCTCACCACCGGAAAATGTGATGTACTTCCTCCAGAGCTCATCAAACTGCGCCTGGTAAACCTGCAGCCTGTCACTGGCCTCCGCAGGGTTCAGTCCCACCACACCTGGACCACTACAAACCAGACACACAGCCAGGATCTAGTAGATATATATATTATTTATGTAGCGCTTTTATTCCAATACCCAACAAACCCAGAACCAATAAGAAAAAACCTGGTCCTCCTTCCATGGCCAAAGTGTCCCAAGCTTTTAAAGAGCAGATGCTGAGAACTTCATCCTACGTCAACTCCATATTAACTCTTGATTAAATTTCAGTTACTCTGTGTTCAGCAGTAAAACACCTTGTTGTTATGGTTCTAAATACTACTAAGATCTGAAATATCTTCTTTCTATTTCGGATTCTACCACTAGGGGTCGCCAAAGTGGATCATCCTTCCTATTCCTGATCCACATATTTAATTTGGCACGTTTTACGCTGGACCCCCTTCCTAACGCAACGGGCTTGGGACCAGCACTAGGAGTGTTTCACTCGGGTTTGTTGCCGATTCAACAGCTCTCAACTCACCACTGCGCCACCTTCTGGCTCTCTCTAATAGTTACAGTCCCGCCACATGATAACACGAAATACTCTTTTTAAACCTTTTATCGTAAACGTCGTAGAACGTTGTGACCGCAGCCTGGAAGCTTTTGACACCAGTAAGAAGCTCCGCCCTCATGGTGGGGTGAACCTGCTCGAGAGTCTTGTGCGTTTGAATGACCTTCAACAGAAAAAAGATTTCGAAATGAAGAAATTTGCTCACTGTGTGTGTGCGAATGAGTGCAAACGAAATCTCACCAATTCTTTGAGGTTTTTCCAAGCATAAGTTAAAGTGTCCACTCTCTCAGCGTTCCCATCGCTGAACTGCAGATCATGTCGATTCAGCAGGGCGAAGGTCTCCTCCACCGGGCCAAGAGTGGCCTCAATCCACAGCTCTACTTCCCGTACTTTCCGTAGAGAATCCATGGCTTCCCGGACGTCCTCCAGGTCGGAGACGGGCCTCTGAAGCTGTTTGGTCATCGCATCAACGAAAGAGCTCAGCTCGCTCATGTCTGTAGAAGCGAGCTGATTCAAAGCCATCCCGAATGTTCGCTTCCATGCCCGACATTCCAGAGTCAGGGAAAGTTTGAGGGAGTGGAGGTCGTACAGGATGAAACCCAAAGTGCAATAAGAGGGAAGATTCTCAATCCTGGTTTCCAGTGTCTGCAGAAATGACAAATCAGACCAATGCAATGCCTTTGTTTGAGGAACAGCAGTTCACGTTGAATTGAAGTTGTTTTTAATCAATACTTACAGAATAATACGAAAACTGGCCACCGAACTCAGGGAGAGAAGGACCGGTTCCCAAAAACGCTTTCACCTGCTCTGCTGGATCCTTTAAAAGATCGCATTCACATTAATCCAGAAAGATCATCGTTCAAACATCATCACATTCAACCAGAGGTTGTAGTTCAGTGTTTAAAAAGCGTTGGATGAGAACTTTAAATCTCAGCACAACTAAATGTAAGATGCTTCTGACAGCCAGATATAAATATATATAGATTATATAGACGTTATTTGCTGTTGTACTTGTTCTTTAAACACAATCCCATTCTCACGTTCCATGAGGAATGAAGACCTACCTGGTTCCACAAAGCGGAAAATTGGGACAAGTCATCCAGAATGAATTCAGGATCCACATGAAAAGAAAATATCAGGGAGTTCAGCTGGGCTGCTGATTTATTAATATCTTTATGCTCAGCAACTTGTCGGTCAAGTGGCTTCAGACTCGGGTGTTTGGTGGCCAGGCCGTCATCTGCTAGCTCTCGTGCTGCTTGCAGCTCCATCTGCACACCATTATTTCACACGTCAATCCCACATGTTCCAATACATTGTGTTGATAATTCAATCGTTATGAAGCTCACGGTCACCTGCTGCTGCTTGTGGTGTAAATGTGAAAATTTCCACAAGGGAATATCTTTAGCCATCGACAGGACTGTAGTCACAACTTTGGCCAGAATACCCTGAACATCACAGAGAAAAAAAATGAAATCCAAGCGTATGTAGATAAACACACTCGCAGACACTTTAATAGGTGCATCGTATGGATCTGTAGGTTCTTCTGCTCCTTGACTATAACATTTGCTTTGTCGAATAAAAAAAGAGAACACTGAAGTGCTCGATCGTATAGGAGGTTCTATCAAAACGTTTAAAGACTATTTTTTAAAGCGCCAACAGGTGGCAGCACGGGGCTGCACGCACAGTACCAGGGAGCACCGATCAAAGTTTTGCCAATTAGTTTAACCGGTTTCACTGCAGGCTTCACACCTTACCTGGATCTCTTCCAATCTGGGTTTGAGGATGATATTGGGGATGGCCAGCTCGATCATGACGATAAAAAGCGGCGAGTGAACTGGCGGAAAGTTTGACTCGAAAGTAGATGAATGATACTTTGGGCTTTCGTAAAGTCGGACCCTCAGAGAGTCCAGAGAAAATTTGGTAGCTTTGAAAAGATAAATATTTTGGATAAATACAGATAATATCGAGCTAAATAAAAATGCAGAAAAGTCAGAAACGACTCTGGTGGTGACGGACCTTTAACCAGTGCCTCAGTGTTCCTCTGACACAGCTGTCCCATCATCACGTAGAAGCTACACGGTATACACAGCAGGCACCGAGTCTTCAGTTTAAGGTCAGGATGAAGGCAGTGAAACGGCTCCTGGATAGAAAAATGATCACAAAAGTTCTTATAAGGTCCCAAACCTCACACTAACTAAAGATCCATCACTGGGCAACATGGACTATTATAAGTTCTTGCCTCCACATTCACCATCTCTGCAGGATTCATCACTTTTTTAAGTTCCTCAATCATCTCGTACATTGAACGTTCTACCTGTTGACTTTGTCTGAGGAAGAAATCAAATGTTGATGTTCATGACGGTAATAACACGGTATAATTAGGCGACACTGGATTTTGAGAGACTCAGGCATGTTCCTTTTGTTTCGAGGTTATGTCACTGAATGAAGATCGACTTTCAACAAGCAAATCTGTCCAGAACTTTATCATCATTGAAAAATCCTCCCTCAGCATGAAGAACAGCTTTACTCGCTCTCAGATTTAAACTTCCACTAAACTACCATTAAACTTCCACCTCCATGTGTGAGTGATGGAGTCTGATCACATCTTCTCACCTGCTCTCCATCATACACAAGTTCTTCTGGTAGAGAGAAAAATCTCCCATTTGGACTTTCTTGCACTCGTTCACTGTATAACTCGTGTTTTTTTTCTCGTCTTCTACCCAAACAAAACGAACATGCATGTCTCGCAAAAAGACCTGGTGTTTCCACACACTTTTCACAGACACTGTAAAAAGTCACGTTCACGTATCCACCACTCACAGCATCAGCTTGTGTCTTGCTGATTTCACCGTGCTTTCAGTCTGCAGGAGAAAGCTCTGTGGGACGACTGGCTGGTCCTCAGGAAGAGCGAGGAGGTCAGTGCAGGACATCGAATCCAAAACCTGCTCAATTCGACACTCCAGTATGTCTGTGGTCACCTTGACTATCTGCTCCAGGTCTCTCAGAACTTCATACACATGGTCTACAACTACAGGAGAATGAATACAGTGGAGTATGAGGTGTCGGAGATGACGAGCGTTTGATTCGATAGATGATGAAAAGATGATCTTTGTTGGATAATGAAGGAACATGAAATCATTTGCACTTCCTCACATTTGTTAATGTTGAGGGAACTCCAGGAGAGAGAGATGAGTCCAGGAGAGAGAGCCATCTCCACACGATCAATAAAAGGCTTCATCAGAGGCAGGAGCAGTGCTGGGATTCTGCTCACTGCTGCCCCAAAGTACTGAAGCATCTCCACGATTCTGTAAATGGAAGAAAAAAAAGATGAAGACTCCAAATCCAGTTGAAATGATTGCAAAGAACTCTCTCGAGACTCACTCACTTGTGGTGATTGTTTTTCACCTCGGCTTTATCAGCGTACATACCGAGGATCGCCTTCGGTACGTGAGCTCCTAACTTGTGCATGTATTTCGCTTCCTCGAGTACCTCAAGGACCACAGGATCCAAGTTCACACAGAACTCCTAAAAAGGAGAAGATCATCACATCCAGTCATAACGCAGAGGTCCATTCCTTAATACATTTACATGAACGTTAGCGTTATGTTTAATCTTTTATTAAATATTTTAGCTTTGAAGTTTTCACACTATTTTTTATTTTAACGCAAAATTATTTGACATTAATTAGCGCGCCCCCCTGCAGTACCACCGTAAACCACTAGGTGTCGCAAAACACCAGATAAAGATTCATTGTTTACCGTCAATTCTCTATCAATGAACAGGTGTAACTTTCCTTCTAAAAATCACTTCTAGACAAGATCTCATCCGAATCCTAGACCCTCTCGAGGATGATTAGATCAAACAGGAACGCTGAATCTATTCTTATTATCACGTCAGGTTTTTGGAGCCAGTCATTAAAGCACAACAAATGCAACACCATGTGCATGTTTGAATGCGTTTTAGATGCAGGTCTGATGGGGGTTGGAAAAAGTATTCACACACACTAGAAGGAACAATCTAGACACACATCTAGACTCACCAAGAACATGCAAAGAACCATCATCTCTCTTTATTGCTTAAATTTTTTTTAAAGAAAATGGAAATTTGAAATAAAAAAACACCTTAGTTTGTGGATGCCTGATGAGAAGGGAGGCCTTGAGGCCTTGCTGTCCGAGTTCCACTGCATTGACCCAGGCTTTGTGATAGAGCAGTTCATACTCCACTAGAACTGCTGCCAGTCTGTTATACGCATGTATAATCTTCTTACCCTCAGGGGTCTAGAACGAGAACGCGTTCGAAAAATGGATGAACAAATTCATTATTCATTAGTCTCCAA
This sequence comes from Silurus asotus, assembly GCA_024362625.1. NCBI lineage: Eukaryota > Metazoa > Chordata > Actinopteri > Siluriformes > Siluridae > Silurus > Silurus asotus. Next base: position 326,402 of record MU551591.1, read on the forward strand.
AGTCAAGGTGTTTCCTCAAACCATTCCTGAACATCTTCAAAGACATTTTCTAGAGGTTCGATTACCAGAAGAATCTCCATCTTCTTCTTCAGCATTTCCATTGGCGACTCGAGTTTTCTGTAAAGATGACGTGACCACGTAATTTTCCCAGCGACCTTCATGAGACAAAAAAACCCAACATTGTGTATGGAATTGATGCCTTTTAAAAAAAAAAGGATAAATTTCAGCGTGCACTTACAGGCGGCATATTCCTCACTAAAGGAGGGTTGTCTTTGTGGTTTTTGTAGACCTTTCGCACTTGCTCCAAGTCGTTGGCAAAATGTTGCAGAACAACTCCATACTTCTGCCTGAGGTCCACCTGCTGACCCACAGTGTCCTCGAACTTCAACAGCAGACGGAGCTCTTCTTCTGTCTGCCATTTACGGAAAACAGAACGCTCTTGGTGTACTTTTCATCTCCGGAATACTATTACCTCATTTAAATAATCATCCTTTATGAATATGCATGAGTATTACATGAATATGCAAATCGACTACGCATAGAACTAACATCAGTTCATTTTTTACCAATCTCCAGAAAATCTTCTGAATAAACAAACAAAACTTGCTTGATATAATAAATCGAATTAATCGAGATCTTTTTCCTGAAGCTCCAGATTTTCTCACGAGCAAATAAGATTCCTCGGACTATGGAGCACTTATGTCTATAAAGATACACATTTTGGGGGAAGTGGTGAGTTAAGAAGGTGGACTTCAGATCATAAGGGAGTTCATGAGATGAAATCCCACCACCACCACCAAATCCCCAGAACCATCTTGAACATCTAGATCTAGAAAATCCAACAGAAGTCATAAACGCTTTGGATCACGACAATTGGGTGAAGTTTTAAAAACCCTTACAGGGTGCATCTGCTGAAAGAAGGTATCCATCAGCGTATGAAGGCACTGACACAAGCCTTGGATTTGACCTTTGATTTCTGCGTAGTCGCTGTCGAACTGAAAGAAGAATAGGATCAGTGTAATCAGTAACAAATCAAATAACATCTCAACATCATGATGGTTCTGCCAGACCTCCATCTTGCGATAATCCAGCACGTTGTACGTCTTGGATTTGAGGTTGGTTACGATAGTTTGGAAGCGTGCGTTTATCTTCTCGATGCCTTCCACTTTAATGAACTGCAGAGCTGATAGACTTTCTAGAGTTGTCGCCAAGTCTGCAATGTTCTGCAGGTGTTTGCAGAAGGCGTCGAACTTCCCGAAGATGTAATTCTCACTGCCGAAAAGGAAAACGAGTGAGGATCATTAGAATCAGCCTTGAATATGAAGGTGATGGAGGTTTGAGATACTTTCAGAAGATATGGGAATTACCAAGTGTAGTTTAAAAAAAAAAAAAAAAGGGATTATTGTAGATACCTAAATTCCAGCTTTTGTTCAGTAGGACGTTGCTGGAGTTCTTTCCATGTTCTTTGGAAGCACTGCCTGTACTGCTGGTTCAACTGCACGCATTCCTCAATCCTCTTCAGGATTTCTTTCCTGAGGAGCGAATTAAGATTCAACACGTCTGATATCACCTTTGTGTCTCTATGTGTCCTAAATGCTCACCTGTCCAAATCCCAGATTCTGGTCACCCCCTGGCAGAGGAATCCTTTGCAAGTGGTGACCATTTGATTCGTGACCTTCACAAAGATAGAGGTCATATGCTCCGAAGTGTTGTAGGAGTGGGACACGTTTTGGATCAGAAGAATGCTGTTTAGAAGGCTGGGAATATGCGCCAACATGTTCTTCTAATGAAAAAAGACGAGCAAAAAAAAAAAACAATGGTTAGATGTTCTACTGGAAAGTTTCAGAGCCAGAGGAACATGCATGAGGAGGAGCAGAGCTATCTCTCCATCCTTCTGGAAGGCAGATGTGGTCTGATTGAAGAAATGCCAAAGTAATTGAAGGGAGTAAAGGAAGATCTTACCGGGCTGCATTTCCCCAGAGCCTTGAAGAATCTTTCCAATGTAGATAAATATTTCACGTTATCTTTCGCCTGATTGGCTACAAACGTGATGTTTTTATCCTGCAATAAATGTTTTGATTAATAAATACACTAATTGACAAATTAAATCTCTTTTTTTTTTGAGAAATATAAATCATATAAATATGGGACCCAACCAGTTTTTTCCATCTGCTCAGCGTCTTCGACTTTGCGACCTGCAGAACTCCTAGAACTTTCTTCACCCCTGGTTGCTTTATTTCCTCCAAAAGACTGTGAACAGAAACAGATTCCAGTAAAAAGATCAGCTGATCATCTCTACAGCACCTCCGAGGTGCTGTTCCTCACACAGTAAATACTGAAGTTCATACGGTATTTTCCCACGATATCCATCAAAAAGTTTTGAACCGAAATTCCTTTACCAGTTAAAGATGCTCATTTGCTTTTTCCAGTGTTCCAGTTCCACCGAGGGTCCGCTGTTATCCGCCTCTCTCCTCATCTGTTCACTCTCGGTCAGAACCTGCTCGATCTGCTTGGTCCAGCGTAACAGCACCACCTCCAGACCTTCTACCAGCTCAGAGTTACTCGCTGGAGATGACGAACCATCGGACATGATGTTACACACAGAGTTTTAAGAAGGAATCGATTGATAAGCAATGCTTAGCACGTGGTAAAACGTGGGAACTGATTGGGAAGTTGGAGGGTTTAAAGCCCAGGACCACCAGTGTTGGGTCTTTGAGTGAGGTGAGGTTTGAGAGCAGTTTTTTCAGACGCACGTTACAAACTTCGGCCAGGACAATCAATAGATTCGAGAGTTTCCGTTAGTGCTAAGAGCTAAGACGCTCACGTTAGCGTATTTATTTAAATGTATGATTAGCGATTATTACTTTGACTCCCTCACTGTAAAATGCTGAGTTTGAAATTGTTGGAAAAACGGCCTTATAACCCCTTTTTCCCCCCAGAGTGATTTACAGCAACACCAGGCTTCTACTTAGCTTCTGAAGTTCTAAAAAAGGGTCTTAGACATGTGCTGGTGTTCACAAGGTAGTTAAGTGGTTAGGATATTGGACTTTGGATAGGAGGTCATGAGTTTTTTCTTTTTTTTTTTAAGACTGCACCACTCTTTCGAACCTGCATTGATGTAATCATCTGGTTCCTGAAGGTGCCCGAGTTCTGGAGCAGATTCATTAAAGTCAAGGTGAAACTTGTCCTCCAAGTTCTTCCTGGCTGAGGACAGACTGCAGATGAATTTGTCAATGGAGAGCAGGAAGTCCTGAACATGAGCGTCCTCCTGACCCTCTATCATGACTCCCCAGTCCTGGAACAGAGCATAAAAAAAAACCATGAAGCTCTCCAGCTCTTCTCAGTCTGATCGATCAGATCCTTTATTTCTGTGTGTTTATTACCTCTTGTATCCTGAGTGCAGGATATGTGACTTGAGTGAAAAACATCTCTAGACTGTGTAGAACGTTTCCATCTGTGCAGTCAAGCATGCCGGAGTTGACCTCCTGCAGAGCGAGCGCGTGTTTGTTTCATGAGATGTTTGTTTTCGCAAATGCCACGTAATCGTCGGTAAACTTCCACTGACCTGTGAAACGTTAGTCGTCGTTATGGCCTTCTCCGTGTTCCGCAGGAAAAACAAACAAACGCCACTCAGTCTCTGTAGGAGATGTGAAGTCATTGTCGGAGATGAGAAACGCTCCATAGCAACCAAACCGTACACACACACACACACACACACACTAATCCGATTAATATCTATGTGTTCTGTGGAGATTTGGACACCTGACACCTGTAGATCTTCTCCAAAACTGATCTTTGTTTACGTTTATCATCTGTAATGAGAAAGAAATTGGATTTTGTTTGTACCTCCGCAGTGCCAGTTGTAATGAATAGTCTTCTCTGCCCAGACACCAGACTCTGGGTGTCCATCAGGGAGGAAACGTTTCCATAGGAATGAACAGAAGACTGGAACAGAACACACACATCAGCTTCTGTAATCATTAGTTTCACGAGGTACCTTCAGCTCAAGCATCAACTCGAGTTCTCACCTGATAGTAGAAAAGCAATCTTTTGGATCCATAGGCTGCAAAAAAATCCTCAATCATGCTGAACTGTAAAGACAAACCCTGTTATTGCATTCATTTCCGCACCACACTTAGCGAATAAATCCCACGTAGCCCACCTTCTCATCGGAAATGAGGGCCTCTTCCACTTCCGTCTCGCCCAGACTGATCCCATGAGAGATCTTGGTAATGAGATACTTGTATCTTGCGTCCAGCAGGGCTCTTCTCTCGTCCCTCAGAGCTCTAGCCTGCTTAACCATCTCCTTCCTCGCTTCATTCGAGAGGACCACCGAGAGTTTTCGAGCTCCCTGAGAACGCATGGATAAATGAATGCACTCGGCTGACCTCATAGAGAAATGAATTCGGAAAATATGGATGGTTGACACACCGCTATGAGAGCTGTAGGAGAGGAGATGCCCGGCATGGCTGCCTGAGGGGTAGAGCTCATCTTAGAAGCTCCTATTCTTCTGTGTCTGCTGACATCTATCACAAATCACATTAGCTTTTCCAGAGAAGTGCTTCAAATCACACACACTTACAGTACACCACACACATTCTGACACGGAGATAACGTCTACAGACTCGTGTACGCTTTGCCGATGCGGATTGATACGGCATTAACCGAGAACTACAGCATCAGAAGGGCAGCATGGTACCTGCCCCAATGGGTCTCAAACAGGGCGAGCTGCAATTCCATTTCTTACCACAGCGTTACACTGGGGCGCTGTTGAGCTTAGGAGAGCCGAGACATCCTGAACGATTTATTATAGTCTCTAGAAAGTTCTTGAAATAATTTTAAGCACGTTTTCAAAGAGAAGCAGATCTCCAAAAAATTCTCATGTGCCCAAAACAAACAAACAAACAATCTTTTAAATCCTTTTGGCTAATAAACAGTTTCAGTTCAGCTGCACAACATCTAGAAAAGAGATGAATGCAATACACACACACACACACACACACACACACACATACTTGAGTGGGTATTGATAAGTGGTGGTTTTACTTCCTCCAGATCGTAGGAGGAGTTCGGATCATCTCGTCTCTCCGTTTCATTTAAAACAGCAGGTTCTGCTTCCATGCTCTTCTACCAGACGCCAATTCAGAGGAACATCTTATTAAAATGATAGGATTCACCAGAAGTTTCAGGTCATTAGATGCAATTTAAATCAAAATGCTAACAAAAAAAACACACACACACACTTCCTACTTACCTACGCCTTCGCTGTGCCGACCTGCTTGAAGCACACCGGGTGTAACCATACAAGACCTTGCAGTTTACTGAGGGAAAGTTTGACTGTTCCCATAGTAACATGAAAGAATGAGACGCAACCACAACAATAGACAGGGTTTTATTGTGTCGCAGAAGAACGGATCTGGTTGAAGGCATTAATAAATCAACTATTCGTGATCTATTATCTAGATATTCGTTCTGCCATTAATTAAAATAAGTAGATCTTCATGATCTAAGGAGCCACAAGCTTCCATCAGTTTTACTCCAATGGTGTAGTACGGAGAAGAAAACTGGACACCACTGTGTGTGAGATCTGAGGTCTGGAACAAAAGTAATCCAGATGCCCAGCATCTCGAAATTCATTCACAAAAGAACTTACCATCACACGGATGGAATTGACCACCGATCTGATGAAGATCTCCGAGAAGATCCATTCGATTTGAGCTCCACATTCTCTCCATTTCTTCTCACTTTCTTTTAAACCTCCATCCACAAACTGTACAGGAAAAACTCCGTGCTTCCTACATGTTGTTCCCAAAACTTCCAGTCCCCCCATCATTAATTCCGGTTCCATGTTTCGAGTACACACACACACACACACACACACACACACACACGAAGCAAAACACCTGTTCAATTGATATAAACGTGTTTAATTGTTTATTGTATCTCACATCATGCACATTATTTATGTTTGTACGATGTTAAACAATATTTTTCCCGCTGCGTCACGTCGTGATTCCGTGTCCTATTCACCTCTCGAAACACTTCAGGAGTCGGAATTTCGTTTCTCAGGCTGCTTTGAGGAATCGTTCTCATATAAAACGGAATGTCGGAACGCCGGTGCATCCGTTTATTCGCATTTACACTACGATCGAACGCGATGTCGGAATTTGTGCGTCCAGATCCGGGGAAGTGCAGGAGGCGCCAGAGAGCAGGTTCGAGACGTGACGCGGAAAAACGTCGTTCGGAAAACGCTTCAGGATCTCGCCTCCTTTTTCCCCCTCAGACGGCTGGTGGTTTCATCAGTGTTTGTTCACCAAACACTTCTTTGAAGTAGGAGACGTGTTCCTCACAGTGTTCACCTGCAGAACAACGTCGTGGTTAAAAAAAACGTCTACGCCACGTTAACGTGTTGAAGAAAAGAGAAAAGGCGGGAAGCTACCTGGATTAAAAGCCGGATTGCCGCGTAACCGGAAGTTTCTTTGCTCGAAGAATCTGAAGATGGTGAAGAAGAGCATCGTGTCGTTGGTCTGTCGCGCGGCGTCCAGGAACTTGCGCGCGGAGACGTTGTCGTGTCCGCCGACGCTGCGGACGAAACGCAGCGCTCCGAGGACCTGCTGCTTCGACAGGAGAACCTCCACGATCTCATCGTTCGCTGTGGAGAGCCTCTGATTTCCACACACACACGTTTCACAGTTAGTTCCTGCTCTACACAATCACAGCAGAACACAAGTGTATGGAGATGATGTTCACCTTCAGCATATCTAGAGAGAGCTGGTGAGCAGGAGGGTAGGTGCTCTCCAGCGACAGCAGCAGACACGCCTAAACCAGACGAAACACAATATCATCAGCAAGATCCTTCAGATGGAGAACTTCCAGAAATCTGCTCTGGGAAATGATCTCACCAGAGGTTTGGAGTCACTCAGCACGTGATACTGGAGGAACTGGTGAAGCATGTAGAAGAGGTTATGCTGCACCAGGGTTTTGATAACCAGCTCATAAAAGTAGTGCTGTGTGAGAAACAAAAAAATATCAAACCAGGAATAAACAACAACAACAACAACAACAACAACAACAACGAAGCAATTTTGTAAACTGGAGACAAATTTACCTTCCAATTTCCTGAATCCGTTCGGAATTATAATATTTAACATGTTTGGGAGACTGTTTCCTTTTTTCCCCCTCTCACGATTCCGATTTATTTCTCAAGATTCCGATTTCTTTTTTTGTCCCCATTCCTTTCTCATGATTCCACCTTTTTCCAATCGCCATTCCGACCCCCCCCCCTTCCCCTCGCAAATCCGTTTTATTTCTCGTCATTCCGACTTCTCCCTCTCACGATTCTGAGATTTTTTTCTGATTCGTTTCTGCAAATCTTTAATCCAGGAAATTCCTAGTTTGGTGTAAAAACGATTTTAAACCACAAGAAAAATCACATCCCTCACCTGAAGATCTAAAGCCCTTGAGAGGAGATCATGTACGGTTCTCCCTCTCCTACACTCGGTGATGTTTTGGGAGAAATTCTCAGGTACCTAAATTCTGTTCACATGACCACCACACATATCAAACAGTGTGTGTGTGTGTGTGTGTGTGTGTGTGTGTGTGTGTACCTGAACCGTGATCTGGAACTGGTTGAGTGAGCGAATGTACTCCATGAGAATGGCGATGATGAACTTGTGTGATACCTCCTGCAAAACGAAGAGCAGAGAAGCTCACTGTGAAAGAATGAAGTGATGTAACGTGGTGTACAGAGTCAATCCTTCATATTCACCTTCTTCTCTGAGAAGGACGAGAAGACGTGCGTGTACATGTCCGACTGATCGATGACCGCTTGTGTCCGAACTGGTCTTTTATACGAGTTACTCAAGCGACTGGGTCCCGATTCCATCGCCTGGAGGGAGAGGAACAAACAACGGCCCACAGACGGGGGGGAAAAGTCAGCGGGAGTTTGTGTCTTGAGGATGTGGTGGGACAGAGGGAATTTGCAGTACCTGGGTGTACGCTTGCTCCGCCTCCAGGTATTCCTTATACACCTGGTTTAACTTGTCGAACACAGTGGCCACTACAGGCAAGTTCCCTTTCTCTCCACCTGATAGGACTGAAACATCACACAGGAAGAAGAAACGGTTTCCTCCGATTTAATCATCTCAAGAAATTATTCTACATGCAGAACACTGGATTATGGAGTAGAAGTTAGAATGGGATTAGGATTAAAAGTCAGAATGGGATTAGGGGATAAAAGTTAGAATGGGATTAGGAGTAAAAGTCAGAATGGGATTAGGGATAAATGGGATTAGGAATAAATTTTAGAATGGGATTAGGAATAAATTTTAGAATGGGATTTGGAGTAAAAGTTAGAATGGGATTAGGGGATAAAAGGGATTAGGAGTAAAAGTCAGAATGGGATTAGGAGTAAAAGTTAGAATGGGATTGGGGGATAAAAGGGATTAGGAGTAAAAGTCAGAATGGGATTTGGAGTAAAAGTTAGAATGGGATTAGGAGTAAAAGTTAGAATGGGATTAGGGGATAAAAGTCAGAATGGGATTAGGAATAAAAGTCAGAATGGGATTAGGGGATTAGGGATAAATGGGATTAGGAATAAATTTTAGAATGGGATTAGGGGATAAAAGTTAGAATGGGATTAAGGGATAAAAGGGATTAGGAGTAAACGTTAGAATGGGATTAGGGGATAAAAGTTAGAATGGGATTAGGGAATAAAGGGGATTAGGAGTTAAAGTCAGACTGGGATTAGGGGTAAACGTTAGAATGGGATTAGGAGTAAAAGTTAGAATGGGATTAGGGGATAAAAGTTAGAATGGGATTATGGGATAAAAGTTAGAATGGGATTAGGAGTAAATGTTAGAATGGGATTAGGGGATAAAAGTTAGAATGGGATTAGGAGTAAAAGTTAGAATGGGATTAGGGGATAAAAGTTAGAATGGGATTAGGGGATAAAAGTTAGAATGGGATTAGGGGATAAAAGTTAGAATGGGATTAGGAATAAAAGTTAGAATGGGATTAGGGGATAAAAGTTAGAATGGGATTAGGAATAACAGTTAGAATGGGATTAGGAATAAAAGTTAGAATGGGATTAGGGGATAAAAGTTAGAATGGGATTAGGGGATAAAAGTTAGAATGGGATTAGGGGATAAAAGTTAAAATGGGATTAGGGGATAAAAGTTAGAATGGGATTAGAAGTAAAAGTTAGAATGGGATTAGGGGTAAACGTTAGAATGGGATTAGGAGTAAATGTTAGAATGGGATTAGGGGATAAAAGTTAGAATGGGATTAGGGGATAAAAGTTAGAATGGGATTAGGAATAAACGTTAGAATGGGATTAGGGGTAAAAGTTGGAATGGGATTGGGGTAAACGTTAGAATGGGATTAGGGATAAACGTTAGAATGGGATTAGGAATAAACGTTAGAATGGGATTAGGGGATAAAAGTTAGAATGGGATTAGGGGGTAAACGTTAGAATGGGATTAGGAATAAACGTTAGAATGGGATTAGGGGATAAAAGTTAGAATGGGATTAGGGGATAAAAGTTAGAATGGGATTAGGGGGTAAACGTTAGAATGGGATTAGGGATAAACGTTAGAATGGGATTAGGGATAAACGTTAGAATGGGATTAGGGATAAACGTTAGAATGGGATTAGGGGTAAACGTTAAGACTCCATGCTTCGTGACTGTAAAATGCTATCGGGTGAATGGAGGACCATTAACACGTCTGGATTATCGAGTGATTGCGGGTTGCGTACTCTGAGAGCATACGGACAGGATCACCATCTTGCAGTCGCTTCTGTGCAGCAGGAAGTCCATCAGTTTTCCTTTGTCCTGAAGGAGGTTCACGGTTGGGTACAGCTTCACGTGAAGGTACCAGAGATAACCTGTGCACACAAATGTAAACACGTACTGCAAACCACTTCCTTATTAAACGTGTCTGTAGATATCAATACTAAACAAAAGGTGAAAAATCATTGTATGGCAACCGGTCATACTGTCACTCACCCTCACTTGCACTGATGATGATATCGGGCTGAAAGACACTCCAGGTCGAGGAGTCTAGATGTTAAGGAAGACAGAAAACAGACAGATCCAGGTTCTCCAGTTCTCCGTTTCGTTCCACAGCCTAAAGATCACACCAGTAAGCTAAACATCTGCATGTGGAGCCAGAAATCCAGATAAAAAGGATACAAAGCTCACACGGCACTGCAGCATGACCGCGAGCAGACACTGGACCTGCGGAACAAACAACCATCAAATGACATGGAGTAGAACATGGCAGGAGAAAACTCACTCACTCACTGAAAAGCTAAGGTGTGATGGGTTCTGGTTTTCTGACAGCACCTGTTACAGAGATCTTGTAAGGATGGATAGACTGAGCAGGAAGAACGGGTTGGTGAACATTCACAGCGCCGTCTTGCTCTTTCAGCTTGATGTCGAAGATCATCGAGGTCTGGAGGAGTAAAAGGAGAAATTATTCGTTGAATTATTCAGTGGACTGATATTCTACTGGGTTTTTTTTGTCTTTAGGATGAGAAGATCATTTCAGACTTCGACACACTTATGGGTCATTCCATTTTGAAGGTGGCGCGGAATAACCCGCTGAGGAACCTAAGAGGAACCAAACCCATCCTCAACATCAACACTGAATGTCCATTCATTAGTGAGGATTTTTGAGGTTATCAGCGGTTCACTGATGGACACTACTAAGACTGCAATGTCCATGTGGATCCATCCAGCACTGTGCGCTGTCCAAGGTACTGAAACCCGTGTCTGACTTACTGTAATGTCTCAAAACAAAACCAGGGTTCAACATTCGATGGATGGATCTAAAATTATTCCAGCAGGTGGTTCGAGTCCAGAATCGGTGATCGTTTCCATGGCAAGATCGAGGTGGGTATGATGTGGTGTTCTAAATATTTTCAAAGCTTTTTCATGCACACGCAGGATGATCAATTAAAACCTACCCGTGAACTCTGATGATGCACCACCACCAGATTGTCCACGACGTTCAGAGCGAACTTGCCAGAAGTGTTCAGTTTGAGCACGTGTGCCTTTTTGCAGGATCCTTCTCTGTTAAAACGAGAACATCTAAAATCAAGGGTTTTATATTTAAAATGGGAAAAAAAAAAACAACCCTGTTCCAGCATGGCAATGAACAGCTTGGAGATGATTTCATCATTAATGTGGGCTTACCTAAACAGCTGATACAAAACCACTTCTGCTCCTGAGCTGTTGGTGCCTCTTGTGTGGTGTTTGAGGTACATTACATAGAGCTGGCCGTATCTACAAAAAAAAATAAAAGAAAAAGAGAGAAAAGGAAAAAAAAATAATTATGGGGATGATGAGTAGCATTTTTGTCCCCCCCTATGGGTCCTCAGCGGTACTGCATGCGGTCCGCTAATTAATGTTAAATCCCAAATAATTTGTAAATTGTGATTTTAATTCCGATGTGTTTGATGATGCAGGAATCTTTTAGGTCCGTTGAAGCCCAACACCGCGGTACTCACATGCTGGCGACTGAAATGTCACGTTCTGAAAGGATGAGTTTGGCGGGTTTTGGAGACACTGGCAACTCGATCTCAAACTTCGTCATTTTGGAAATCGTCCCGCTCTAAAGAGAGAAAAAGAATTTGGGATGCCAGGTCACACATTTTTAAGAAAATCCTCCGGTTGAGAATGTGCTGACTTTAAAAAAAAAAAATTACGTGACTCACTTTGAAGGCAAAAGGCTGCAGGATGTTGCCTTGTACGGTGGTGGACAACACGAGGACGGCGGTCTCTGGACAGTACACGTACCAGTTCACGTTGATGCTCTGGCTCTTCAGGAGCTTCAGGCTTCGCTTCTCAGGAAGCACCTTCTCGAGGGGGAAAAAAATAAATAAATAATCGAACACTTTCAGAGCACAAGGTTTGTTCTGAATCTGTACGCAACTGAAAGTCCACAAGAACCTGGTAAAATTCAATCCCCTGGTCAGTGATGAAGACGATTTCATTCCAGCTGGTCCAGCAGAAGCCCAGAACACTGGAATTCTTGGTCTGTCGGTAGAAACGAGGAATGAGTTACGCAGTCAGGCGACGCGTTCGCCGCTGCAGCTCACAACGTACCTTGCATTCGTGAGAGAATTCCACGTGAGGAAAATCGGGAATGAAGCTCATGAAATCCTGAGGAAGAACAACCACACAGGATCATCACGAGGAACCGGAAAAAATACAGACGGTGCGGCGTGAAGCTCGGATTGAAGGTTTTTTTACGTACCACGGTTTTTGGGGTTCGCTGAACAGCCAAGATTTTGTTCCCCAGCGAGAACTTGATGCACTTGATCTCACCTTTGTCGTCCATTCTGTACAGGAAGAAGGAAGGCTTCACCGTGAGGATCATCTCACACACAAGTCATTTTCTCACTATTCAAAAAAGGATCTCAAACTGAACCATAAAACCCAGGTTTTCAAAATTGGAGCTACAAGGTTCCTTACCTGAAAGCGATCGAGTTCTTGTCTTCTGGGCCCTTGACCACGACCCCTGTGGCTCCACCAGACCGCACCGCAAAAACCTGGAATAGTGGAGATATTACATACACACTGTGTCTGTATAACGTGTGGAAACACCTGCCATGGTTTTTAAGACACGTGCATGTTCCTCTGGTTTAAATCACGTGACCGTGAATGAGTGGAAGGAAGTTCAAAGTCTGAGGTCCAGCAGGTTCAAATCTCTTATTGAAGCTCACTGAACAGCTGTATTACTCACCGAACAGCTGTATTACTCATCAAACAGCTGTATTACTCATCAAACAGCTGTATTGTACTATACATGTTCCTATTGCAATATAAGTTTCACTGAACAGCTGTATTACTCACTGAACAGCTGTATTACTCACAGAACAGCTGTATTACTCACTGAACAGCTGTATTACTCACTGAACAGCTGTATTGTACTATACATGTTCCTATTGCAATATAAGTTTCACGGAACAGCTGTATTACTCACTGAACAGCTGTATTACTCACTGAACAGCTGTATTACTCACCGAACAGCTGTATTGTACTATACATGTTCCTATTGCAATATAAGTTCCACTGAACAGCTGTATTACTCACTGAACATCTGTATTGTACTATACATGTTCCTATTGCAATATAAGTTTCACTGAACAGCTGTATTGTACTATACATGTTCCTATTGCAATATAAGTTTCACTGAACAGCTGTATTACTCACTGAACAGCTGTATTGTACTATACATGTTCCTATTGCAATATAAGTTCCACTGAACAGCTGTATTACTCACTGAACAGCTGTATTACTCATCAAACAGCTGTATTACACTATACATGTTCCTATTGCAATATAAGTTTTACTGAACAGCTGTATTACTCACCGAACATCTGTATTACACTATACATGTTCCTATTGGAATATAAGTTTCACTGAACAGCTGTATTACTCACTGAACAGCTGTATTACTCACCGAACATCTGTATTACACTATACATGTTCCTATTGGAATATAAGTTTCACTGAACAGCTGTATTACTCACTGAACAGCTGTATTGTACTATACATGTTCCTATTGGAATATAAGTTCCACTGAACAGCTGTATTACTCACTGAACAGCTGTATTACTCACCAAACAGCTGTATTGTACTATACATGTTCCTATTGCAATATAAGTTCCACTGAACAGCTGTATTACTCACTGAACAGCTGTATTGTACTATACATGTTCCTATTGGAATATAAGTTTCACTGAACAGCTGTATTACTCACTGAACAGCTGTATTACTCACCGAACAGCTGTATTGCACTCTACATGTTCCTATTGCAATATAAGTTTCACTGAACAGCTGTATTACTCACTGAACAGCTGTATTACTCACTGAACAGCTGTATTGTACTATACATGTTCCTATTGCAATATAAGTTTCACTGAACAGCTGTATTACTCACTGAACAGCTGTATTGTACTATACATACTCATGATTTTCTATTCCTCTTAATATGATGACATCATAAGTTAATGTGTTTGTTACCGAATCCAATCTAATTCTAAAACGCTGGAAGATTTACGACACTTTTACGACAGTATGAAACGGTTGTGGGTAAAAAGGTGATTGTTGTTGTTAGCGAGCTAGCCTAGTGTTGGTGTTGTTGTTTACCTGTTTATTAGCCTCGTCGAAAAACACGTTGTTGACGCCCGATGCATTTTCAAACTGCACAGGGTTTTCACTCAGCTCCAAATAATAATCTTCACTCATCGCTCTGGATTCTACACGCCGAAAACACGAACGGGACCGAGTCCGAACTGCGCCGCCTTGAGACTCTGGAGGTCATGTGACCGCGTCACATGACCACCTGGCGGTGAAGCGCTATATAACAACGATTTTGACTCGCGCATGCGCACATACGCGTTCTGGCGCCCCCTTTCGGCGTGTCGTGGAAAGGGCGTATTTAGTGGTGAAAATCACGTGCACACAGCAGGTGTCAATCAGCGATCCTTAATTAGGTGGTGTGCTGCTCAGGTCACGTGTCCCACGAGTTATGGAGTGTTTTATGCTTTTAAAGTTGGGAAAAATAACCAGCTTGTGATTTTTTTTATACACTAAATATTTTTTATAAAGAGTTTATAAAATATAAAGGAAGAAAACAAAACAAACGTGACTTCTAGCCTGTTACTGATATGAGATCTGTAGAACTTTTGCTGATCTGTTGCTCAGTGGCTTCTCTGTGGGTAAGATTTCAGTTCTGTGTTCATATCCAGATTTATTTTAGATATCTTGCTGGAACTGTTCTGAAGGATCATTCGGTTTTGAAGATGAGGTTCCTCTAGAGTCTAGTTCCTCTAAAGGTTTCAAGATGAAAGATCCATGAAGAACAGTTTTCTCCAGTAGCTCATTCGGTGTTAATGTCTGGTTCCTCCATGTTCCATGGTTCCTCCGTGTTGTTTGTGATCACTGTACCTTGTCCCATTCTAGAGACGCTCGTCCCTGGCACGTAAGATTCATTTATTTATTTCTCATTCCACATCCTGGGTGTATGGTAGAAGTTCTAACCACTTTCAGCATGAAGCACAAACAGAGTAACCATGCTGGGCACACGTGGGCTTCACCTACACCTTCTACACCACTTCCAGAACGTGTGAAGAGTCCTGTAGTTTCTTCAGAGACACGTGCATGTAGCTTTTTGTTTCCTCGAAAAGAAACGTTTCAGTGCAAGTGATGACTTTCTGATCTCCATGCAGCTCCTCCTAAAATCCTGGGTGTGGCCGTGAAAGCTCGAAGCGAGACCCTGCTCACGTTGGAGTGGAGCAAAGCGAAAGATTTCAGCTACGTTTTGGGATACGGTAATGGAACGGAAACTCCACTTACCGTCTCGGCCGAAGGGTCCGTCATGAGATACACGGTCTCTTCTCTGTCTCCTGGAACCAAGTACAGCTTTGTCTTGTACGCCGTGTTTAAAGGAGTGAGGCAGAGCGCTTTCAACTTCACCGCCGTCACGAGTACGGTTCCTACGCTTGGCGCTGCAGATCATGTGATTCGGGATGGACGGCGACGGTCTCTTGATCTCTCGTTCTCTTCCTCAGGTCCTTCGAACGTCGCCAACGTGTCGGTGAAGGCTCGCTCGGAGACGGCGATCACGTTCGAATGGAGAAAGGTGAACAGCAATAACGCGTTTCTCTACGTCCTGAGGAAGAGCGACGGGTCGGAATCGTACACGCCCATGTACTGGGGAGGAGCTACAGCAACGCATACTGTAACATCTCTCAGCCCTGGGAACAAATACAACTTCACTCTTTACACACTGTTTGGTGGAGAGAGGAGCAGCGGCTACAACTTCTCAGCAGTAACCAGTAAGTGTGTGGGTATTTATCGGCGCTCCCTATGACTGTGCGTGAGGCCTTGTGCTGCCACCTGTTGGCCAGATACAATAATCACGTGGTTTTGTTTTTGTCGGCGCTCCCTATGACTGTGCGTGAGGCCTTGTGCTGCCAACAGGTGGCAGCACAAGGCCGCACGCACAGTCATAGGGAGCGCCGATTTAAAAAAACCACGTTTGTTGTTTGTTTCAGTGCCTCCCAACGTGGCTAAAGTTCATGTGACGCAGCAACACGCAGACGCGCTAGAACTTTCCTGGGAAGAGGTGAAGAGCAGAAACGTCAGCTACATCCTGAGACACAGCGGCAAGTACGAGACCACAATTCCAGCCTCGGAGATGGACTCTGTGATGATGCATACCGTCTCATCGCTCTCTCCTGGAACCAGATACATCTTCATTCTCTATACTGTGTATGAAGGTGTGAGGAGCAGAGGCCTGACCTTCACATCCATCACAGGTTATGTATCGTTTTTTATGCTGTTCACATTTAGGGGTCACCACCTGGTGCTTATATACGGTAAGGCGGTAGATCGGGGTTTGAATTTGGTTTAGAAGGTCATGAGTTCCAGTCCCTCACCACTAAGAACCCATTCCTCATCTGGGATAAGTGTACTAATGAGACTCCTCATGCTTGTTGGTGGTGGTGGTTGTTGTTAAAGCGTCTGTGACCGTCACCGGTCTGCGTTGTGAGCGTATCTCTGGAGGACACGCCCTGGTCGTGGTTTGGGACGCTCCATCCGGACAGTGGACAGGAGTAGAAGTGCAGATGAATGGAAGAAACTCTCGGTACCTGAACGGAACCAGACTCAAGTTCGACGATCTTCATCCCGCCTTCTGGTACGACGTGACGCTGAAACTGGTTTCAGGAACCGTGAGGAGCATTCCGGCTACGATCAGGTGCCAGACGGATCCCAGAGGTGAAGCTTTTACACCACATGCACTTAAACTGAAGGTTATACGTTCAAATCCCAGCACCATCATGGACTTCTGTTTTGTTTTGTTTTTTCCTCAGGAGTGATCGCAGGAGTCGTGTTGGTTCTCCTGTTCCTGCTCTTCTTTATTTGTCTTGGACTCGTGAACCACAGGAGGTCCGTCCTCGACGGGTTCACTTTTGAAACTTCTCACATTTATTTCTCGTGTGTCAATGAGGAGAACTGAACCGGTCCACTGTCTGTTGTTTTCCTTTTGCAGAAAAACTCAATCACGAAGCGAGCAAACGTCCATCGGAAAAGCAGAAGAAGGTGCGAGTGATGCACCTGCTCCTCGGGTAAAAGCTCAGTCCTCGGACCTCGAGAAGCCCCCGGAACCAAGAGTGAACAAGAAGAGCAAAGAACAACCCGTCTACGTGAACCCGTACGCCACTCCCTGAGTTCCTCCAGATCAGAACCGGATACATTTCACTTTTTAATTCCACGTGTAAACGTGATTTTTACCCTTCGAGAAAAGACGTGTAGGATTCTGTTCTTCTGTATTTTTAAAACATCGACATTGGGTGCTGACGTCAGAAGAACTGTGGAGTCTTTTATGACTGAAAACTCCTCCTCCAGCATGAAGATCAGCGTTACACGCTCTCAGCATCACAACATTTCTCCAAACCTTCAGCTGAAATACTTGAGTCTTTGTAAAACTCTCCAGAGATGTTCTTCACTAGATGGAGATGTTTCTCCATCACTCCAGATGACGCTCTAAATAACAAATCCAGATCTCGGACATGTTCCGTTCCAATGAGTCTAGACGGAACTGCGTGGTGTTTCAGGATTCCGGAACGTTCCCTGCTCCAAAACAACCCCAGTTCTTCTTCTGGCCTATAGGTGTCTCCAAACCTTTGATGGACTCTTTGTTCTGAATTCTTTCATGTTTGATTCAAAAACACACTTTAACGGAATAACATTTGGGAATATTTGGGAATGAATGACTGCATTTATGATGTGTGAATATTCAATAAAAAAAAAAACAAACACGTACTGATTTTCCAATTTTGGTGTTTATTCGTTTTGTGTGCGAGTGTTAATACGAAGCCGACACACACACACACACACACACTATAATAAAGCCACAAGACCCACATCACCCCCCCCCCGGGACACGGGAACGGTGCAGTGTAGGACTTTAAGACGCCGTGCCTCATTTTATTGGTTAATTTCTCCCTCGTTCTTCTGCGTTTCAGCTCCTGCTGCATCTCCGCATCCTCCAGCCTGAGCTCAGAAACCTGCTGCAGAATCGTGCTAATGATAAACCTAAAGGTAGGGGGTTTCCAGACGCCTAGTCGGCAAAAAAAAGAGCTGCTGTTTAATGCACTCCTCGCGTTTTTTCCTTCATGACCTGCTTCGGCTTTTTGTTTAGTTCGTTAATCGTCTTCGTTTAAAAGGGGCGGGCCGTTCTCTGAGGCATCACTGCAGGCTTTCCTGCTTCGCTTTTGCACGTGGTCCTCGTTCATCTTCTCCAGTTCATGGATCTGTAGAGAATATTAATGATGATTAATTATTAACGCAGACGACACGGCATCTTCGGTAAAGATCTCCCGCATTCGATACCTGCGCTAGAAAGTCTGCCTCGTTATCGCTGCTGATCTTCAGTCCAGACACGGTGTTGAAGAGATCATACGCATCCAAGGCTTCCGACACACCGGCTTTCTGGAAGAACTTAACGAGAGGAGGAGGAAAAAAACGTGAAAAAACGAAATTGCGTTATCACGCGCAGTCACAAGGAGCACCGAGTTAAATATGGTGGAGAGACACTTACTGTGGAAACGTTCCTGCAGTCTCGGAATAGGAACTCCAGACCGTGAGGGTGAGTGGGCTCCACAGACTGGCTCACGTCGATCAACCATACCTACAGGTTTTAATGAGGTTTTGTAATATTCGTAATGACTCATTTGCATACGCATTAATGAGGTGAGCATTATGGGAATTTCCTCACCTTTCTATCGTGCCACAGCATGTTATATTCGCTCAGGTCGGCATGAACGAGGTTACACTCGCCGAACAGCTGATGCATCATCTGAGGAGAAATCCACAACTTCTCATCACTGTTTACAGGAGAAAAGCATCTCAGAGGTGGGATGGGCTACACCCTCCTCAGACTGAGTTTGTCTAGACTTCCTGTCTGGTTACATTCTTTGATGTTGGTCATTAACATTGTATTTATTCCGAGGATGAACTGAAGCTCTTGACCTGGACGTCGTGATTGGCTGAGGAAGTGTGAGGAACTGTATGAAAAACCAGGTGTGTGTTAAAATGAAGCTCAGTCAGATGTAGTACCTGAACCACTTGGTGATACGCGTCCGTCATGTCTTCGGGGGACAGCACCACGTCTTTCAGTTTCGGAGCCGGTACCTGGTTCTGACCGATAAACGACATCACGAGAATGTGCTTCTTCAGAATCACCACTTGGGGGCAGCAAATCCCAGCTTTCTTCATCCTGTGCGTGTGGATACGAGAGGAAGACGTTATTATTATATTTTAGCTAAACGTGAACAGTGGAGACGTGTGTGTGTGTGTGTGTGTGTGTGTGTGTGTGTGCTGGAGTCTCACCTGGTCAGGTTGTGCATCTCCTTCTCGGCCCACAGGTGGATGATCTTGCGAGGGTTCAGCTTGCTGAAACGGTCTTTAAAGCGGTAGTCGTCCTTGATGTACTTATCCCGGTTCTTGAATTCATTCAGCGTGGTCTTGAAGACCTTGAGGACGCACTCCTCCGGAATCGACATCTCCTCGAAGCTGAAGAGAAGAATCGGAAGTCGGAAAACCTCACGGAAATGGTTTCCCAGTTTTTAAGCCCTGTCCTGATGGAGATCCAGAGCCTGCACTCACCTTCCTCCATCGGCATGAAACACCACCGACTCCTTCCCTGTGCTGATGCACCCGTTGATGTTCTCCAGCATTCCTGCATTCACCATTTTATACATCAGCAACCTGGTCTTGGGGTCAACTGCTTGTTCCTGTAGATGGAAACAGTACAAAGGTTAAAAGTGGTGCACGTGATGCTCAGGAGCAGTTCCATCCTGGACCAGAGGAGCTACAGAACACCTTCAGGACAATCGTGTCCAGATGTTTCAGGAAAGTACCATATATATATATATATATGTGTGTGTGTGTGTGATGTTCAGACGCAGACATGCTTTTGGTAAATGAACTTCAGACGGTGTAGATGTTGGACTCACGGCAGTGGAGTGTTCCTTCTTCTCGTGAAGTCGAGCGCTGCGTTTCTCCTCGGTCTGACAGTGTCTCTTCAGAGCGTTGTACACGTGATTCGACAGCTTCAGGTCCATGCCGATCCCGTCTCCTACGTGCACCTCCGGGGCGAACTGCACCATCAACACACACAAGACAATTATTTATATATATATATATACACACACACACACACACACACACACACACAGACACACACACACACACACACAGACACACACTCACTCACTCACACACACACACACACACACACAGAGACAGACACACACTCACTCACACAGAGACACACACACACACAGACACACACTCACTCACACTCACACACACACAGACACACACAGAGACAGACACACACTCACTCACACTCACTCACACAGACACACACACACACACAGACACACACACACACACACAGAGACACACACTCACTCACACTCACACACACACAGACACACACAGAGACAGACACACACTCACTCACACAGAGACACACACACACACACAGACACACACTCACTCACACACAGACACACACTCACTCACACACACACAGACACACACAGAGACAGACACACACTCACTCACACTCACTCACACACAGACACACACACACACACACACACAGATACACAGAGACACACACACACACACACAGACACACACTCACTCACACAGAGACACACACACACAGACACACACTCACTCACACACACACAGACACACACAGAGACAGACACACACTCACTCACACACAGACACACACACACACACACACACAGATACACAGAGACACACACACACACACACACACACACACACTCACACAGATACACAGACACACGCACACAGAGACACAGAGACACACACACACAGAGACAGTCACACACACACTCACAGACACACACACACTCACACTCACAGACACACACACACACTCACAGACACACACACACACACTCACACAGACACAAAAGTATTGGAACACCAGACAGACACACAGACATAGATAGATAGATAGATAGATAGATAGATAGATAGACAGACATGTAAATAGATAGATAGATAGATAGATAGATAGATAGATAGATAGATAGATAGACAGATAGACAGACATATGTAGATAGATAGATAGACAGACAGACATATGTAGATAGATAGATAGATAGATAGATAGATAGACAGACAGACAGACAGACAGACATATGTAGATAGATAGATAGATAGATAGATAGATAGATAGATAGATAGATAGACAGACATATGTAAATAGATAGATAGATAGATAGATAGATAGATAGATAGATAGATAGATAGACAGACAGACAGACAGATAGACAGACAGACAGACAGACAGACAGACAGACGCAGCAGTAATGTTCTGTGATATAGTATCTGTGTAGAACTGAAGATGGAGAAAGTGTGTACTGTACATGATCCATGCGAGCAGTGTTTTTCCGTCCACACACCACCTCATCATGTTTTGTGGTGATGTTCTTGCCTTTCCCTGTGAAACCCTTCTTCGGTGTAGTGGTTGGTTTTTCTGTTAATCAGACCTCACTATCATCAGTCATTTAGTTACTACAGAAATCACACGTATTTATGAAACGTGACCGTCAGCAGAGGCACGTAAAGGCAGTTACCACAGTGCACACTCACCGAGACGGTACGGATCGTGACGCGTGTCCTGCCAGTCGACTTCGTCGTCCGAGCTGTCGCTGTCCTCGAACGGGTGAACCATGCGGTAGTTTTCAAAGGAGATCGAGACTGGACAAGAACGAGACGAAGCGAGACGTGATCAGAAAAATCTCACACTTCAGCGCCGATCGATCGAAATGCACAGTCGAGAAAGATCTACCTTTACTCTCTCCGTTGAACTTCTTCTCTTCTCGCCGCAACTGGGTGTCGAACTCCCTGTCGAACTCCATCTGAAGCATTTGGGCCAACATCAGGTCGCTGGAGGTTTCTGCATCCTGCTGGAAACTGCTGAGGTCCAGCTCACTAGAACCAAATGAAGACGTATAAATGGAGTTCATCTGTAGATGTTCATTAACCTGTCTGATTTCTAGCAGCAGATGATGATTTAGGAGCAACATCAATGGACCCCATTTATGAAGATGGATATCCATCTAATCCCGGAATTTCCGGAAAACGCTCCCTGTCCTACTCATGCTTTTATTTATCTGTACAGCATTTATTTAAAAGGTTGACAGATTGGTCGGTTTTACACATTATACAGACTTCGGTTGAACACTGGAGCTGTCGGAAAAAATCCCTACCGGTAGTTTTTCCGGGTTGCGTTATACAGTACGAGAGCGGCCTCTAGAGGCGAACCACTGACACTGCGTGCTGATTATTTGAAGTGTCATTTTTTTATTATTCATTTTTGGAGTGTTTTTGTTCAAACAACACGAGTGGAAGGAAAAAAGCTCGCTCTGATCCCCTCACACGAGCGTACTGCAGAAACGAGACCAGAGGCCCAGAGAGAGAGACGAGACAGAGATGAGAAGCAACGAGTGTGTACTGAGTCCGCTTTACTTGTCTTGAAAAGATCTGCAGTTATTAGACTCACTCAGGACTGGCGAGGAAGGAGTTACTTTCCTCATGCAGCTGTTTGGCCAGCTGTTCACTCATCACTTCTGTCAGGGACGGGGCTGCTACTGCTGTTTTATTGGAAGTTCCCCATGGGCTCTAAACAAGACAGAAAAAAAACTGTTGAAAAAGATAAATAAATAAAACACTGTGTGTGTGTGTGTGTGTGTGTGTGTGTGTGTATAATATTTTGTATAAACACTCTCAGTGAGACAAGTCTGGACTTGTTAGTCACTTGGGGAAATCCCCTGTGGCCCAACCTAATGACGTCACCAAGAATGACGTCACCCGCTGCTTTAGGTCATCGTCCAAACTGGATCATTAATAGTTAAAAAACGAACAATGTATAAATACATATAAACACACATTTATTTTTTATATACATATTCATGTAACGTTTAATGAACATGTTAAAGCGTCCTGAAATAATTTTATTTTTTAATAAAAAAAAAAAAAAAACAACGGGCTTGTTGTCGCATCTTTTTTACGTCACATGTTGACTTTAGTGTGTATTTGAGGAGTGTGTGTGTGTGAAATGTCATTATTACTATATAAAATAAATACAGGTTAGTATTATATAATCTCTCTCTCTTATATACACACACACACACACACACACACACACACACAGGAGTGTCTCACCTTCACCTGCTCGCTCACTGAGTTCATCTGATCCATGATGGCGCTCACAGAACCTACAGGAAGATCCACAAACTGTACCGCTGAAAGAAACTGAGGGTTTTTATTCTCTGTGTCTGTGTCCGTGTCCACTCACGCACTGGTGTGTGTGTCTGAGTGTGTGTAAGTGTGTGTGTGTGTGTCACAGCACAGAGGTCTTTAACAAACTCACATCCGGGAACCTGCACTCTTCAAAATAAAAGTCACTCTGTGTTTCCTGTATTATCATTTTACAAATAACAGTGTTTGTAACTAAAAAAATATATATATAATATTAAGATGTGATAAAAACATATGTGATTAATTTCAGTACCCATATAATATTTTTATTTATTTTGTTTTGTTTTATAGGATTGGACATTGAAATATGAATGTCGGGCCTCCGTGCTTTTATCATAGCGGTAGATGTCAAGAAGACCGGAAGTAGTGTTGTGATCAACGTGGAGCCCCAGTACAGTGTGTGTGTGTGTGTGTGTGTGTGTGTGTGTGAGAGAGGTTCAGTGCAGTTTGTTTATTATTCATATGTGTGTGTATATAATAAAGGAGATTTGTGACTGATGAATTGGGCGCGTGCTGTTCCAGGACTCCTGTTCTGCATCTGTTTCATCACTTCCTGTTTCACTAATAAGGTACTACACTGTGTGTGTGTGTGTGTGTGTGTAGAGAGAGATATAAATAGATGTATAATCTGGTTTGATTCTCCTGTATGATGTTCTCCAGTAGTAACAGTAATAATAAGAGTGTGTTTGGTGTTGCAGTATGTGCTGTCAGTGCTGAAGTTTACCTACCCAACACTGTTCCAGGGGTGAGTGTGAGTCTCTCTGCTCCAGCATCACCCTCACACACACTCCAGCATCACCCTCACACACTCCAGCTTCACCCTCACACACTCCAGCATCACCCTCACACTCTGTGTTTCTGTTTCATTCTTCCTCACATCACTTCATGACCACCTTCTCGATCTCCTGTTCCTCTCTAATCTCCAGGTGGCAATCCTGCACTGGAGCTCTTCTGCTCTGGGTGACCGGGAAACTGGGATGGGTGGAAATCAGCACTTTCCCCAGGTAATCCCATCACACACACACACACACACACACACACACACACGTGAGAGAGAAGCAGACCTTACTTTCCTTTGGTTGGAATAAAAGTATATTTATTTATTTATTCAAATTTATGTAAATGTCTGGCATCGCTAATTTGCATTTAGCCACACCCACAAAACACATACAGAGCATACAGTGCAGAAAGACCTCTCATCGACCCGAAAAAGATGAAGAGCATCTCAGAACTGAAAGTTCACTCTATGGCCAAAAGTGTGTGGACACCCAACCCTAAGATTCCTGTATTCTTAATGAACATCCTGTTTCATCTCCGAGCAGATCTGCTGCAGCGCACTGGCTTCCAGGAGCCGTCCTCTTCCTGGGGAACATATACGGCGGCTCTAAAGCACTGTCCATGCTGGTATGTGGTGTATTTATCATCGAGAATGAAACTGCAGAGCTGAAACACACTCACGGTGTGTGTGTGTGTGTGTGTGTGTGTGTGTGTGTTTACGTAGCCCATCCCTTTCTTTTTTGTGCTGCAAAATGTCTCTGAAGTGGTCTTCTGTCTTCTCATCAGAGTCACACAGAAAGAGGTGAGGACAGAGACATGGGATACTGACGTAGATATAAAACCAACATTTTAAATCGAGCACCAAAATCCGGCAATTAAATCCGTCCGTGTGGAAACACAGCAAAAGTTGCATTTGGTGTATATATTTATTTATTTATATATAATACAAATAATAATACCCTCTTAAATCATTCTAATCGTTTCTTTTTCTCTGTTTTATTTCCTAAAAGAGGTCGTCGTGGATGAGGACAATCAGGTGGGGATTATTTGTGTTGCACGTGTTGACCACGAGTGCAGTGTTTCTTCTCCACTTCACTCCGAGTAACTTTTCTTCTCTTCTGTTCTTCTCTTCTTTAAGTTCTGTCCTGATACTGGGGTCAGCCGTCACTCTTACACGTCAGAATCTCCAGGTAACTCGTATCAAATACGCTCAGATCTCCAATCATCAAAATCATCTGCTCCTGATCAGGTCTTCAAAAGAATCAGATGAACCACAAGCCACATATTAGACCACATCAGAATCTATTTATACTGGATTTAGAGAAGCAGACAGGTTCTGCTGATCAAACACGATGGATTGGTTGATCATCACTGTGGGAGG
>MU551591.1:351979-384401 GCA_024362625.1 Silurus asotus
GGGGGTTATAAGGCCGTTTTTCACGACAACTTTTAAACTTTTTTATTCAAGTCTCCTGATCCCAAAACTCTTCATTCCACTAACCCGATCATCTCCTGCTTGTGTCTCAGTTTGGACCCGACCCCTATTTCTGGGCTTTCGTCCACTTTTGCTGCGTTGGTGAGACTTTATGTTTTGATATTATTATCGTTGTTATTGATGATGATGATCATGCTGGTTTCTTCACCTCCGTATATCAAGTTTCCTTTCATGCAAGTCATCGAGGCCACAAGGATTTGTGGTGTTCATAAGTTGAGATTTTGATTGACCCGTTCTGTATCTCTTTCGTTTCAGGGTCCTACAGAGTCTTCCAGAAGAATTTTAAGTCCAGCCATCTGAGGTAAATATTTAATATATTTATATATATTTATATATTTGCTGGTTTGAGTTTGAAGGATGAATATTTGGGATCAGAGTTACATCTCGTGGTGTTTCAGCGACACATTTGAACCACATCCCCTGATATCCAAGTGTTCATCATGTTCTTGCCATGGAGTTCCACTAGAGGGCGCTCACCATAATCCTTAAAATCCACCAAATCCTTAGACTTGGATTTTAAATCTCGGGCGTAAATGGTGAATGATGGATGAAGCTGCTGATGGTTGATCAGTTCTTTCAAATTTGAGTTCCCACAAACTCAAATCACTCGAATGAAACAGAGGGAAACTATAAACAAGGCGGATTCGGAATATCGTAGAAAACATTCAGAGCGGAAAAACGTCGTTATTTGTGTTTTTCTCTCCACAGTGAACTCGAGCAGCAGTTCATCAACTACGTGGTGAGGTAAAGAAACCTTCTCACCTTCTCCTGAGGTCCTCAGACGAGTTGATTTACTATAAAAAATCATTTTGTTGTTGCTTTTTGAAGCCTCTTGCTGTTGGCGTCTGCGGCACATCCCACCGGTAATCCGATTACGTTTATTAGATTAATAATTTATTTATTTTTTCTTCACTTAATTGTACATTGTTTTCTGCAGGTGATCTGTTTGATGTTCTGGAGTTTCCCTTCCGGAGCTCCTACAAGTTCTATACCGGATGTTTTGCCAGGTAGAACCCAAACACACTTGACATCGTCTGAGTCCGATAGTGTAATGCGCACACACACAACTTTGGTCAAAAGTATTGGGACACCTGCCTTTTCCACCCATATCTGGTTCTTCCCTCTAAATGTTGGAGGAAAATTGAAAAATTCTTCTGGAGGTCATGGAATCGTTCCTTCACTTAAACTAAGAGACCCAAACCTGTTCCAGCTCCATGAAGATCTGCTGTTCATGGGTTGGAAGATGTGGAAGATCAGGTGTCCACATACTTTTATCAATACTATAACTATTGATGACCTTCTGACCTACAGCGGGATTCTGGGCTTTTTTCTGCTGCTGGCTGGGGTCAAGTTGAAGACTGGACCGTCTTTGGTGCACTGTGCCGTCTGGCTGTTCCTCGCCAAGGTCAGCGGTTTTTTTTTTCCTCTTTCGTTCTCTTTGAGTAAAAACGAGTCTGTAGTGAATAATTAACAGGGTTTATTTACTCATCAGACGGACACGTCTTTCACAAAGCAGAGAAAGAAAAAAATAGCAGTCTAAAGTCCAGAGGTAGAAAAGGGAAAAGCAAAAAAAAGAGAGACACAAATGGAGACAGTGGGTAATTAGTGAGGCGCAAAAGAACACACTGGTGACACCTGGTGGAGAAATGAAAGAATTGCACACTGATCCGTGTGGAAGGACCTTCATTCCAGCGAGATTAAATTAAGGAGTATTAAATGTCGTCTCTTCTGTGCAGATTCTGGCTTCTGGTCTGTCCATATTTCTATTCAGCACAGAGTTTGGACTCCTGACGTGGTGCTGGTGAGATGATCGCTTTATTCACTGGGATTCTGTGATTACTGGTGATGGTGAACGTTGTCAGTATTATGAATTACATTTTCTTCTCCTTACAGCATCTTCATGAACCATGCAGCTGAGGCGCTGAACATTTACGCTAACAGAGCTCTGGAGAGATGAAAACGAAAACGTCAGCGAGCCACACGTGAACACGGCACCCGATACGCACGTGTGATACACGGCAAATGAAAGATCCGCTGCTGACATCTCAACGGCACTGCGTCCTCCAGCGGTCTGGTGGAGTTCAGGATTTTTTTGGAAACACAACGAGAACTTTGACAGGCTGCACATATTTTTCTATTTAAAAAAAATACACGTTTTCTAATTTTGATGATATTCAGACATGCTATAATTTCCTTTCAGTGTTAAGGGAAAGACAAACTTTCTGTTTTTCTACAAGGGACCAAACTTTGAGATGTTACTTCTAAAGTCTCTGTATGAAATAAAGATTATTATTATCGGTCATGGAACGAGCTGCCCAGTCACCACACCTAAATCCTGTTCAACTGCTCTTGGATGAAGAAGAAAGATATTAACTAGTGTTCGGCATTTTATATGCTGCTGTTCCGACATTCACCTGTAGGCGGCAGCGTTTCCCAATTGAAATTGCACATGCGTTAATTGTTGCATTTTTTTGATCTTCAAAGAGAAAATGTAACCTTTGTAATGTGTTTGAACTGAAAACATTAGAGGATTTGAATTTATTTTTTATTGTATCACTTTAGAAATATATATTATATATGATCTTTCTCTTGGTCTTCTATAGAGCTGTAACGTGCTCCTCACACGTGAATGAACGATGGATGAGGTGTGTGTGTGTGTGTGTGTGTGTTATGTACGGTGCTTCTACAAAGCTTTTGGTGAGAACATCGCGTGGTAGGGTCTCCTCCTCCTCGATCGTGGATCAGCCTGGTTGTCTTCTTTGATGTATCCTGTAGAAGGAATATTTTAGATTCTATTAGTTTCTGAAGTTCTGCTGGGTGAAGAAGAAAACACTACAGAGCTGCACGTGACCGAACCTCTCTCGACGCAGGTCTGTGTGGAAGGGAAGCCCACGTCCCAGAAGTTCTCCGGGGTGGAAGGAGGGATGTAGCGATAACGGTGCCGCGAGCAGGACGACAGTTTCTTCCGTCTCTCGTCCTCGGGGAGATCGGCGTAATACTGTAGGAGAAACGTGAGATTTATTTATTTATTTATTTATCATCGCATTATAATAAACCTGGAAGGATACCTACTATCTCACACTCTTTGCACGTGTGCCCATGAAGCTTCCTTCGTTCCGCTTTCTTGCGTACGACCACCACGTGAGCAACCGACCGGTCCTGAGCGCTGGAGAAGTGAAGAAGAACGTGGTGTGATTTGAAAACGGTCCTCAAATGTCGTCTCTGATGGTCATAAAACTCAATGAACTAACTTTAGGATTTACTAAGTTCAAAACCAGGATTAAAAAAAGTTTAAAGAGCAGTGTCTCATTTCAGATCTCACCTCTCATCAGCATCTCCATCAGGGTGGAGTTCTGTTCAACAACAAACATAAATAAATTAATAAATAAATAAATAAGATTCCTCATCACTGTGGCAGTTTATTAGCGTTTATAAAAAAGAAAGAAGAAAAAAGAATGACAGAAAAAGAAAGAAAAAAGAAAGAAAGAAAGAATGAAACAAACAAACAAGAAAAAGAAAAAGAAAAAAAAAGAAAAAAAGAAAGAAGTGAGAAAAATGAAAGAAAGAGAAAAAGAAAGAATAAAGGAGAAAAAACAAGAAAGAAAGAAAAAAGTAAGAAAGAAAGAAAGAAGTAAGAAAAAAGAAAGAAAGAATGAAAGAAAGAACGAAAAAGAAAGAAAGAAAAAACAAACAAACAAAAAAGAAAGAAAAAGAAACAAACAAAAAAGAAATAAAAGAAACAAAGAAACAAACAAAAAAGAAAGAAAAGTAAGAAAGAACGAAAGAATAAAAAAAAAGAATGAAAAAGTAAAAAAGAAAAAAAAGAAAAAAAAAACAAAAACAAACAAACAAAAAAAGAAAGAAAGAAACAAACAAACAAACAAAAAAAAGAAAAAGAAAAGAAAGAAAAAAAGAACGAAAAAGAAACAAACAAAAAAGAAAGAAAGAAAGAATGAAAGAGAAAGAAAGAAAAAAATAAGAAAAAGAAAGAATGAAAGAGAAAAAAAACAAAAAAGAAAGAAAAAAGTAAGAAAAAGAAACAAACAAACAATGAAAGAGAAAAAGAAAGAAAGAAAGAAAGAAAAGAACGAAAAAGAAACAAAGAAAGAAAGAGAAACAAACAAACAAACAAACAAAAAAGAAAGAGAAAAAGAAAAGAACGAAAGAAACAAACAAAAAAGAAAGAAAGAATGAAAGAGAAAGAAAGAAACAAACAAACAAAAAAGAAAGAGAAAAAGAAAAGAAACAAACAAAAGAAAGAAAGAATGAAAGAGAAAGAATGAAAAAAAGAAAGAAAGAAAAAAATAAGAAAAAGAAAGAGAAAAAAAACAAGAAAGAAAGCACAAAAAAAAGAACGAAAAAGAAAGAAAGAAAAAAACAAAAAGAAAGAGAAACAAACAAACAAACAAAAAAAGAAAGAAAGAAAGAAAGAAAGAAAGAAAGAAAGAAAGAAAGAAGGAAAGGGTTTTTTTTTAATGGTTAAATGATTATAAAAGCAGCACTTTTTAAAGATTTAAATATTTTAAGAACATTAAGAAACGTGTGTGACGTGTTTAAACGTGTGTGACGTGTGGAAGGAGAAATGGAGAGCTGAAATCTTCTCCTGGTTGAGAACTTTGGCTCTGGTGAATGATGAATGTACTTCAGGTTTAAAAGCCTTTACCATCCAAACACTTTACTTCCTCTGTCACTTCATCTCCTCGTCCCAGTTCCTGTTCTTCACATTCCTCCTCTTCTTCATTCTCCTCCACCACAGGACAGGACTGAGGGCAGGACTCGTACTCCTCGTGGCCGGTGGTATCGAAGATATGTGCTAAGCTGTCGTTAGCCTTCTGCCCAATTCCTAATGAACAACACAAGAACATATTAAAGCCATTATGAACCCCTCAGAGTAAATTCTGTGGAGGCTTCAGAGGAACCTAGACTGAAGGAGACAGTGTGGCTTCTACAGTATCTTCTTGGTTGTTCCAGGACGTGTTTCAAAATAATTTAGAAGACAGCAGCAAAGAATATTTGGCTTTAAACACTTCGGAGGTGTTTCTAGTGTTTGGATGATGGTGTAGGAGTTAAACACTTGAGGTATTTCTAGTGTTTGGATGATGGTGTAGGAGTTACACACTTGAGGTGTTTCTAGTGTTTGGATGATGGTGTAGGAGTTACACACTTGAGGTGTTTCTAGTGTTTGGATGATGGTGTAGGAGCAGAATTACAGATACCTGTGGTGCAGTTTGTCTGCTTGGGTTCAGTCTGTCGTTGGTGAGCTACTAATAAACTATGACTCACATATGTGCAGTCCAGATCTACAGTCTCAGCCTGTATTATTATGGGCTGTTTAGGAAAAAAAAGTGTGAGATTTAACAGTGTAATTTTATATTTTATATCAAGTGTATAAAGTTTATATAAACAGTACCTGAGGGTGAGGAGGGACGTTAGTGTTATATTGGGACAGAGCAGCTCCTGGGTCCATGCTCCAGCTCTCATCTACAATATTATATACACACACACACACACACACACACACACACACACACACACACACACACACACACACACACACACACACACAATATGAGTTCTGCAGCACACAACTGACCAACTTAACACTCTCACACTCACCTCTCCCTCATCTCACACTCACCTCTACCTCATCTCACCTCTCCCTCATCTCACACTCACCTCTACCTCATCTCACCTCTCCCTTATCTCACACTCATCTCTCCTCTTCCTCATCTCAGACTCCCCTCTCCCTCATCTCACACTCACCTCTCCTCTCCCTTATCTCACACTCTCCTCTCCCTCATCTCACACTCTCCTCTCCCTCATCTCACCCTCATCTCTCCTCTACCTCATCTCACACTCACCTATCCTCTCCCTCATCTCACCTTTCCTGTCCCTCATCTCACACTCACCCTCACCTCTCCTCATCTCACACTCAAGCTCACCTCTCCACTCCCTCATCGAACATTCTCACCTCTCTCGTCTCACACTCTCCTCTCCCTCATCTCACCCTCATCTCTCCTCTCCTCTACCTCATCTCACACTCACACTCTCCTCTCCCTCATCTCACACTCTCCTCTCCCTCATCTCACCTCTCCCTCATCTCACACTCACCTCTCCCTCATCTCACTCACCTCTCCTCTCCCTCATCTCACACTCACCCTCATCTCACACTCACCTCTCCT
Source organism: Silurus asotus (assembly GCA_024362625.1). NCBI lineage: Eukaryota > Metazoa > Chordata > Actinopteri > Siluriformes > Siluridae > Silurus > Silurus asotus. The sequence goes on from MU551591.1 coordinate 358,240, forward strand.
CTCCCTCATCTCACACTCACCTCTCCTCTCTCTCATCTCATCTCATCTCACACTCAAGCTCACCTCTCCTCTCCCTTATCGAACATTCTCCCCTCTCTCGTCTCACACTCTCCTCTCCCTCATCTCACCTCTACCTCATCTCACACTCACCTATCCTCTCCCTCATCTCACACTCACCTCTACCTCATCTCACCTCTCCCTCATCTCACACTCATCTCTCCTCTTCCTCATCTCACACTCCCCTCTCCCTCATCTCACATTCACCTCTCCTCTCCCTTATCTCACACTCTCCTCTCCCTCATCTCACACTCTCCTCTCCCTCATCTCACCTCTCCCTCATCTCACATTCACCTCTCCCTCATCTCACTCACCTCTCCTCTCCCTCATCTCACACTCACCCTCATCTCACACTCACCTCTCCTCTCCCTCATCTCACACTTACCTCTCCTCTCTCTCATCTCATCTCATCTCACACTCAAGCTCACCTCTCCTCTCCCTTATCGAACATTCTCCCCTCTCTCGTCTCACACTCTCCTCTCCCTCATCTCACCCTCATCTCTCCTCTACCTCATCTCACACTCACCTATCCTCTCCCTCATCTCACCTTTCCTCTCCCTCATCTCACACTCACCCTCACCTCTCCTCATCTCACACTCAAGCTCACCTCTCCACTCCCTCATCGAACATTCTCCCCTCTCTCGTCTCACACTCTCCTCTTTCTCATCTCACCCTCATCTCTCCTCTCCTCTACCTCATCTCACACTCACCTCTCCTCTCCCTCATCTCACCTTTCCTGTCCCTCATCTCACACTCACCCTCACCTCTCCTCATCTCACACTCAAGCTCACCTCTCCTCATCTCACACTCAAGCTCACCTCTCCTCTCCCTCATCTCACATTCTCCTCTCTCTCATCGCACACTCTCCTCTCTCTCATCTCACACTCTCCTCTCTCTCATCTCACACTCTCCTCTCTCTCATCTCACACTCTCCTCTCTCTCATCTCACTCTCCTCTCTCTCATCTCACACTCAAGCTCACCTCTCCTCTCCCTCATCTCACACTCAAGCTTACCTCTCCTCTCCCTTATCTCACACTCACCTCTCCCTCAACTCACACTCTCCTCTCTCTCATCTCACACTCACCTCTCCCTCATCTCACTCTCACCTTACCTCTCCCTCAAGCTTACCTCTCCACTCCCTCATCTCACACTAAAGCTCACCTCTCCCTCATCTCACACTCAAGCTCACCTCTCCTCTCCCTCATCACACTCATCTCTCCTCTCCTCTTCCTCATCTCACACTCACCTCTCCTCTTCCTCATCTCATCCTCTTCCTCATCTTACACTCACCTCTCCTCTTCCTCATCTCACACTCAAGCTCACCTCTCCTCTCCCTTCTCACACTCCTCTTCCTCATCTCACACTCTCCCCCATCTCACACTCACACTCTCCCTCATTTCACACTCACCTCTCCCTCATCTCACACTTTCCTCTCTCAGCTAACACTCACCTCTCTCTCATCTCACACTCTCCTCTCCCTCATCTCACACTCTTAGCTAACACTCACCTCTCCTCTTCCTCATCTCATCCTCTGCCTCATCTTACACTCACCTCTCCTCTTCCTCATCTCACACTCACCTCTCCTCTTCCTCATCTCATCCTCTTCCTCATCTTACACTCACCTCTCCTCTTCCTCATCTCACACTCAAGCTCACCTCTCCTCTCCCTCATCTCACACTCATCTCTCCTCTTCTCTTCCTCATCTCACACTCACCTTTCCTCTTCCTCATCTCACACTCACCTCTCCTCTTCCTCATCTCATCCTCTTCCTCATCTTACACTCACCTCTCCTCTTCCTCATCTCACTCACCTCTCCTCTTCCTTATCTCACACTCAAGCTCACCTCTCCTCTCCCTTCTCACACTCCTCTTCCTCATCTCACACTCTCCCTCATCTCACACTCACCTCTCTCTCATCTCACACTCTCCTCTCCCTTATCTCACACTCTCCTCTCTCTCATCTCACACTCTCCTCTCTCAGCTAACACTCACCTCTCTCATCTCTCCCTCAAGCTCACCTCTCCTCTCCCTCATCTCACACTCACCTCTCGCTCATATTACACTCTCCTCTCCCTAATCTCACACTCACCTCACCTCTCCCTCACTTATAAATGAGATAAATGTAAGCTAAAAGTGATGAATGTAAATGAAGGACTTGAGTAAACACTAGAACTGTACATGAACATGCTGTAGATGTTTGTGTTTGTACCGTTTGGACTCAGATTCTGGCTCAGTGAAGAACTCTTGGAGTTCGGAGAAGGTGGACTCGTACCAGGAGCTTCATCCATGGCTCGATCCTTCTCCCAGCTTCTTCTTCCGCTTGACTCCTTCAAATGAATAAAAATTTAACATAATGAACTCCAATGCAATGATGATGGAAGTCTTTTAGAAGAAAAGTTTATATGATCATCATGTCCTGCGTGGAGATCTACCTGCTCGGGGTGTTTAGACGGTCTCTGAGAAGACTCGGGTCGACCGTGATTCTTCTCTGCGTTCTGCTCCTCAGCTTCGGGACAACTGCTGGGACAGAGAAGAGAAGTTTGTGTGCTCACCTTCATCCATTGGATTGGAGTGGAATTGAGCTGCACACGTTCAACACAATCAAGCAGAACATCTTCTAATCACATCATAATGTTCCATACTAGCAGGAGACATGTTGAAGAACGTTTACTTACCTGGTGAAATCCCTTGCCTTGTCCTTACCTTCGTCTTCGTCATCACTCTCGGACATCTAAAAGCAGGAGAAGGTTATGAAGGAGAAGCACTTCCTCATTCAGCAGACCACGTTTCCCACAACAAACCCGAACATCAGACAACCGTTCTTCATCACGGTTTCATAGATCTGATTTTTCTCAACCCCAAGATACATCATATCAATAAAGCTTCTGACAAACCTGCTGAGAATTCAGGTCCAAACGGCAGCTTTCTGGAACCAAGGTTCTGCCGTGACGCTTGGTGTCGCTCTCTAAATCATCACAGGGTCAGGATCAGGGAATGTATTGGTATTAAACACTTTTATATATATATAGATCATCATAAGTCACGTGACGTGGCACGTTTCTAATCACGCCTCAATATTTTAGATCTTTTTAGTAGATAGATCAGATATAAAACTCTTACTCGGGATGAAGGTTACATCTAGATCACATGTCTCGGGAACCAGCACAGCTCCGGCGTAGCCCACGGTTCTCCTCTGAGGGTCTACAGAACACCAAACCAAAGAATCTATTTTTCTACACGTTTTTGCTCCAACACACTGAAGTTGCTCAGTGAGGTGCTGCTCTTTGCAGTCTTGAAATCTCTAAATATCTCCATAGATCTTTTTTTTTCCATTTGTGATGCTCATCCAGGTCTTTTCTGCAGTCTGACTATCAGCAAAAAAATCCCTATGGATAGTTTTTCCAGGTTGCGTCCGTTGATACGTTAACGAGAGCGGCCACTAGAGGCGGATCGCTGACACTACGTGCTGTTAGTTTAGTGTTTGTTTGAGTGACTCACCAGGAAGTGGTGGAGACGGTCGTTTCTCAGCGTAGCGGATGTTGCTCTGATCTCTCTTGCGCTTCATCTTGTTGACTACAGGAAAGGACAACGGCTGCTTCGGTGAATCCGGGATCACGCCTTCTTCTGGCTCTGAGAAGGAAGTCTGATGGGAACTGAAAATGGAGCTCATGGAGATTAGAAACCAGTATAGGGGAGGTTCTCACACTCCTCAGCATCCTCAACATTCAAGTCAAATCCAGACTACGCAGTTCCTATGGTTTTCCAGAACATGTAATCTGATACCGTTACACTAATGTGAGACGTGTGTGTGTGTGTGTGTGTGTGTGTGTGTGTGTGTGTGTGTGTGTGTGTCACTTACATTTGTCCACGTGATTGCTCTCGCAGAAGTCTGAGCTTCCTGATCTCCTCCTTAAGCAGATTTCTTTCAGACTCTGATCAACACACACACACACACACACACACACACACACACACACACACAGAGCCATATGAGCATATCTACACTATATAGGCAAAAGTATTGGGACACCAATCATATGCACTTCTTCCAAAAACTATTATATAAGATCTGCTCTTCATCTCCTGATATAAACCCTATCGAAGATGATCTTCAAGATGAACGTGAACGCTGTCTGCACCCCAGGACTTTACTAGCACCCTTGTAGCTGAATAAATCTCCACAAAATCTTGTGGAACATCATCTCAGAAGATTATGTGGAGCAACAGGAAATGGAGAATAAATGTGGAATGGAATCTTCAGAAAGAAGCACATAGCAAACCTTATTGTGTGTGTGTGTGTGTGTGTGTGTGTGTGTACTCACGGAGCTCGTTGATGAGCAGATGATCAAACGGCGCTTGATTTTTTTTCAGCTGCTTTTCGGTTTCCTTGCAGCGATCACAAGGTCCAGACTGCAGTCTAGTAACGTATTTATCACGTATTACTGTCATTGTTCACGTTAGATTTCCAGACCCTCCTCATCCTCACCATGCGTTTAATACTGATTTATTGTAAAACACATTTCTATCTAGGACGTGATGTGAGATACAGGGTCCTGGATGAGGGCGAAAACAAGACACTACAACTAAACAGCACACAGTGTCAGTGTTTCGCCTCTAGAGGCCGCTCTCGTACTGTGTGTACACCGCAACCTGGAAAAACTATCGCTAGGGTTTTTTGCCAAAAAGTTTCGGTTTATCGATTAATCTGTAAACTTGATGAGTCTGACGAGCTCTAGGATGAAGTATAAGTTTATTAAGTCTTCTATAGGAGTAATTTTAGGAGTGTACGATGGAGCTGAAGCTGTGTGAAGTACCTTTCCTTCAGGATTTTGATGGATTCCTGCAGTGTTCTCTGCTGATCACGTAACTGCTGATTCTTTTTATAGAACTCCTCCAGTCTTTGGGCATCACTGCATGGAGAAACAACCACACACACACACACACACACTTCTTCAGGTTCTTCTATACTGAAGCGACTCTGTGCTCTGGTCTGGTCCCTACACCTGAGCTGATGTTCTACACAACGGAGAATCTGGATTTATTTTGGAGATTTTCTGTTGTTCAGTTCCACTTACAAACAGCGCTCCTTCTTCAGTTTGTTCACCTTCAACTGCAGCTCTGAGGAGGAGAATGAGGAGAAAATGGAGGAGGAGGAGAAGAAGAAGAAAATTAAATATATGGTCCAAACCAGCGACATTCAGCTCTAAAACTCGTGATAATGTTCCTGTATAAATGTAGGAGGTGATGATAATGTTCCTGAAGTGCCAGAAGAACCTTGGATAGTGTGATCATGGCAGTCTCTGAGGCGCTGCAGCAGTTCCTGGAACATCTCGCTGTTCCTGGGTGTGCCCACCTCATCACTGCACCGAGGGCTGCTCATTCTTCTCTCCTGTCTCCTGTGTCTCAGTCAGGACACTGGGGTGTCTCCTGGGGGTTTTGGTGGACACAGGGGTGTCTCCTGAGGGTTGTGGTGGACACAGGGGTGTCTCCTGAGGGTTGTGGTGGACACAGGGGTGTCTCCTGGGGGTTGTGGTGGACACAGGGGTGTCTCCTGAGGGTTGTGGTGGACACAGGGGTGTCTCCTGAGGGTTCTGGTGGATACAGGGGTGTCTCCTGGGGGTTCTGGTGGACACAGGGGTGTCTCCTGGGGGTTCTGGTGGACACAGGGGTGTCTCCTGGGGGTTCTGGTGGACACCACACCTCTGTCTGAGGAGAAGCTGAACCTGAATGAACTGAGACAGCGCGCGCGCGACGTCACTATAGAGATCTATATATATTTTTAAATAAACTTTTTCTATAAATAAATATTTGTTAGTGAATATTTGAGTAAAATACCGCAGTGAGAGCAGCAGCTGCTTCTCCTGTTCTCCTGAAGCGCTTCTGGACTTTTCCTAAACAACCGAATCCCGCGCCAGACCTGTTCGGCTCTGTCCCAAATACACTTCCTTACCTAGTGCACTTTATCTCTAATACCGGAAGTGGCTACCCGATCCGTACCGGAAACACTATTAGTTTTTTAAATCTTTTTATATATATTTATTATTTAAATTAATCTATTAAGCAGATACAAACAACATTTAACCTAAGAATATTCAGGACAGATGCATTATAAAAATATACACATATTTATAAAAACAACTAAAACACTATACCTACAAAGTGTACACTTGTAGTGGATTTGGGATTCGGCCAGTGAAATGCCTCGCTTGATGCGATACGGTTATCAGACACCCAGTAGCGCCATCTAGTGGTTCGGAGAATAAACGCACACCAATAGAAGTGAAAATAATAATAATTAAAAAGTAGTGTGTAATTAAAAATTTTAATAAATAAATATATAAAAATATATTAAATTGCCAGAGGTTTTTAGCTTTAGAGAATGTAATATTTTTTAAACGCTCTCTTATATCATTTTTCTTATTTTTTTTATTTGGAGAAAAACGCTTAACGCTTAACCGCCGCCAGTCCGCCAGGTGGCGCACGCAAACGCGAGCGCGAAACCCGAGGCGCGACGAAGAAACTTCCAGAGCACCGGAAGAGAACGTAAACTTCCCACAGCACCAAACAGCTGTTCTCGGCGAAGGAAAGGAGAAAACCGAACCGGGGAGAGAACCGGGGGTGAGTTACAGCGCGTCCACGCGGCTTTCTTTCGGCTTAGTGCGTGTCCGCGTGGTGTTTATTTCTTACCGTGTATAATTCACCCCCACTGTCCGCGGGTTAGCATCGCTGCTAAAGCTAAACCTCCAGGAGCCGATGTCGGAGGAGCGTGTCCCGACACCGAGCTCCAGGTGTCTGCGATCAGAAGCTCATCTCTCCTCCGTCTTTGTAGATCCACCACAGCGCCAAGATCTGAGCAACTTCCGGTTTTTTATGTGGTGTCCGGATTCTTTTGAATGTAAAAGTTGCTCTGTTTATACATGAAGAAGTGAGAAGTTCTCCTGATCAGTCCACAGCTGTTCTCTGATAGAACCTGTTCACCATCAGGTCTACTGATAAATGGAGTGGAGTGTCTCAGTGGTGGCATCTCCAACTAGTTCCAGCACCAAACTGTAGGTCAGGCAGGACGCTGTAAGGTTCTGGATGGAGTCAGGAGGAAGAGCAGGGTCCTGTGTTCAGAGTACATGTAGGATGTAGAACATTCACTCCAACAAGGTGTAGCAGGAGATCTTCCAAACCATGTAGATGCTCGTTCTCATCTCTGATCTCTCCTCTCTTGTGTTTTCAGGATTCCGTTTCCACGACGATGCCATGTCAAAAACGAAAAATGCAGCCTGCCGAAGCCCGAGACGATGAGAAGCGAGCGGACCCGAGCACGACGGCGTCCCGAACGTCTCTACGCCCCAAACGTCCTCAAACGTCTGCAGCACCACAGAAACAAGGTCCGGCCAAGTCCAAAAAAAAGCCTTCAGCCCAGCCGAGAGACGAGACGGAAAACACGCCTCGGCGCTCCTCCAGGCTCCGAACCCCGCCGAAGAAGGCGAGCGGCACCAAAAGGAGAAAAACCTCCACCCCGGCGGTGAAGGACCCGAGAATGAGCGTTAGAGCTTCAAACAGAGACGGGGATAAAGCGTGCCTGACGTCACCTGCGCTGAAGAAGGGGAGCAGGAAGTACGCGTCCAGGGTGAAGAAGGAGAACCGCGAGTCTGCGCTGAAGGACGCGGCGTGCGGCGCGGCGACCGGACTGCTCCCCGTGTTAATCGAGCACAGCTACGGTCAACCTCCTGATTCACACAGCGAGGAAACCACACTGCCAGACAAAAGCCAAGCCGCCGGAATCACCAAGCTCGGTCTAGACGTGAACGACGAGCACGACGCTGCCGTCTACCGTCCAGCCAGAGCGTCTGGAGAGAGCAGAAATGATCTCCTAGTAGACCCTGGTGTACAGGTAGAACCCGGAGCAGGTGAATGTGCAGAACCAGGCGTGAACAAAGACGACTTGCGTAGCGAAAACGCCTCAGACGGCGACGGGAGCGCGCGTCTCCCGCAGGACGCTGTGTTCTCCGAAGCGTCTGACGTGCCTCAGGACGATCTCGAGATCGAACACTGTGTCGTCGAGATCGAAACGTCAGAAGAAGAAGCGCATGGTGACCTCAGTGCCTTACAGAGTAACGAGCAGCCCTCACAGAACCTCCAGGACTCCACGGGACTCTCGGAAACCAGCAGAGCTGCGGTGTGTAAGGAGAGCACCTCCACTCCTCCTTCTCTTCCGCAAGACGGCGCAAAAGACTCCTCACAAGGTTCCCCGGCACAGGACGCCGCAGAACCTCCCAAGAAGCAAGCGATGAACCCTCAGGCCAGGACCAAGGCGCGTCTGGCAGCCATGGCGAAGGAGAGAGCCGCTGCCGCTAAGAGGCCGCCGCCCAAGCAGCTCAACCTCTTAGCTCTTTGCGAGGAAATCGCAGACGACATCGCGTCGGACACGGCGGCCGCGAAAGACGACAAGACGGACGACAGCGTGGAGTCGTTTGAGAGTAAAAACGAGGTGGAGAACGCGACCGTCCCCACCGTGTCCAGCGACCTCCCCGTCCCGGAAAGCCTCACCGAGGAGACGCACGAGAGCACGCCCAAGAAACGCTTCTTCCTCAGCCAGGTTTCGGTTCCGCTCAAAACCCAGGAGAAGAAGAAGCTATCCCGGTTCCAGAAGCTGAGGCAGGTGGAACTCCAGAGGGACAAACTGACATGGACGCGGGTCAAAAAGCTGAAATCGGAGCAGGCTAGCCAGGACGAGGTCGAGGACTCCGTGCAGACGTCACCCGTCTCGGTGCCGACCGGCGACGTCAGTCCTCCTCCTCCTCCTCCGTCTCCTCCTCGTCTCGCGCCGGCGCCCACGCTCAAAGCGGGAGCGGGCGAGTGCAGGAGGACGCTCCCCGCTGTGGCTCCGCCCATGCCCAACGGGATCACCAGCTCCAAACCTAGACCTGTTGTGGAGTATAAGCCATACAACCCCAGACCAAAATACTCTCCAGACGACTTTGAACTGGACGAGCCGAGCGAAGAGACCAGCAAGCCGGCGCTCCCCAAACAGGAGGTAAAGACACCACGTCCTCGTTCTTCTCTCGCACTGCGTCATACTGCTGTAATCGTGTGTTTCAACATCTATTCGTTTGCGTTCCAGGGCAGAACGGAGCAACACTCGTCTACGGCTGTGGAGTCGTCCAGAACACCCGGAAAGCTCACGTGCACCATGACCTCTGCAGGTAAACACCCTGTTCATGGTACCTGCTCTGACCATAAGAAGACCTTTGAACAGCCATTACAGATCTTCTGGATATTATTTCTCTGTTTTCGCTCCTACAGGGTTCAGGTCCTCTTCCCAACACGACGCTTCTCATAAAACACCAACGGAAAATTCCGACTCCAAAAGCAGGTATCATCCCGTCCCGTATCCCGTCTTCCTTTTCCTCTGCAACAATCCCGTTTCAGTTCTACCTGAGATCTTCAGCCGGTTTTGTGTGGAGGAACCGATCCTGATTGTTGTTGGCGTGTTTTCAGGAGCAGCTGCAGCAGCGGGTCGGACGCAGATCTTCGGAGCGAGGTTACGAACACCACGACGTCTGCAGGTCCAGACGGAGAGCAGAAAAGCAGCGTGAGTTTTTATGATTTTATATCCGCGATTTTACCGAACGCTCGAGAAGATTCCGTTAAGCGCCGGAACCACGTGCGTTAACATCGGTGTGAAATCTTACACGTTTTCGAGCAGAACGCGTTCGGAGCCACGTCCTGTAACGTCTGCGGGATGCTCTACTCCCCTTCCACCACCGAGGACGAGACGCAGCACCTGCTGTTCCACAACCAGTTCATCAGCGCTGTCAGATACGTGGTGAGAACTTACATCACTGTAGAGGGTAGAAGAAGTGCAGGAACGATACGATGGTGGTTTGGACCACAATGATGAACTCACCTGTTTTGGATTCTTCTACAGGGCTGGAAGAAGGAGAGGATTTTAGGAGAATACCCAGACGGCAAGATCATCCTCGTTCTCCCAGACGATCCTAAATACGCCCTGAAAAAGGTACCGTTCAAAACCATCTTAGAACTGAAGTGCATCAGGAGAACCTGGTGTTCTTAATCGTCTGGTTTGATTTTGTGTACTTGAAGGTGGAGGAGATCAGAGAAATGGTGGACAACGACCTGGGATTCCAGCAAGTGGAGACGAAGGTTCCTTCTCAAACCAAAACCTTCCTCTTCATTTCAAACGACAAGAAGGTGACGGGGTGTCTGATCGCTGAACACATTCAGGAGGTCAGTGTTCTTCTTCTAGGGAGTCTCAGGGGGAGTCCTAGTGGGAGTCCTAGTGGTAGTGGGAGTCACAGTGGTAGTGGGAGTCCTAGTGGTAGTGGGAGTCACAGTGGTAGTGGGAGTCCTAGTGGGAGTCACAGTGGTAGTGGGAGTCACAGTGGTAGTGGGAGTCCTAGTGGGAGATGAGTGGGAGTCTCAGGTGGAGTCACAGTGGGAGATGAGGTGGAGTCTTGGTGGGAGATGAGTGGGAGTCTGTCTCTGCGGGAGTTTCTGTGGGAGATGAGTGGGAGTCTTGGTGAAAGTGTCTGTGGAAGATGAGTGGGAGTCTCGTTGGGAGTCTCAGTTGGAGACGGGTGGGATTCTCGGTGGTTAAACGTTGTAAATCGGACTACTGAAGTTCAGAGCCACTGTACCTGCTCATTGTGTGAATGTGAGGAACGTGTCTGAACGTCTGCTAAATACACTGTGACTTTAAATAAACCCAAACTTCAGATGTTTATATTTATTTATTTACATTTTTTTTGTCCAGAAGTGACGCATCAGCGTTTTTATTTCTGTGTCTTCAGGGCTACAGAGTGATCGAGGAGCCTTTACCAGAAGGTTCTGAGGGGGAGAAGGTGATGTTCGAGCGTCAGAGGGCCTGGTGCTGCTCCACTGTTCCAGAGCCTGCAGTGTGTGGGATCAGTCGTATTTGGGTCTTCAGCATGATGAGGAGGAGAGGCATCGCCTCACGCATGATCGAGTGTCTCAGGTGAGCGGTCACGTGATCGTGATTCCACACGTGATCGTTCACGGTTCTGAGAGGCGACAAACTTTTTTTTTCTTCTTCTCGTTCCAGGAACAACTTCATCTACGGCTCCCATTTAAGCAAAGGCGAGATCGCGTTCTCAGACCCCACGCCTGACGGGAAGCTTTTCGCTACGCATTACTGTGGAACGTCACAGTTCCTGGTCTACAACTTCATCAGCGGCCCGCGGTTGAACTGACGCCATTCACTAATGAACCCAGCACTTTTTTTAGCTCCTCCCATTCCCACATTACAGCAAACCCGGAGCGGAGCGGACCGGAGCCACACTCGGGAGGATCTCAGCAGCTTTTATTACACAGAGACACGAACCTATTATTAGAAACTTCCTCTAGAAGAAAATGTCGACCATGTTGATTTTTTTGATACGTTCTCCTGATATGATTTGATTTCAGAGTGAAAACTGGTACAGACAGCAGGGGTTCAATCCCACGTTACAGGATCTATATTAAACACAGAACTGTTTTTTAACCCCAGTGGAGGTTTATTTCCTGCCTCATGACACCGTCTGCTCCATCGTAGCCGTCTCGTCTGGAGATGTGCATTGGGTCACGGGGGGGAGGGGGAGGAGGGGGGAGGTTAATATATATATATGAAATACAGTAAGAGCTCATTCTCGTCTCAGGTATTCACACTGATCTCATACGGCCAGAAGGAATCTCTCTGTTCACCTGATCAGCACCATGGACACCATATCACTCAGCCCTGTAGATCTTCTTGTTCCACTAGATCTTTTAGAGCAGGGGGGAGGGGGGGTGATCAGGTACTTTCTAAGCTTCAGATCTTCCACATGGACCTGGTTTTCCACTGGGGATTTTAGTTTGTTTGGAGCAGGTGTGAAGATCAGTGTGATGGTCACATCCTTTTGGTCCTGTGGTTCTACACTTGGAGTTTCAGTGTACACACACACACACACACACACATATAAAAAGAAACGTCTGAAAAGAAGGAATGGTTTGTGTTTAGCACCAGGAACATGCATCAGATCCACATTACTGATGAGCTTCAACCAAAACCAGATAAGCATTGCTACACCTGACCTTTCCAGGTTGTATGAGGTACGAGGTTCCTCTCCATAGTGTTAGCACGGGAGCATGAATTTGGAGAACCTGCTCCAGCATGATAATACACAAAGCCAGCTCCATGAAGATCTCCCCCTTCCACCAAATCTAGTAGAACATCTTCCCAGAAGAGAGTAAATAGAGTGTGATCTTCACAATGTTCATTATTGTCTAGACAGTACTGTATTGCTAGAAGAAACACCTGACCGGTTACACTGGAGCTTCAAGCTCTTACGCGGTATCGGGACACACCTTTTTTCCAGCCACGTTTCTTCACTTGAACTAGAAGATCCAAAACCTGTTCCAGCATCAAACATGTGACACACAAGTGTGGTTTAGAAAAGTTTCTTTATTTAATTCCAACAGAAAACACAGTTTTTCCAGGGGACTGTTCAATATGAAGAGCCCACAGGAAGCAGCACATGAAGGTTTGGAGAACATCATCACGCACTACTGCAGCTCTTTTATCACTTGCCCTTCCTGAACTTGCCTGGTGTCGTCGTCTTGGGTTTCTTCTTGGCTGATCCTTTGGCTTCAGGCTCCTGTAGTTACAATAAAAAGAAGGAACAACCAGCTTGTAAGAACGTGTTCTGATTTCCACATGAAGCACGGCCTTCACACACACACACACACACCTTGCGTTTAGAAGAGATGGATCCTGTGATGGAGAAGAAGGTATCCAGTCTCCCTTGAGTGCTTCCCTGGCGGCTCTTGGTTATTTTCTTGCAGCCGTTCCGGATCCGATCCTCGCTGAACACAATCGGGAAGAGAAGGTTAGACTCGGAGCGCCGGTAGATCTGATGGAGTTTTAAAGACTCTTGCGTTTACCTGAACTGCTTCTCGCTGCACATAAACTGGACCAGGGCCTCCTCATCAGGCTCGTTCCACTTGAGTTCCAGAGTGGAGCAGTCCACCACCTCGGGGTCCAGGAACAGGGAGCGAGCCTCCTTATAGAGCCAGTCTTCTGGGGCGGGGTGTTTCTGTCAGAACAACGGCACACGTGGTAGCATTGAGAAGATCTGGATAAAGGTCACAATCCAACATGGACACCACTGACTTCTGGGGTGTGTGTGTGGACAGGAGCTCACCGATTGGTCGATGTTGTCGAGGATTTCCTCGATCGAGCCGTGCAGTCTGATGAGGTCGATGGCTCTCTTGGGTCCGATTCCTTTGATGGTGCCGCAGTAGTCGCAACCCAGCAGGATACACAGATCTATAAACTGCTGGTGGGTCAAATTCATCTCCTGCAGGATGCGGCTGAAATGAAACTCCTGGATGGGAAGTTTCCTGCGGGTGAGAGGGAGCGGAAACGGAACAGCCGGAATGATGTGGGAATGTTCTGCATGTTTGATCTCAGTACCTCATGGTGTGTGTTCTGTATAAGAAACCTACTTGGCTTCACTGGCGGTCAGGTGCCTCAGCAGGACGTTGGTTCCGAACGTCAACCCGTCCATATCTTCGGTTGCGGTGGCGTACACTTTCCCCGCCTTCACCAGAGCGGCACAGCTGGCCTCGGCCTCGCAGGGAGCCTGCACGAGAACTTTGGTTAGCCTACGCTCGGTTCCAGCGAGATCTCTACGGCTCTACACACACGGCGATACCTCGATATACGGCACTCCCATCAACGTCAGCAGTTTCTTACACTCGTCGTTGTGCTGCCTCGTGACCTTCACCAGACGCTTGCTGAACTTGTCGATGTTCTCCTGCTCACCTGTGGGCCGAGAAGAAGAAAAAGAGCGCACATGAAACCACGCTGTGGTCAGAGCGAGGTTTTGGAGGAGGAGCTCCACGTGTGTGTGTGTTATACCCAGTTCCTGCGCTTGTGCTAGCAGCTTCTCAGCTTCTGCTCTCCGCTCTCCTCGCTTCTCCAGCTGCAGAACAAAGCGGAGATCAGTGAGAAAACCAGATGAGCAGATTTATACATGAAGGTCACACTGTGAGGGAATCTCATGCACACTTCGGAGCTCGGAGTGGACCGTTCCAAACATCTGATCTTCTGAAGACCTTCACTTCAACGTTTTTCATTCCCCGAATTTTGACCAACTGCTGCTTCTAATCGCAGGAGTAAAGATTTAGACCTGATCGTGTGGAGACACGTATGGGATATGAAGCTCTGATCATGTTTCTACACTGTTCCTCACCTCACCGGACTTGAGCTGAGGAGGCTTCCCGTCAAACACGTACACGGGTTTGATGCCGCTGTCCAGCATTCGGATGGTCCTGTAGAACATGCCCATGAGGTGGCTACAGGGCACAAGGGTTTTTCTCAGTTTAATCCCAGATACACATGCAGCAGCACCTTCTCTAACATCTAGAGGAGTTCACCGTACCTGGTGGTCTCTCCGTCTTCGTTCTGTAGGACGTTGCCGTCCTGCCTCACGGCGATCAGGAACTGGTAAATGCACATGGAGGCGTCGATGGCAATCTTGCGTCCTGATCAGAGTAAAGCAGAGACGAATACACACACAAACAAACACTCAGTGGACTGTGAATCACACACACACACACACAGTTATATCGCCATGGAAACGTACCGAAGTAATTCTTAATATCCTGCTCCTTGATGGCTGTAGGAGCGTGATCAGCGATGAGCTTAGCAAGACCGTGAATCCCCATTTCACTCAGCTGCACGACTGAGACCTGACCTAGGAACAGTACACACACACACACACACACACACACACACACACACACACACACACACACACACACACACACACTGCGTAAGTAGAGATAAAAACGTCCACTTTGACAAATAAACAGGAAAAAAAAAAGAGGTTTGGTAAATTGGGACCCCCGAATTCTCTAATTATAAAAGTTTATTCCCTGAACAAATATAAAAGAGACCAAACCCCAAACTGTGTGTGTGTGTGTGTGTGTGTTATGCATCCATAGTGTGTGTGTATGTGTGTGTGTTATGCATCCATATTGTGTGTGTATGTGTGTGTGTTATGCATCCATATTGTGTGTGTGTGTTATGCATCCATAGTGTGTGTGTGTGTTATGCATCCATAGTGTGTGTGTGTGTTATGCATCCATATTGTGTGTGTGTGTTATGCATCCATAGTGTGTGTGTGTTATGCATTCATATTGTGTGTGTGTGTGTGTGTTATGCATTCATATTGTGTGTGTGTGTGTGTGTGTTATGCATCCATAGTGTGTGTGTGTGTGTGTGTGTTATGCATCCATAGTGTGTGTGTGTGTCTGTGTGTTATGCATCCATAGTGTGTGTGTGTGTGTGTGTATGTGTGTGTGTTATGCATCCATAGTGTGTGTGTGTGTTATGCATTCATATTGTGTATGTATGTATGTATGTATGTATGTGTGTGTGTGTGTGTGTGTGTGTGTGTGTGTGTGTGTGTGTTATGCATTCATATTGTGTGTGTGTGTGTTATGCATCCATATTGTGTGTGTGTTATGCATTCATATTGTGTGTGTGTGTGTGTGTGTGTGTGTGTTATGCATCCATAGTGTGTGTGTGTGTGTGTTATGCATCCATAGTGTGTGTGTGTGTGTGTTATGCATCCATATTGTGTATGTATGTGTGTGTGTGTGTGTGTGTGTGTGTGTGTGTTTCAGGAAAAACACAACAAACACACACACACAGTATCCTGAGCGCGCGAGACGGACAGAACGCTGTGAAATTAGATGTAAACACACACATAGTTGATGAGCAGGTGTCGGTGTGTAATAAAGAAGATGGACGAGTAGAAACACACACTTACCTGATATTAATATATATAATAATATAAATCTAATCTAATCTAATCCTCCACACAGATCTGACCACAGCAACGGCACGAGCGCGGCTTTTTTTCGCGCGCTACGACTTCTGCCCTAATCAGACCTTACGAGTCGATTTCACTGTGTGTTTCAGGAAAAACACAACAAACACACACACAGTATCCTGAGCGCGCGAGACGGACAGAATGCTGTGAAATTAGATGTAAACACACACAGAGTTGATGAGCAGGTGTCGGTGTGTAATAAAGAAGATGGACGAGTAGAAACACACACTTACCTGATATTAATATATATAATAATATAAATCTAATCTAATCTAATCCTCCACACAGATCTGACCACAGCAACGGCACGAGCGCGGCTTTTTTTCGCGCGCTACGACTTCTGCCCTAATCAGACCTTACGAGTCGATTTCACACGAAGGCGTCGCCTGAATACTGTGGATCGATTCCTCGGGATTGATTTGTTTGGGCTCGAGGGCAGGTCGTATTTGTTGTGGCCAAGTTGAAAGTGGGAATTCTACCCTTTCTGCCTAAGCGCTCTTATCCCAGTCGTAATTCCAGTTGGTGACGTCACTTCAACATGGCGGCGCCCGTATTGACGAATTTCAATAAGAGATTGTATTAATGATAAGAGATTAAAGCGCATTTAAGTAACGGCCAATGCAATAATCATATTCCCTTTTTTACACACATGAACATACATATAGGAAAAAGTTTGTGAAAGAAAAGAAAGTATTTCTGGGGAGAAAATACATAAATAAATAGATATAAATGAACAAACAAATAAAGCAATGCTATTTATAATATAAATATACATATAAGTATTAGCTAAATAAATTTAAAAAATCACCGAATTATTTTCTTAAATGTATTTATTGTTAAATTCTTGTTTGCAATAAATAAATAAAAATACCGTGTTCAGACTTTTGAATACCACTGGCGCCATCTTGTGGTCATAGACGTGTAACTGCACCGGTGGCATTTTCTAGTGAAATTAGTTAAAATAACAAATGACAACATTTCCAGGTTTGTTGTATCTGTAAAATCACTTAAAACTGTTTGATGTTTATTTGTTACTGCAATAAGATTTTTGTTTTGTTAAACTGATTTTTATTTTATTTCTGATTACTGAATCCTCGGACCGCGAACGCGCTAAATGTCGGAAGTAGGAGACGTGTAACTGCACCGGTGGCATTTTCTAGTGAAATTAGTTAAAATAACAAATGACAACATTTCCAGGTTTGTTGTATCTGTAAAATCACTTAAAACTGTTTGATGTTTATTTGTTACTGCAATAAGATTTTTGTTTTGTTAAACTGATTTTTATTTTATTTCTGATTACTGAATCCTCGGACCGCGAACGCGCTAAATGTCGGAAGTAGGAGTCTCCGCCTTAAGCCCACAAGAAAGACTTCCGGGTCCGGGTGCAGCAACACGCATGCGCGAAATCCGAGGCAGCCGCTGAGAGACGAAAAGCCGGAAGTGAGTAAATGAATATAATAATAATAATAATAATAATAATAACAACAACAATAATAATAATAATAAAAACAGGCTTTTAATCGACATATTATTTTATTTTATGCAGAATTTTAATAGTAGAACATTTTAATGAGGGATGGAGGGGAGGGGCGTGACCGTGTCCAAACAGGTGAGGCGGGTTCTTAGGCCACGCCCATCCCGGAAATAAGCACTATTTTGATTAGAAGGTGACGTGGATTCAGGAGAAGCAGCAGCAATACGCCTCCTCTTCTTCATCTTCATCCTCTACTGACCGATCTGTGTGAAAGCGACCCGGAGTTTCAGACATGAAGCTGCAGGAGTTCCGGTTCTGATCCACGGGACTGAGAGAGAGAGAGAAGAGAAGAGCAGTTCGGTTCCAGGAGCTCAGAGCAGGAGCTGGATTTCCGCCGGAAACAGGTTTCTGTTGCGTTGTATGGAGCGGTACACACACACACACACACACACACACACACTTAAACCGAATTCAGTATATGTCTGAACCCGGTTCAGGAGAACATCTGGATGATGGTTAGAGCTGTTTAACCAGAACCGGAAGTCAGAAGGATTTACAGAGGCTGTAAGTGAAGGTACTATTGGACCTGTTTTGGAGGTACAGTCAGTCACGTGACCCATTCATCCTCCATCATCCGGGGCTTTCAAGGGAAAGTCTTCCTGACTTCCTGCTCCAGGAGAGTAGCTGAAAGTCTCATAGTGACGTCATATGACTCATTTGAATCGATTTGCATATCCCAGACTCTGGATAAGGTTTTGAGGTGCTGTTTTTAGCGGATAGAAATTGGGGGCGTGGCTTTAATGCTGCTTGACTCTCATTGGGTGAAGAGACAGTAGTGTGTGTGGATGCTGGTTATTTTGATGGCTTTGTCTGTGTGTGGTTGCCTCCAGAAGCACAAGCATAACTTGATTATGGTGGTTTCTTTGTTGAGTGGGTGTGTGTGTGTGTGTGTTGAGTGGGTGTGTGTGTGTTGGGTGGATGGGCTGCGAATTCTTCCAATCACAAAACAGAGCGAGTTCCTGATCGCAGGACTGGTTGGAGTTCCGAGTATGTGAGCAGCAGTTCTGTCTATACATAAACATCTGCAAAGAAACTTTATTGAGTGCAAACATTCAGTGACGTAGGTGAGAAGCTGAGGAGGTTCCTGGGGTTGATGATCTCTGGAAACCGTTATGCAAAACAGTGAGTCACTGTTGAGTATTGAGACACGTATTTCTCTGACACAGGGACGATGATGGTGACCCTCAGCTGGACCGCAGCTCCTCGGCTGCTTCTCCTGTTCCTGTTTTCCCACGTCGCCTGGACGGCCACCTACAAAGAAGGCGATCCCGTCATGCTTTACGTCAATAAAGTGGGACCGTATCATAACCCCCAGGAAACCTACCATTATTACACGCTGCCTGTCTGCAGACCCAAAGAGGTGAGCGTGGTGTTTCATTCCAGGTGACGGATCCCGACGCTGTACCGCAGTCTTTACAGCGACCTCCTTCCCTCCACAGGTGCGCCATAAAGCCTTAAGCCTGGGAGAGGTTTTGGATGGAGACCGGATGGCAGAGTCTTTATACAAAATCCGCTTCAGGGAGAACACGGAGAGACAGACGCTGTGTCAGCTTTCACTGTCGGAGAGAGAGGTATTGTTCACACTCGGAACTCCTTCCGATTAATCACGTGAGGACGTAACACTCGTAAAACGTAGTGCATGTAAAAAAGTACTTCATTACAACTGAAACAAAAAGTAACAATCCAAATAAAATTTCGAATAAACAGCATGTGGTTTCGGTGATTCTCCTCTAGAGGCCGCTCTCGTGCTGTATGACGCGACCTGGAAAAACTATCCGTATAATCTAGCAAAAACTGATGAATCGGTGGAACTGTAATGTGAAGTATTGTTTATTATTCTAATATTATATTAAGTTAATCGTGGTGGTGTTGTTGAAGGTGGACCAGTTGAGAGAAGCAATTGAAGAGCTGTACTACTTCGAATTTGTCCTGGATGATATTCCAATCTGGGGCTTTGTAGGATATATGGAGGAAAGCGGTTTCCTGCCTCACAGTCACAAGGTCTGTCTGTCTGTCTGTCTGACTGTACATGGTGTAATATGTTTGTACATGATGTCTGATCAGATGATCTGTGCAACCCCTGGTCTAATAAATGTTCCTGTTCTGTTTTTTTCCTCAGGTTGGCTTGTGGACCCACCTGGACCTCAATATTGAGTATAACGGCAACTCCGTGATCTTCGCCAACGTGTCTGTTAAAGACGTGAAGCCGGTGCCTTTGGAGGAGGGCGGAGGTGACGGGGCAAACCCTAACAGCGGAGGTCTCTCCCTGACCCACACCTACAGCGTGCGCTGGTTCGAGAGCCCCTTATCCCACGCTCGCAGAGCCGAGCGCCTCCGAGATTACTCCTTCTTCCCCAAGACTCTGGAGATCCACTGGCTGTCGATCATCAACTCGTTGGTGCTGGTGGTGCTGCTGCTGGGCTTTGTGATCATCATCCTCATGAGGGTGTTAAAGAACGACTTTGCCAGGTGAGAAGATTTTACAAGACGGATGGGAGTGGAGGAGAGGAACAAGGGCAGAGGTGCACAAACTTTTATCCTATGGAAGGCCAAAAGGGCTGCAAGTAAATAATGCATTATAAATCAGGGTATTAATGGCCAGCCATATTCTCCTACTTTATTAGTAAAGTGACGCTTCAATATTATTTTCGCCTCTAGAGGCCGCTCTTGTACTGTATAACACAACCCGGAAAAACTATCTGTATGGATTTTTAGCAGACAGTTCTAGCAATCAACCTGCTTTGAAATTAGAAATGAAGATCCACGTACGTGTAACCGTTTCCAGATATAACGTAGAAGAAGACGGGACCTGTGACGATCTGGACCAGGGCGATAACGGCTGGAAGATCATTCACACCGACGTCTTTCGATTCCCGCCGTACAAAAGCTTGCTGTGTGCAGTGCTGGGAGTGGGAGCGCAGTTCCTCACTCTGGCCAGCGGTAAGATCTCACACACATACACACACACAGTGACTTCCTTCTCGATAAGATCTAACCCTCTTCTCTCTGCACCGTTAGGGATTATCATCATGGCGCTGCTGGGGATGTTTAACGTGCATCGTCACGGCGCCATAAACTCGGCGGCCATCGTGCTGTACGCGCTGACGAGCTGCGTGTCGGGATACTGCTCGTGTAGCTTCTACACCCAGATCCATGGACAGCGCTGGGTGTGGAACATCATCCTCACCTCCACACTGTTCTCCGGTGAGATCTTATGCTGGAACAGGGCGTGTACTCCAGGCCTTCATTCTCCTTGTTCATCAAGTATTTTTTTTTTTCCTCTCAGCGCCTCTCTTTCTGACCTGGAGCGTCGTGAACTCCGTGCACTGGTGGAGCGGTTCCACGCAGGCTCTCCCAGCATCTACGGTGCTCCTCCTGCTGGGCGCCTGGGTGCTAGTGGGTTTTCCCCTTACGGTCATCGGGGGAATCGTGGGTAAGAACCGGGCCGGGAGCTTCCAGGCTCCGTGTCGGACGCGCAACATTCCGCGGCAGATCCCAGTGCAGCCCTGGTACAAACACACGGCTGTGCACATGGCCATTGGAGGATTCCTGCCTTTCAGGTACCGGACGTGAGAACGTGTGTGTGTGTGTGTGTGTGAGATCTTCTTTCCTGTGCTAAGTCTGTTTTCCGTCCTCTCAGCGCCATCTCTGTGGAGCTGTACTACATCTTCGCGACGGTCTGGGGTCGAGAGCAGTACACGCTGTACGGCATCCTGCTCTGCGTCTTCGCCATCCTGCTGTCCGTCGGCGCCTGCATCTCCGTAGCGCTGACCTACTTCCTGCTGTCGGGTGAAGATTACCGCTGGTGGTGGAGGAGCATCCTGAGCACGGGATCCACTGGTCTGTTCATCTTCGTCTATTCGCTTTTCTACTACTGGAATCGCTCGAGCATGAGCGGCCTGGTGCAGAGCATGGAGTTCTTCGGCTACTCGCTGCTCACCGCGTTCGTCTTCTCGCTCATGCTCGGGACCGTGTCCTTCGGCGCCTCGCTGGCGTTCATCCGGTACATCTACCGCAGCCTGAAGATGGACTGAAGAAGGCTGAGGGAGGAGAAGGCGCTTGTGCACTACCCCCCTTTATTCGGACACTTATGGAAATTCCGAGGTTTTTCCCGCGGACGGATCGGAACTCCGTACTCCGAAATAAATGATAATAGATTTGCTTACGATATTTTTTATTTGAATAACAGCGGAAAAAACCTGCATGTTTACTCTGAACGGACGAACCGGACTTCCAGAACCGCAGAACTGATCCTCCACGTGCTCTCGGAAATCCAGAACCGGTTTAACGCATAGCTTGTGGGATGTGTGTGTGTGTGTGTGTGTGTATAAAAAACCATATACAGTGAAGATCACCCTTTAACTGAATACGTTCCAGAATCGCTGGCACTTTGATTCCATCAGTAGGTTTCTGCTAAAAAAGTTGGAATGGATGGAAATTTGGGAAAACCGCTTTTCCACCTGGTACGAATCTTCTTCATAAACCGCCAGAACATTCCAGTTTTCCCTGGTTGTCCAGTGGACGTTCATCTCCCACCTAAATAAGATCTAAAACCCGAACGGCCGAGGAAAACCCGGATCTCCTGCGCCGTACTGAGAAGAACGTTCACCTCCTGCTGCTTTCTGACGGACGAAACCCTCCGTAATCGTCGTCCGTGCTTCTTCCTTCTCGCTTTTTTTGTTAAAGTGCCTTGATAAAAACCATGCTAGTAGAACGATGGAACGTCCCCCGGCTAATACTCCTTTAGATTTTGAAGTTCTCAGCAGAAATCGATTCGGATCTCCACTGTATGTAAATATTTCCATGTAAAAAAAGGGACAGGGTTTGTTTTTAATACACAGGAGTGGATTTTTATAACGTTTTAGCAGAACGATAAGATGTTCTATTTATGCTAGGCTAAATGTAGTGTTAGCAAAAAGGAAAACAGGAGGCGTCTCGTGTAAGATCTGTTTTTTTTAGCAGAGTGGACCGGTCTCTGGAGCGAACGAGCGTTTTGTTTCGTGTTTCCAGACATGAAGAATGTGGGACATGGAAGCAATATGGTCTGTTAGTCACCATTTACTGTGATTTTATTTCAGATGTACAGACACACAAACTTTTCAATAAAGACACGTTTTTTTTTCCAAAAATAAATCTGTCTAGATGCTCACTGTAACGTTTTCTCACTGAGATCATGTGCTGCTGATGGGGGAGTCCCACAGGTTTGTATGTTAGGCACTAAACGTTATGAGCGCATCCTATCATCGGCGTCTCCTCCTACACCGATTCACCCCTCAGTCTGGAATGTTCTCCAACTCCAGTTGTGGATGTCAGAAATATGGACTACAACGGGATCATGAGATCGGATCTGCGGCAGATCGGATCGCACAACTCGTATTTCGTACTCTGGGCGTGAATTTGTTAAAACGGCAAGTTCTGGTTGTACGTATGGTGGAAATGACGAGCTTCTTGATTTGCCTTGAAGCCGTACTACAGACACACACTAGCAAATTAAATAAGCTCCACCCACTTTTTAATTACATGATCCCTAGAAAGTTGATGCGTTAACATTTATTTATACTTTGAAAGTATTAAAATAAAAATGTCATATTTAGGGGTAAATGAGGGACATTTTTCTTCAGGAACACCAGAAAAAAAACACATTTATTCCTCAACACCCCACGACAACACAAGTGTAGCACAGGCGAGAGTGGTTCTAAAAGCGCCAGGGCAAAGAAAACACCTTGAGCAAATATAAAAAAAAAGAAAGAAAGAAGAAAGAGCAAGGGTTCCTGATAGACATTAAATACTCTGGAAGGTTTGTTGAAGTTATAAAAATAGATCTTCCATATAAAAACTAGAGACGAAATCATTTCCACGTTCAGAAAGAATGTACAAAATTTAAAAAAAAAAAACAACAAGATTCCAAAATCCCACTCGTGGTGGATCAGGGCCTAAAATAAACTCCTCAGCCTTCCTCCTGCCAGATCCAGTGAAACCCCTGAACTAGAATTAAAAGCACTTTGATTTAAAACTATACACAAAACACTACACACACACACCACAGGCAGCCAAGTGCAGTTGCTCAAGATGACCACTGTGTGGCGTTGTGCACTGTGGCCATCTGTGTAGTAGGGCTGCTGCCTGGGTCAACAGTGCAAACATCGCTCGTACCAGCGTTTCCACCAACATAGCTGGAAGGATTGAGGAACTCGTAGTGCTGCACAGCTGGGGGCAGACGCCAGCTTCCAGAGGGTCTGGGGGACGAGACCTGAGACGGGGACAGGGGCCGGGTGTAGTTCAGGTAATAAGGAATCTGGGGGGGACTCTTCTTGAACACTGCGTCTCTGAACTGGGGGTTGTTATAGAGGTCCTGGTTCAGCATTGGAGCATCAACCTGGAACTGAGAGGGACAAGAACATGTCAGATCATCTTTCTCTAAATTAAGTCCAGGAGCAAGATCATAAGACCCATAAGTCCACCACCTACCTGAGAATGTGAAGCCTGTGCATTAGGGGTCCCAGTGTATCTATCAGACACCCAGGTGTTGTCTTTCTGGTGCCTCTTCAGCTTCATTCTACGATTCTGGAACCAGGTTTTCACCTTCAAACACACAAGAAGTTCATGATCCAGGATTTAGATTAAATAATTAATTTAAAAAGGCTGGTTAATTGGTTTGTATGTACCTGTTTGTAGGTGAGCCCGGTGAGTCCTGCTAGGGTCTTCATCTCAGCAGGGGTGAGGTATCTCTGCACGTTGAAGCGGTCGTTTAACGCGTTCATCTGCTCCTCGGAAAAGGCGGTTCGCGCTTTCGCTTTGCGCTGCTGCGCCGCCGGAGGTTCCGGAGACGCGGATGCTTTGGACACCGCGGCCGCTCCGGCGTCCCTCTCCACCACCGCGCAGCTCGGACCCTCAGAGGCCGCGGGGAGCGCGCCGGAACCCGCTCCTGTGGCGTCGGGGCTGCCGCTGTTCTCTGCTGGATTCTTCTGCACCCACGGGAGATCCAGATCCACCTGAGCACCAGTGCCTTCACGACTGCTCGCAGTGCTCCACGAATCTGGAGAAACAGAGCACATGGGGGTGAGGAAGGAGTGAGGAAGGAGTGAGGACGCGCACGCCGGGGCGCATCCAGCGCGCACTGGGAAGATGATAGAATTAAGAGAAGCGAACCTGGAGTGTGAGCCTCGGAGTCACTCGGTGTGTCACTGCCGCCTTGCTCCTGCTCCTTACCCACTTGGTCGACCTGAGCCCGGTTGTGCCAGAGAAAGAGCCGACTAGAATGCGCGTGCGCCTTGGAGTTGGAGTAGTACACGACCGAGCCCGGATAATGCGCTTCAGACACCGGGCTGCTGTAATCAGGACTCCCAGGAGGACTTTGAGAAGATTGCTGCGGCTGGGAGGTGTAGTAACCCCCGCTGACCCCTACAGAAGATCCATACGCGGCCTCGGTCCAGTTCATGTTGGTGTGGGTCTGCTCGGGGGCTTGCTGGTACATTAACCCGTACGCGTACGCATGGTACGACGGGCTGTAGTTATAACTCAACGGCACCTTCCAGTCCGCCATGTCTCCAAAAAAAACACCTCGAAGAACCTACAGAAAGAAAACGCAATGATATCAAAGTAAGCAGCGCGTCCCCTGAGTCCTACTGAACACCACAACCCCAAACACGGACCACTGAACTTCTCACATCATCTACCTGAGCGCGTCGGGCGCCTGATTAGGATTTATAAAGCCAGGTGTGTGGGTGGATCAGGTGTGGCCTGGAAGTTCATGTTCAGACCAATCAGAACCTGTGTGGAACAACCTGAGGAGCCACGCCCACCAACTCACAGAATGGATGTGTGTGTGTGTGTGTGTGTGATTAAAAACTTTTCAAAAACCACTCAATTTTTTTTATGAATGAAAAATGTAAAGTTCTTTGCAAAAAAAAAATTCACACTTGAAATTTCTTCTTGCAGTGAAGTAGGATTGAGGTGAAGTATCTCCAAGGTTCTCCATCGTTCTTCTGAAAGAGAAACTGGACTTCACAGATCTTCTTCCAGCAAGCTTTTATTCACTGTCTGATTACTGTGCATGTTTCTCAACCAGGTGTTTCCACATGTTTATATTAATAAATAAATACATTAATAATTATTTCTATATAATCACATACAAGGTCTAGGATGGTCCTGCATCTGGTCTTCTGGTCTTCTTGTTTTCTTGTGCTGTGAGATGAACTGATCTGCATATGCATTCACATTGTAATGAAGTGATGTTGGGAATGGACTGGTGTCCAGGCCGTGATTAAGTGTGGAAGTAGGTGTTAATGGTGATCCTGTAAACCATTTAGCATTTCAGAGTCAGAAGCAGATGGAGGACAAACCTGGGAGAAAGACAGAGGCTTTGCATTTTATTGATGGGTTTAAATCTAAACATGTAGAGCATTGAGCTGATGATCTTCTCCAGAACTAAGTTCTTTAAGGATCACTGAATAAATCAACACTGGCTTTCAGACTCAGGATCAGACTCAGCTTTTAATATATTTATATTTATTTTAATATTATTTAAATTTCTGATGAGAGGAAATATATTATATTTATTTAGAATTTTTTTTTTAAATATATTATTTATTTTAATATGATTTAAATTTCTGATGGGAGGAACTATATTTAATTTAAATTTGTATTTTATTATATTTATATTTATTTTAATATGATTT
>MU551591.1:391504-401854 GCA_024362625.1 Silurus asotus
TTTTTCCGTGTTTTTTTTTTACCCCCCCCCCCCCCCCCGTTTTATCTCCAAACACATCGTTTCATAAAAAGGTTCCTAAAGAAGCCTCTATATTTATATAAAAGTTCACCAGCATGTTCCTCGCTTCCTCTCCCTCATATTCCGCAGAAGAACATGTCCCTTTCTCCATGTTGTGATTGTAACCAGAGTTTGGAGATGTTTCCTTCACATGGATTTAATAAAATCCCAAATGACTCAAATGTGTGGAAGAAAAAAAAAGAAACCTGAAACACATCGTGTGATTTTTTTTTATTATTATTATTATTATTGTGCTGGAATCTGATCTTCTGACTTCTTCTTCTCCGTTGTGGTGTGAGATTGTTCCTCCAAAGCCAGCGTGAGTTCTACAGGCTCGCGCTCATCTGCAATGCAGAAAAAAAAAAGTGTGTTAGGAATTATGTTGAGTGTGTGTGATGGGTTTGTTCACGTATGTATGAGGTGATGCGTGGTATCTTGAGGATCTTCTCACCCGAGTGCGCCCACGGGACGAAGAAGATGCCGCTGCGGCAGTACAAGCGGTCGGTGTGGGACTCGGTGCTGTAAAGAACCTCCTTGCAGTCGCTTTGCCCAGGAACTCGTGCTTTCACTCGTATCTCCAGCACCGACACCTCCTTCTCTTTCAGTTTCCCAGATTTGCTCCTGACCTGCGTGCGCTTGGTGTCCACCAACACCACCCGCTCTTTCACCGCGGACCTGCACGTCAACACAACAGGTAGCAGCGCAACATCTCACCTCGAAAAACGTTCATGTGATCCATCATTTAAAGCACTCACTCGTCAATACCCAGATCTGCCAGTGTGGTCTTCAGGAAAGGGAAGAGCTCCTGGTCAGGGCTCATCACCTCAATGGGCAGAGAAACACACATGGAGATCTCCTTCACCAGTTCACTCCGGACCATTTTCTCTTCAAGGGTGGATCCTGGACGTCCTGAATTCCAGCTTTACGCTTTTCCCAGTCTAAAGATTTCGTTCTTTCGACGATCCCTTCTTGTAGAAGCTTGCTCTCTCCTCCGGTTTCTTCCTCGGAGTGGTTCAGGGTGCGGAGATGTTCTTGGAGAGATTCTGGAGCGAGTGCTCATTTAAACCCACGTGTGTAATGTTGAACTTACGCGTGAAGCCTGTTGGCCTGTCAGTGGATTATTGAAGTTCCAGAATGTTTTTTATTGTTGATGGAGGTTGTTGAACACTGCTATTTCACACGATGGGCTCGTGCCTCATTCCAGGAGCATTGCTTCACAACAAACCGAGTTCCTGACACGTGACGTGGGCTGCTTTTCTCGCATCAGTGTTGATTTCTAGAATAACTATATTTTTTACCGAAGGAACCTGAAATGAATTATTTATGCGTTTTAGCGACACCTAGTGTTTGAAATCGGATTTACCTTCTGCGTGTAATCAGAGATCTTTGTATGTGGACCAGGAAAAATGTCATGCATCCAAAGACCTCAGATTTTCCCATAACGTTGTTCTTTTGTTGTTCTACCAAAAGTGAATGTATTCTCGAATGCTCTCTGAGATCATAGTTTGCTCAAAGGAAACTGTTCTCCAACTAAATCAAGTTGAAACGTTTATGGTCTGAAATTTCCCACAGCGGTGCTGAAACGATGCTGCTGGTGTTTCTGCAGACCAGTGTTACATTCCATTGTTCCCTGAGAGCAGATCCTCGATCCTGACAGTGAGTCATGGCTCCAACGGAAAAGGCGGTGTTTGGAAAATGAGGTCACTCTCCGCAATGCTCCTCCTTCATCCTAATTAAAAACACGACAGGGCCTTCATGGACAGAATCCCCACTCTGGTGTTTAGTGGAGAACCACTGGAACAGTAGAAGATGTTGGACTTGTTCATCTTCTCATCTTAGTCATAAGCTGATGGGCCCTTGAGATCTTAACCTTCAACTCCTTTAGTAAACCAATGGTGGTTCTGTGATGAACTGGTTTCCGTGTGCATTAATTAGTTCTGGATGTCTTCAAGGGAACAGATTTGACTCCATGTCATGATTCCATTTTCTCCTTATTAAATCTGTACTCAAATCTTTCTCAACAGCCCCCCCTAGTGTGTGACCCGGTCCATAACTGGTCTTTAGTAAAGATTCTCCGCCCTCGTGGTGGATTTTGGAATTACAATTGATCTTCAACAGATCTCAGGTGTGAATTTCTCCCTGGATCTGCAGCTGATTCCTCCTCCACTGCTCCCTCCATCCTCTACCACTCCCCCACTGTTTCTCTCCATCCTCTACCACTCACCGACTGTTCTCTCCATCCTCTACCTTTCCTTCACTGCTCCCTCCTTCCTCTACCACTCCCCCACTGTTTCTCCCCATCCTCTACCAATCCACTGATCTCTCCATCCTCTACTAGGCATAAAACCATCCTCTACCACTTCTCCACTTATTCCTCCATCTTCTACCACTCCTTCACTTATTCCTCCATCCTCTACCACACCTCCACTGATCCTTCCATCCTCTACCACTCCCCCACTGATCCTTTCATCCTCTACCACTCCCCCACTGTCTGTTCTCTCCATCCTCTACCACACCTCCACTGATCCTTCCATCCTCTACCACTCCCCCACTGATCCTTCCATCCTCTACCACTCCTCCACTGCTCCCTCCTTCCTCTACCAATTCCCCACTGTTCTCTCCACCCTCTACCACTCCCCCACTGTCTGTTCTCTCCACCCTCTACCACTCCCCCACTGTCTGTTCTCTCCATCCTCTACCACTCCTCCACTGATCTCTTTATCCTCTACCATTCCTCCACAGATCTCTCCACCCTCTACCACAGATCCCTCCATCCTCTATCACTCCTCCACTAAACCCTTATTCAACATGTTTTTTTTATTATATTCATATTTACTGGGATACGTTTTTATACACTGAAGCTTAAAATTCACATTTGAATGGAACCTGAACAATTCACAATCTTACACACACACACACACACACACACACACACACACACGCATAAATATAATCAGGTATTTAGTGGTTTGTTTGTACCCTGTGCTGGGCTTCGTGCTTTTGAGCCACAAGGACATACTCAAGAACAAAACCCCACCCCCACAGCCCTCCCACCCCGAGTGATGAGTAAATGAACAGGTGAGAGAGTGATGAGTAAATGAACAGGTGAGAGAGTGATGAGTAAATGAACAGGTGAGAGAGTGATGAGTAAATGAACAGGTGAGAGAGTGATGAGTAAATGAACAGGTGAGAGAGTGATGAGTAAATGAACAGGTGAGAGAGTGATGAGTAAATGAACAGGTGAGAGAGTGATGAGTAAATGAACAGGTGAGAGAGTGATGAGTAAATGAACAGGTGAGAGAGTGATGAGTAAATGAACAGGTGAGAGAGTGATGAGTAAATGAACAGGTGAGAGAGTGATGAGTAAATGAACAGGTGAGAGAGTGATGAGTAAATGAACAGGTGAGAGAGTGATGAGTAAATGAACAGGTGAGAGAGTGATGAGTAAATGAACAGGTGAGAGAGTGATGAGTAAATGAACAGGTGAGAGAGTGATGAGTAAATGAACAGGTGAGAGAGTGATGAGTAAATGAACAGGTGAGAGAGTGATGAGTAAATGAACAGGTGAGAGAGTGATGAGTAAATGAACAGGTGAGAGAGTGATGAGTAAATGAACAGGTGAGAGAGTGATGAGTAAATGAACAGGTGAGAGAGTGATGAGTAAATGAACAGGTGAGAGAGTGATGAGTAAATGAACAGGTGAGAGAGTGATGAGTAAATGAACAGGTGAGAGAGTGATGAGTAAATGAACAGGTGAGAGAGTGATGAGTAAATGAACAGGTGAGAGAGTGATGAGTAAATGAACAGGTGAGAGAGTGATGAGTAAATGAACAGGTGAGAGAGTGATGAGTAAATGAACAGGTGAGAGAGTGATGAGTAAATGAACAGGTGAGAGAGTGATGAGTAAATGAACAGGTGAGAGAGTGATGAGTAAATGAACAGGTGAGAGAGTGATGAGTAAATGAACAGGTGAGAGAGTGATGAGTAAATGAACAGGTGAGAGAGTGATGAGTAAATGAACAGGTGAGAGAGTGATGAGTAAATGAACAGGTGAGAGAGTGATGAGTAAATGAACAGGTGAGAGAGTGATGAGTAAATGAACAGGTGAGAGAGTGATGAGTAAATGAACAGGTGAGAGAGTGATGAGTAAATGAACAGGTGAGAGAGTGATGAGTAAATGAACAGGTGAGAGAGTGATGAGTAAATGAACAGGTGAGAGAGTGATGAGTAAATGAACAGGTGAGAGAGTGATGAGTAAATGAACAGGTGAGAGAGTGATGAGTAAATGAACAGGTGAGAGAGTGATGAGTAAATGAACAGGTGAGAGAGTGATGAGTAAATGAACAGGTGAGAGAGTGATGAGTAAATGAACAGGTGAGAGAGTGATGAGTAAATGAACAGGTGAGAGAGTGATGAGTAAATGAACAGGTGAGAGAGTGATGAGTAAATGAACAGGTGAGAGAGTGATGAGTAAATGAACAGGTGAGAGAGTGATGAGTAAATGAACAGGTGAGAGAGTGATGAGTAAATGAACAGGTGAGAGAGTGATGAGTAAATGAACAGGTGAGAGAGTGATGAGTAAATGAACAGGTGAGAGAGTGATGAGTAAATGAACAGGTGAGAGAGTGATGAGTAAATGAACAGGTGAGAGAGTGATGAGTAAATGAACAGGTGAGAGAGTGATGAGTAAATGAACAGGTGAGAGAGTGATGAGTAAATGAACAGGTGAGAGAGTGATGAGTAAATGAACAGGTGAGAGAGTGATGAGTAAATGAACAGGTGAGAGAGTGATGAGTAAATGAACAGGTGAGAGAGTGATGAGTAAATGAACAGGTGAGAGAGTGATGAGTAAATGAACAGGTGAGAGAGTGATGAGTAAATGAACAGGTGAGAGAGTGATGAGTAAATGAACAGGTGAGAGAGTGATGAGTAAATGAACAGGTGAGAGAGTGATGAGTAAATGAACAGGTGAGAGAGTGATGAGTAAATGAACAGGTGAGAGAGTGATGAGTAAATGAACAGGTGAGAGAGTGATGAGTAAATGAACAGGTGAGAGAGTGATGAGTAAATGAACAGGTGAGAGAGTGATGAGTAAATGAACAGGTGAGAGAGTGATGAGTAAATGAACAGGTGAGAGAGTGATGAGTAAATGAACAGGTGAGAGAGTGATGAGTAAATGAACAGGTGAGAGAGTGATGAGTAAATGAACAGGTGAGAGAGTGATGAGTAAATGAACAGGTGAGAGAGTGATGAGTAAATGAACAGGTGAGAGAGTGATGAGTAAATGAACAGGTGAGAGAGTGATGAGTAAATGAACAGGTGAGAGAGTGATGAGTAAATGAACAGGTGAGAGAGTGATGAGTAAATGAACAGGTGAGAGAGTGATGAGTAAATGAACAGGTGAGAGAGTGATGAGTAAATGAACAGGTGAGAGAGTGATGAGTAAATGAACAGGTGAGAGAGTGATGAGTAAATGAACAGGTGAGAGAGTGATGAGTAAATGAACAGGTGAGAGAGTGATGAGTAAATGAACAGGTGAGAGAGTGATGAGTAAATGAACAGGTGAGAGAGTGATGAGTAAATGAACAGGTGAGAGAGTGATGAGTAAATGAACAGGTGAGAGAGTGATGAGTAAATGAACAGGTGAGAGAGTGATGAGTAAATGAACAGGTGAGAGAGTGATGAGTAAATGAACAGGTGAGAGAGTGATGAGTAAATGAACAGGTGAGAGAGTGATGAGTAAATGAACAGGTGAGAGAGTGATGAGTAAATGAACAGGTGAGAGAGTGATGAGTAAATGAACAGGTGAGAGAGTGATGAGTAAATGAACAGGTGAGAGAGTGATGAGTAAATGAACAGGTGAGAGAGTGATGAGTAAATGAACAGGTGAGAGAGTGATGAGTAAATGAACAGGTGAGAGAGTGATGAGTAAATGAACAGGTGAGAGAGTGATGAGTAAATGAACAGGTGAGAGAGTGATGAGTAAATGAACAGGTGAGAGAGTGATGAGTAAATGAACAGGTGAGAGAGTGATGAGTAAATGAACAGGTGAGAGAGTGATGAGTAAATGAACAGGTGAGAGAGTGATGAGTAAATGAACAGGTGAGAGAGTGATGAGTAAATGAACAGGTGAGAGAGTGATGAGTAAATGAACAGGTGAGAGAGTGATGAGTAAATGAACAGGTGAGAGAGTGATGAGTAAATGAACAGGTGAGAGAGTGATGAGTAAATGAACAGGTGAGAGAGTGATGAGTAAATGAACAGGTGAGAGAGTGATGAGTAAATGAACAGGTGAGAGAGTGATGAGTAAATGAACAGGTGAGAGAGTGATGAGTAAATGAACAGGTGAGAGAGTGATGAGTAAATGAACAGGTGAGAGAGTGATGAGTAAATGAACAGGTGAGAGAGTGATGAGTAAATGAACAGGTGAGAGAGTGATGAGTAAATGAACAGGTGAGAGAGTGATGAGTAAATGAACAGGTGAGAGAGTGATGAGTAAATGAACAGGTGAGAGAGTGATGAGTAAATGAACAGGTGAGAGAGGAGATGAGTAAATGAACAGGTGAGAGGGTGATGAGTAAATGAACAGGTGTGTGTGTGTGTGTGTGTGTGTGTGAGACGTCGTGTTCCAGCAGTAAGAGTGATATGAACAGAAAGATCACACGGTTGATGATGGACACTGATCTTCACACCACGGTGTGGAGGTTCAGTTTCTCCTCCAGACTCAGTGACAGGAATCAATCGAGAACATAGTCATGAAATCACTCGAGAGCAGAGAATCGATTGAGAATCCATTTACACAGCGGAGCTCCAGAGCAGGTCCTGGGTGACTTCCACTGATCTCAGATACGCTCCACATCTCACCACATCTACACCAACTTCTTCTGGATGAAGGAAAGTGCTGTTGTGTTCTTCTCCAAACTGTTTCCACAAAACTTGGAGGCACACGATCGTATCAGACGTCTTCGGATATGGAGCTCTTTAGCTGAAGCAGGAGACCCAAACCTGCTCCATGAAGATCAGGGAACTGCATGAAGATCCATGCAGTTTCAGCAGGAGATGAAGGAAGATGCTGTGTGTGTGTGTGTGTGTGTGTGTGTGTGTGTGTGGTTTCCCTCTAAATCAGACTCAGGAATCGGACTGGGATCCGTGGACGGTGTGATGGACGACTCATGGTGGAGGTGACGGTGGAGTGGGATGAGTTCAGAGAACTCGGAATGGAAATAACGTGTGGGAAGCTGCACGACCAGAACTTCATCAAAGACCCAACCATCTGCTGGTGTAGGCTGATAAACGCAGTTTTGTTGGAGAGCTGGTGGGAGATGTTTGTGTGTGTGTGTGTGTGTGGTGTTACGGCGCATTCGACCAAATGAGTCATCAAAAAAGTTATTCCCATTTTCCCAGAAACGTCACTTTTCGGATAAAACACGTGAGAACGCTGGTGGAGACCGAGGCGGAACCAGGATCATGCTACGAGGCTTCTTCTCTTCAACCCGCAGGACGTTCTCCTCACAGAAGGACCAGATCCAAACCCGAGTCAGCGAGGAACCAGGTGAAGGTGATCAACTTCCTGTGCGATATCTGAGATCCGATTCGCTCGTTACACAAACCCTCAGGAGTGTGTAGGTTTTATTCCCATACGAAAACACACAAACCCGAGACTCGACTCCCTCAGGCTCGAGGAGAGAAGATGGAGAGAAGAAGTTTTCTCACCTATAATCGATCTGACAGTCACAGGATTGAATGGTGTCCATGTGCCTGTGAGGGAAAAGGAAACAGAGGTCAAATCAGCGTCATGAGAAGAAGAAATCACGTGCTTGAATATCTTCGTTTTGAGAGCGGAAAAACGGTGTGTTGCTGCGACGACGATGTCGGTGGTGGTGTTGCGCGAGTGAGAAGGTTCAGTGTGCTCTGCATAAAAGCTCCTTTGTTTCCGAGGCTCGGGCGGCGACGCTGCCAGATTCCATCCGTGTTTAACCCAGTCATTAGCAGGCAGACTCGCGCCTGTGTGCGAACGCTCACGTGTAGCGAGTGCACCGAGCGTCCTGAGGGTGGCGGTAGATGTTCCTGAACTCCCTCACCCACACTAACATATATTATTATCAGCTGTTCTAATAACCACTGAAGACGTTCTACTGGATTTTTGCTACAATCCTCCGTTCCTATTTCATATCAAGGGGTGCAGGTCGTTTATTGGTACCTCGGCTACAGCAGGGGGCAGCGACGATGAACGAAGGAACTCAAGAACCACGAAGATGGACTTTAATATAAAGTTTACTACGATGACAATCAGACACGTGTCCATCAGTAAACAGGTGAATGATGGACATATTTATGATAAGGTTCCTCAGGTTCCTCTCGAGGTTTTGTTTAATATCTTCTCATGGAGTTTTTTTCTTTGCCACTGGTTCGCACTCATTTCTGATTTTCTATTCTGGTATGAATCGACAGACTTTAGTGACGATCGAGAAGGTTCAGAAATACAGCCTGAGGTGAAGATCTACCTTTCAGTAGGACAATGACCCAAAAAACCAACAACGGTGATCTGTGGATTGTGTATATTTAAGCCTGAGATGTTTTGACATTTTTTGCGCTCGACCAACGCTTGGTTGGACCAACACGTGTGGATGACCAGTCAGAATATACCTACCGTTTGATAAAGCCTGCTGGAGCTCTGTATCTGAGATGGACCCGCTCCTGTCCTTGTCCACCCTGTGAGGAAAAAACTCATTAAAACACTGGAGGAACATCACATGGAGCTCACAGAAGAGTTCCCAGTTCACCGATTTATCCGTCTTTACGTGTTCACCAAAGTTCAGAGAGCTGATTGTTCTCCTAAACGCCTGGATGAAAAGCCCCTCACCTTCAGCTTTTTTACGTTTCCCAGGACGTCCTACAAACTCAAATCCTACACTGGATTCATTTTTGGCTCTGCTACGAAACAAAAGCGAGCTGTTGGTGGAATTACTACGGTGAGTCACACGTTTCCTAGCAACAAGCTGTGAAACAACAACAATCACCACCACGACACCAGGAACCTCCTCAGAACACCAGGAAAAAAAAAAAAAAAAAAAAAGAAGGAACATTTGCCCAGAAGGAATGAATGGAAACCTCAAATCTCATTAAACCTCATTCCAATACACACACACACACACACACACACACACACACACACACACACACACACACACACACACACACATTCAAATGGAAACTAGATTTAGAGGGACACTTGAATCATCAGGTGTCCTACACAGAAGATCTCAGGACTTAAGGATTTGGGTCCTAATGAGAATGTGTGTTCAGACTGGTTTCTTCTCCTGGACCATGCTCAGTGTCAGAGGTGATCATCTCCACATCATCTCCTCTGTATGCCCCCCCCCCCCTCTCCCCCTTCCTGTTTTTTTTACCTAGAAATGCCTGTAGGTTCTCGAGAACATGAGATATGGCTCGAAAATACATAAATACAGTAATAGATGATTACATTCGTTACGCGCGAGCTGTAACATCTGGAATTCTGATTGAATGCGGTTCCTCCAGATGTTTTGTCACGCAAACCGGAAACGACTTCAAATCAGATGACGGGAGGAATTTCTAGTTCCGTCTAATTTCTAATCCAGTTCACTGAAATCTTTCAGAAGAAGATTAACACACACACACACACACACACACACACACACATAAGAAAGTTCCACACATTTCAGTAAGTCGCGGAGAACAGCACGGCACGGGCCCGCGCGCTTCCGCCGCATGAAGTAGTCCGGGAGGCGCTGCGGAAATCTCCGCTCCGCTCTGCCTTCACTCACCGCTGGAAGATGTTCCAGAGAAACGCCTGGTCTGGAGGCGCGCTGTTGTACTGAGGAGCTCGGTACTGGTTATGGTACGCCATTTTTTCACAAACCCACAGCAAATGAAGGATCTCCCGGACTCGTGTCTCGCTCTCCCCCGTCACATTCTCCACGCAGGGGCGTGGACATGAAGCCACACCTCCACCGCTGCTTATGACATATGCACTGACAGGGCGATGTCCCGCCCCCGTCGCGTCCCTGCGCTCTGATTGGCTCGCCGCCTGCCAGCGTGTCAGAACTGTGCTAAAGGGGTGGAGCTACAATCTGTGATTGACAGACTGAAGAGGAAATGTGGAGGTTCTGCGTGTGATTTACATACAGGGTCATTATTATTCATATTATTATTATTATTATAAATATAAATATTATTCTTATTCATATTATTATTATTATAAATATAAATATTATTCTTATTCATATTATTATTATTATTATAAATATTAAT
>MU551591.1:402349-404849 GCA_024362625.1 Silurus asotus
TCATTATAAATATTAATATTATTATATTTATTATTATTATTATTACTGTTTTTATTATAATTATTATTGTTATTATTATATTTATTATTATAATTATTACTATTGATATTATTGTTTTCAAAATTATTATGATTATTATGATTATGATTATTATTGTTATTATTAATATTAACGCCAGTAGGAGCAGTAGCAGAAATAATACTTATATTAATAATTGATAATAAAGGAGTAATAATCATTATAATAATAATATTAATAACAGGAAGAAGAGGAATAAACAGTAGGCTCTAATAGTTTCATTTCTTATGAGGGTTAAGAATTTTGCTGCTTTTTGCTGTGACGTTATGCAGTAAAGAAAAGTGTAGAAATGAAGACTCTGGTTTGATCAACAGAAGCGGTTCAGGGTCTCAGGGTCTCGTCTGGACCTGGAGATCAGGAAGGCATTTGCAGAATGCAGGAGAGGGTGAAATTAGAGCACAGATAACGTTTATTATCATTTGCATGTTTTGTTTTTTCACACACACACACACATGTATAAGGGTGTGTGTGTGTGTGTGTGTGTGTGTGTGTGTGTGTGTGTGTGTGATGGGTGTGGCCATTGTGAGGCCTTTACAGTTCTGGGCCTGGATTCAACGCTGATCCTTCAGGCAACACATGCCGAAACAAAAATATGGGCCTGGAATATGCAGGTATACTCAATAAACCAGGCTGGTGGAGCAACCTGGAGAAGAAAGATGTTGTCTGGAGAGTTTAGCTACAGAAGGTGTGATTGTCCGTTCTCTATAGAGCTCAGAATGGAGTATTGTTTCTACAGGACCACACACATGACCTCATGAAGTGTGAATGCATGACGGTGTAAGAACATCCTACGCAGAACAGTGAATAGATACACAACAGAAACAGTGTCATGTGGGAAAAGCTGTAAACTCCTGAGTGGTGAAGCAACGAAAAGTTTACCAGCTTTTTCAGCAAGAAGAAACGGTGGCTCCTAAATCTAAGCGTGCGCCTACAAGTTCTGGCATGTTCAACGTACGTGATGTAGACTGATCCAGATCCAGAATGACATCATAGGTTTTACAGGAGAATGTAAAAGTATTATAGACAGTCAAATGCTGCTGAAGACGAATCAGATGAAATGGACAATGCAACAAAAAACACCATGTTATTTACGACCTATATGACAGTTCTTTATTTCTACCGCTAGATGGCGGAAAAACGCGTTAACGACTCTCCGGCTCATGACTTTTCTTTTCAATCAGAATCAAAAAGCTTTGATCTTTAAACATTATTTTTAGATGGCTAATGAAGTATAGAAAGTATATACACTGAAAAATAGAATGTATTCAAATGCTTAACTTGATTTTTATGAATATGAACATGATTTTCACCAGATATTATTATGACTGATTTTGCATTCGTACTGATTTGTCGAACCTGCAAAAAAGCACCAGGCCCATACTGGAACCCTGTAGATGATAAAGGTATCGAAATCTGTGAAATGAGTGCTAAAAAAACTTGTCTGAAGTTTTTACGTCAAGGATTTACGTCAACATTTATTCGTAGCAAAGTCTGGGGTTTTTTTTTTTTTGGTGTCGCCATGTTTTTCCACTGTTTCCCCACCAGATGTCGCCCGTGTTCAAATGTAGCTTTTAACAAATTCTCGTGTTTTTCCTCAGGATTTCTTAATGTAGTTTAGTTTTCTTACCCTGTTACAAGTCCTGCCACCAGCCTGGTCTTCAAGCTTGACTCTCAAGGCTCAGGTGTCCGGTCTTCACTCCTCTTTCCAGTTACAGTACAGAAGATCATAATGTACCTTTATTCTCCAACAAACCAGTGGATTTTTCGCTGTTGCGCGTTTTAGTTGGAAATCTAACCAATCACGGCCGTGTGTTTCAACAGAAGCTCACGCAACGTCCAATTACAGAACATCATCTCCCAAAGAGATCGTTTATTAAAAGACTGAGAAAAAGTAGAAACCCCAAAAATAAACACACCACATAAAGAAAAGAGGGATGAAGCGAACGGAACTGAAGTGAGGATGAAAAGTGCAAAAAGGCTTTGTTACAAAATCGTGTAGAAAATCGTGAAAAGGTGGATCAAGCGAAGAGAAGACGGGAACCAAACATGAAGGATTTGAGTAGAAGAACGGGTCGGCGATTCTCCAATGTTCTAGTGGACTCTAAAGCAGATGTGTGTAAAAGTAAACACGCCCATAATAAACAAAGTTTTATGAAAAGGCACGGGTTTCCTTTTGCGTTCTCTCCATTCGTATTCCAGTTCCTCCTCTTCTAGAGAACTTCCTGCTTTGGAGTTCATATAAATAAATAATTAAAGAAAAACAAATGGAAATAAGAATAAATAAAGAGCTGAACCTTCATCTGCACAACTCCTTTTCACACGCCGCGTTTCTACAACCTTTTTTTTTTGAAGAACCTCATTGGCGTTTTCTTGGCGCTTTGCAGAAACTTCTTCACGTTTCTCCACGTGCTCTTGGGTCCCT
>MU551591.1:409849-412476 GCA_024362625.1 Silurus asotus
ACCTTAACCCTGACCCTTATCTTAACCCTGACCCTGATCCTGACCTTAACCCTGATCCTGATTTTAACCCTGACCCTCACCTTAACTCTGATCCTGATCCTAATCCTGACCTTAACCTTAACCCTCACCTTAACTCTGAATCTGATCCGAATCCTGACCCTGACCCTAATCTTAACCCTGACCCTAATCCTGACCTTAATCCTGACCTTAACCCTGACCCTCACCTTAACCCTCACCTTACCTCTGATCCTGATCCTAATCCTGACCTTAACTCTGATCCTGATCTTAACCCTGACCCTCACCTTAACCCTGATCCTGATCCTAACCCTGATCCTGACCTTAACCCTGACCATAACCCTCACCTTAACTCTCAATCTGATCCTGACCCTAATCCTGACCTTAACCCTGATCCTGATCCTAACCCTGATCCTGACCCTAATTCTGACTTTAATCCTGACCTTAACCCTGACCCTCACCTTAACCCTCACCTTAACTCTCAATCTGATCCTAATCCTGACCTTAACCCTGATCCTGACCCTAATTCTGACTTTAATCCTGACCTTAACCCTGACCCTCACCTTAACCCTCACCTTAACTCTGAATCTGATCCTAATCCTGACCTTAACCCTGACCCTGACCCTAATCTTAACCCTGACCCTGATCCTGACCTAAACCCTGATCTTGACCCTGATCCTGATTTAAAAGTGAGGAAACACCTGGTGTTTTTTTGAGACATGTTGTTATTGTTTAATTAAGAAGGTACAAACACAGTGGATGAGTGTAAAAAAAAACTTCTGTAGAGTCCAAAGAGAACATTTTTGTCTCTACCAGAAGAACGTTAGAAGAACAGGAGAGAAGATGTTCACAGAGTCCCTCACCCCTACACTCACACATGGAGGTGGAAGCTTAATGGTTGTTCTGGAGCAGGAAGGTTGGAGATTTATGTGTGATATCTCTCATGGCCTGCTCAGTCACTACACCTCCATCCTCATGAACTGCTCTGGGATGATGATGAATCTTCATACGGTAACATGAGTTTGTTCTTCACAGCAGCATAAAT
Organism: Silurus asotus; assembly: GCA_024362625.1. Lineage (NCBI taxonomy): Eukaryota > Metazoa > Chordata > Actinopteri > Siluriformes > Siluridae > Silurus > Silurus asotus. The sequence goes on from MU551591.1 coordinate 410,910, forward strand.
TAGTTCTTAAATAATAATAATAGTAAACCAGTGGTGAGTGTGGTGAAGGAAACTCCCTGAGATGGTATGAGGAAGAAACCTGTAGAGGAACCAGACTCAGAAGGAAACCCGTCCTCATCTTCTACACTGATTGTTTATTGATTATGGTTCACAATAATTACTGGACCTGATGGAGGCTTAAGTGCGCAATGGTTCTTGAGTTGAACCTCCCCAGGAACCTCATGGATCTGTGGACTGTAAATGTAGAGATCTTCTGCTGCAGTTAGTGCTTTCACACACACACACACACACACACACACACACACACACACACACACACACACACACACACACACACACACACAATTCCTCTACCAAAATACTGATTTATTTACTTGACACGCGCTTGAACCTCTGTGGCCAGATCGGTTAATTTCACTCCTAATATATATGACGTCATCCTATATTTAATGTATAACTACATGAAAGTACAGCTTGTAAATGGACACCTGAATTTTTTAAAACATCAAAGATTCAATCATATTTTAAATTAATTACTTCTACTGGTTTGCGGGATTTTTCTACCTTTGAAAGCGGTGTACTTTTATTCCCAATCTGGCAACACGCCTGGCGTTGGTCCCAACACGTGTACTCGAGGGGCAGCGCCAGAGAAATTTCACTCCTAAGATATATGACGTCATCCTATACTAAATTTATAACTACATGAAAGTACAGCTTGTAAAAGGACACCTGAATTTTTTAAAACATCAAAGATTCAATCATATTTTAAATTAATTACTTCTACTGGTTTGCGGGATTTTTCTACCTTTGAAAGCGGTGTACTTTTATTCCCAATCTGGCAACACGCCTGGCGTTGGTCCCAACACGTGTACTCGAGGGGCAGCGCCAGAGATTTGTGAATGAACCGCGTAGCCACGCCCACTACCGTAGATCCCGACCAATGGAGAGATCGGGGCGGAGCCAAGTCCGGGTCTGGAGCGCTTTTATATAACGTGCTGCACGTTTACTGTGTATATTTACACCGTGCAGAGAGAGAGAGAGAGAGAGAGGAAGAGAGAGAGAGAGAGAGAGAGAGAGAGAGAGAGAGAGGGAAGGGAAGGGAAGGGAAGAAAGAGGGAGAGAGAGAAGGGAAGAAAGAGAGATAGAGAGAGAGAGAAGGGAAGAAAGAGGGAGAGAGAAAGAGAGAGACAGAGAGAGAGAGCGAGAAGGGAAGAAAGAGGGAGGGAGAGAGAGAGAGAGAGAGAGAGAGAGAGAGAGAGAGAAGGGAAGAAAGAGTGATAAAAGGACGAGATTGAACTGAGATTAAGATGAACATAGATAAATAAGTGAAGGATAAGATTATACAAAACGGAGGGCAGAAGACAGCAGCAGAGATGAGTTTATATGTAGAACTGCATTAAAATTAGAAGAATAAATAAAAATGGAAACATATTCACAAGAAAACAAATAAAAGGAAAAAAAGGTCATCTTTGTCTCTGATTTGGCTGCAATTAGAGGTGTATGTCTATGTGTGTGTTTGTTGTGTGTGTGTGTGTGTGTGTGTGTGTGTGTGTGTGTGTGTGTGTGT
>MU551591.1:412641-425655 GCA_024362625.1 Silurus asotus
GAGAGAGAGAGAGAAAGAGAGAGAGAGAGAGAGAGAGAGAGAGAGAGCGAGAAGGGAAGAAAGAGGGAGAGAGACAGAAAAAGAGAGAGAGACAGAGAAGGGAAGGGAAGAAAGAGGGAGAGAGAGAGACAGAGAAAGAGAGAGAGGGGGGGGGAAGTGCGAGAGAGAGAGAGACAGAGAAAGAGAGCGAGAGAGAGAGAGAGAGAGAAGGGAAGAGAGAGAGAGGAGAGTGGAAAGGGAGAGAAAGATAAAGAAGGAGAGAGGAAGTGGGAATGGGGAGAGAGAGAGAAACAGGGAGAGAGAGGAGAGAGGGAAATAGGGGGAAGGAGAGAGAGAGAGAGATAAAAAGAAGGAGAGTGGGAGAGAGGAGGGAGGAATAGGGAGAGAGAGAGAGAAAGAAATAGAGGGGAGGGAGGGGGGGCGAGAAGGGGCAAAGGGGAAGAAAGAAAGAGGGAGAGAGGGATGGAGGAGGGGGGAAACTGTAAGAGAGAGGAAAAGAGGGTGAGAGATAAAGAAGGAGAGAGAGGGAGAGAGGAGGGCTGAAAGTGGAAGAGGGGAAGTGCGAGAGAAAGAGGGAGAGAGGAGGAATGAAAGGGAGAGAGAAGGTGCAAGAGAAAAAAAGAGGGAGAGAGAGAGAGAAATAGAGTGGAGGGGAAAAAGGGGGGGATAAAGAGAAAGATAAAGAGAGGAAACAGATAATGATATCTGAGGGAACAGAAACACTGGGATGTGAAATCAGATGTTTCCAGGCTGTTAATGATGATGTGACGTCACAGATTCACGTGTTTAGGAGTAAAAAGCCCAAAAGATTTGGACCTGGTGAAGCTGCACCTTCACACTGAACCACAACAAACATCTGCTCAAAACACAGATTCACACCTAAGAACATTACGCGTGTGTGTGTGTGTGTGTGTGTGTGTGTGTGTGTGTGTGTGTGTGTAAGATTTTCAGACTGTTCATCAAACCCATAGGAAAAGTTTTGATATTTTGGGTAAAAAACAGACGTTGTTTTATTATTATTACTAACTATGCTACTTTGGCTCCCTCTTGTGGCCGGAATGGTGTATTGCGGTTTGTTTAAATGGTCGAATGACCACGCGGTGATTTTGTTTCCACAAAACAAATAATCAGAACATAAGTACAAAAGTGTTTAATGTCAAGAAATTCATTTGGAACAATACAAAAACACACACACTAAAGTGGTACGTGTTGAGAGGCGACATTACATTAGGACATACAGTACAGGATTTTCTCTCTCTCACACACACACACACACACACACACACACATTCTTAAAATCACATTTACCAACACACACCAACACACACACACACACACACACACACAGAGAGCTGGAACGAACACAAAGCGACAATTTCACATCATTACAAAATACTGAAAGGAGGCTTGTATAAAAATATACACCTAACCGTGTGATGTCAGGGGGCAGGACAGGTCTGGGATCAGGGTGTGGGATTTGACAGAGGAGTAAGACATTAGTGCAGGGATGGCAGTGGTTCAGATCTCACTCTCGTACGTGTGCAGGTACGTCTTAAGCGAGAGGATCTCTGTGTAGCTTCGGCCGGTGCGCCTGTAGAAGTCGAGTCCCGTTAGAATCTCCACGTCTCGCACTCGTGCTGTGTGCATCTTCATCAGCTCCTCCACCCACTTGGATTCATCTTCCAAACTCTGCAGGAGACAAGAAGAAAAAAAACACAAACAACGCGCCCACACACGTATTACAGTATATTCCTGCATTGGCCACCAGATGGCAGCATCTTCAAATAAATCAAATGACCAACTTCTACTTGTAACCTGCAGCTCCCATCGGATGGAAAACGATGAACATGTGTTTTGTGTGTAACTTGAAGATAAAGGCTTGGCTTGGATGAGGTTCGTGGCCAAAGTGAATTGTGTGACGACGAACAAATAAACATTTTCTTTAGTAGAATGAGTCAGAAACTGGTCAATCTTACATTGCAGCTCTCGTCATTATCCGCTCTGTGAGGCAGGATGAAGGAGAAGGTGCTCAGAGGGCCGGTGCACGAGTCCACGGTGTGGGTGTAGTCCAGGCAGCTGGTCGCGACGATGAAGAAGTGAGTAGGGATGGGCATGGAGCTGCTCACGTACCTGCAGATGGCCAACAGACGCTAAAACTCTCATTCCCAACTTCACTTGCACATTTTAATGACGAACCAGGCAAGTTTTCCAGATCGAGGACCCCTTAGGCGATAGAGACAGGGACACTCTGATACAAAATGCATCAGCCACTGATAATAATAGAAACCAGTCATAAAATCATAAAACACCATTATTTTTACACAATTAAAAAGATTTGTGCATCATAACACACAAAACGTTTGCTATTCAAATTAATCAAAATCAGGTGGACAAATATTTTTGACCTATTTTTTTTTTTAAACTGTGATTTAACATAAATTACCCCCTGCAGTACCGCCGCAGACCCCTAGAGGTCGCGTGAACCATGTCTCATACTTCACATCATACTTCAGATATTTTTTTCACCAGGTTCTGCCGTAGATGTAAATATTTCATTGCTTTACATCGAATATACGAGCGAAAGTATCGGGACACCTTATTTTTCTGCACCATATCATTTCTTCATTCAATTTTCCCGTCACTTCAACTAGGAAACCCAAACCTTCTCCAGCATGACGATATCATCCATCGCATGACCGTGTTTTTTTTTTTTTATATAACTGCAAAACGAAAGGTTTGTCGACACGTTACGGCGTTCACGGTGTTACTCGGCAAAGGCGTCACGCCGATGGAGGACCTCGTGGACCGTGGAAACATTTCTCACCGTTTCATCTTCTCTTCGGTGTCCCTCAGCCCGTCGAAGTCGTAGTCGAAAATGGGACCGACAACCACGTTAAGGCCGTTCCTTTCACTGGCGTACTTCTTTACCAGGGTCTTCTGGAAGTATGTCCACACGCCTGGAGAGGAGGAGGATGGAAAATAAAACACAGAGATGGAGGGATATTTAGAGAAGCCATTAAATGGGAGTACACAGAGTTGAAAGAGAAAGAGAGAGAGAGAAAGAGAGAGAGAGAAAGTGAGAGAACTCTGTAGGTGGCATGTCTTCAAAGGAAACTCCAGCGCTCCCTGTTCCAACCCAGTTAATGGAAAGCAGACACCTAAAACCATGTGTGAAGCCTTTTCTATACCTCATGTTCTTCTCCAACACTGGAGATATGGTGTGTGTGTGTGTGTGTGTGTGTTTTATTTTTTGATTTGTGTTTCCATCATTGCGCAACAAGAGATCGGCTTCGCTCCTATAATGCGCTCCCGTCCTCCAGGAAGACGTTCCACTAGATCTTCTGGAGATTTGTGTAAGGTCAGGTAGGTTCCAGAGGAGTGTTTAGATCTTCAAAATCTTCCTACGCCATGGGGAGCAGCGTTGGAACAGGATTGGGAGAAGAAACAATTTCATGCTCCTCCATCCAACGGCTGGAAAAGTCTGGTGTCCCATTACTTTTGTCTGGAAATCTTGTTATTCTGTTTTTTTTTAAGAATTGTACTGGTTCCTTCATGTCTCACTGCTTTGTTTTTTGTTTACACTAAATGTCTGCACAAACCCAAATATCGTCTGGGTTTTTGTTGTGTTCTTTGATCCTGAGGAACAATTTCGTTTTGCTTACTTTTGTCTGGAAATCTTGTTATTCTGTTTTTTTTTGGGGGAGTTTGCACTGGTTCCTTCGTGTCTCACTGCTTTGTTTTTTGTTTACACTAAATGTCTGCACAAACCCAAATATCGTCTGGGTTTTTGTTGTGTTCTTTGATCTTGAGGAACAATTTCGTTTTGCTGACCGACAAAAAATAATTCACTACTGACAAGTCTGAGAATCATGCCGCAGTGTTTTCCACACACACACACACACACACACACACACACACACACACACACACACACACACACACACACACACACACACACACACACACACTTACGTTTAAATGCTGGGTACATCGGCACTGTGTTGGTGATCAGCATGGCTTCGTATCTCGCGTCGTTACTGGACGCCAACTCTGTTAATAAACACAAAATATCCGCCCTTTTATATTCAAGTAATTACGTTTGTGGACACCTGACCATCAGACTCTCAAGTACTGATGTAGGTGACCTTCATCTAAAAGGATCGAGGTCAGATCTCATGGGTGGGTCAGGTGTCCCGATTCTTTTGCCCGTCGGTGATTAAATACGTGACGAATTAAAACTCACGAGGCGGGTAGAGGAAGGCGTAAGAGATCTGCTTGTCTGCTCGGTAGCTGGTGCAGGAGCGGCTGGAGGCCGGAGGAACTCGGGCGTCGGGTCTCACGCACGTGTTTAGAGAGTCGGGAAGGACGCCGACGTCAACCTGAAACGTGCAGGAAAAACTTCCAATGGAAACGATCCCGGTCGATATATGAAATGGAGGAGAGTGCGGAGGTCGCGTTTGGTTCTAATTGTGTTGGGGAGGATGGTACCTGTTTAGACACCGTGTAGGAGGTCCATAAAGGCATGGCGAGAGCTTCGCTGTATCCGCTGATGTAGTCGGCGTGGTGCAAGACGTTGTACTTGGTGGTGAACATGACCGCCGGACGACCGGACGGAAGATTCTTGGAGTCTGTGGAAAAAAAAAAAAACACAACTCGCGTTAAAAACGAAAAAATTAAACGTCTGTCATTTTTTAATTGGGGAATCTTTATAGAGACGCACAAGCGCGTGCATTACCATCGATAACTTGTCTCAGTCGCTCATTGAGTTCCTCCACTTTGTTCTGTAAGAGACACAGCCACAGTGACTCCAGGTTATAGGCTCTTACCAGGGCCACTTTCAAAGCCCTCTGCCCCCTACTTTTTGAACGCAACTGCAAAAGATTAAAGGTGAGGAGCACTGTTTGGAGGAAGAAAACATGCTTCTTTACTTTTTTTTTTAACCCTTGTGTTCTATTCACAAAATCGCCACCGGTGTCGCTGTTTATCTGTTTATCGTATTATATAATTATAATTATGCGAATTGAAAACGCGCTTTCGGGTTCACGGAACCTGAATTCGCTTTGCTACTGACTTTTTCGTCGCAGCTGCAGCCCAGGTCATCGGTCACGCCGGCCGGCAGCCCGAGCGGAGTCGGTTTGGACACCTCTTCAGGAACGCCGGGTTTGTGAACAGGATTTCTCAGGAGGTGGTTCAGGCTTCCATGAGTCCCATTGTTGGGGACCGGCTTCAAACCGAGGAGATCTGGAAGCCAAAGGTTGTGTGATTGAGATGGTTAAGGAATTTTTATGAATCTCTACTGAAAAATGACGTTTAGCACAAGGGATAGCATTCGTACCGCACATGACGTTGTAGAGCTCGATATTCTCGAACGGTGGGATCTTGGTCTTGAATTTGAACATCGGCCCGTATCCGAGAAAAATGGTCTAAAAACAGAGAGCGGATAAGAAACACGGGGGAAAAAAAAGACGAGACCAGAGCACGGGTACGTACCTGCATGCTGCTGATCTTGTTATCGTAGCCGTGGTCACCTGAGAAGCCGCACTTTCCTGGATGCCGTTTTCCTTCAAGAGGCTTCCTGTCGCACACACACACACACACACATATATAAAGTCCGGAGTTATCCTGTGGTCCTCCTGCTGCACTCAGCACACAGTTTAACGCTTAGACACACACACACACCAGCTTTCTGCTTTCGCCTTGTTTCAATCAAGGAGAAGATTCAAATCCTTCCCTCATGCTGGAGCCTCCAACAGCAGAAGAAACCCGTCGCTCCACAGCTCTGGTGCCACTGATCAGACGCCTCTGTTCGGTTTGAAAGAACTCATTCAGTCAGACCCTGATGCATGCCAAGCCAAACAGCTTAGAGAGACCCCACCGTAAGTCTTCATCTCCATCGTCTTTATGGAATGTTTTCAGATGGCTGGGAATGACCTCACGGATTTACAGCGTGGGCTCACAAGGAATGTTTATAAGATTTAAAAGTTGAGGGTTCGTACAGCAGTAAGGAAAAACGTTCATCCCGAACGTTTAGATCAACGGGGTGTTTCAACAGGGTTTACAGCAGGAGATCTTCAGCATCATCCAACCCATGGAAAGAAGCAGATCTTCACGGAGCGGAAATAATTTCAGGTTACCGCACACAAGGACGTCCTAAAAAATCGTGCGACGGTCCGGGAAGGAAAAATCGAATACTTTTGACCAAAATCGCGTAAACGAAACCCGGAATGAAAGTATTTCTTTCAGGATTTGAAGTTTTCCAGAAAAAAAAAATAAATTTGGAAATTTGGAAATTTGGAGAAAGTCACCAAGACCGATATTTCACAAAGACCTTTTGATGGCGCTATGTGTGTGTGTGTGTGTGTGTGTAATTGGGCACACCTGCACTCACTTAGTAACTGGGGGATGTGGAGATGGTGAGTTTTTCGAGATCATGCTTGTAATTTCTTTCCCTCTCTTTTATGACAACAATCAACAATCCCACATCGCGTTCACACTCTGGATTTTCAGCCACTGAATCCAGAATCACAGATTTCATCAAATCCTATTCAAGAATCGTGAACAAATTCATAATTAAAGCTCACCTGGCCACATGCCATTTTCTCTCCACCATCAGGTGAATCTCCTCGATGCGCCGATTGTTGGCGTAGTGAAGGCGTTTGGGAAGATGCTGTTTCAGGTACGGCTTGAAGTGCTGATCCGGCTTTTTACACTACGACACAAGTCCAATCCAAAAAAAAAAAACAAGTCACAAAGCCGTAAAGGTGTGTCGCTGTATGTATATATATATATATGTAGGCGCATGCGTACTCACTGTCAGGTTCGCCACCACGGCTTTTGCGTCATCTAGAGACAGAGAATAGAAATGGCGTTACCGCCTGCCATCGGATATGCAATCAAACAACCACACCATCTACTTACACTTCGAGTTGTTGGGATTCCGAGCTCGGATTCTCCCGAGAGAGCCGGGGATCAGAACGAGGTCATCGGTGGTGGATAAAAACGAGCTGAGGAACTCTGTACGATCGCAGTGAGCTTCCTCCATCCCTGAGAACGGGGGGAGTCAGGGTTAAAAGTGTTGAAAACCTGGTCTTTGTGGAATGGAATGTTCCAGAACAATGCATCATATGCATGACTATAGTGACAACTCCACCACACTCCCTCCATCCTTCTTCCCACCTGCTCCCACCATCTCCCAGTGAACCCAAGACATGCTTCAAGACTTTTCTCTGTTCTGGCACTGCTCCTTAAACAAAACCTCATTCTATCTCTATTCTCTCCCAACCAGACTTTTAATCCGTCCACCAGATGTCGTAGTTAAGCTCTGACTAACGGCGGAACCCCAACGAGCAAATGAAAGGTACCATGATCTCCAACCACGATGATATTAACACATCGATGGAGATTCATTTGTTTTAGACCATCCATCAGCTGTCCGACCACCTTATCGACCTCCTTCAGAGGGCTGCTCATCTGGAAATACAGCAAGACGGAAAAAAGTTCATTTGGTAAGATCATAAGGAACATGAAGTGCTCATGTTTGTCCGTGTGGTTGAGGCCAACCAGTAAAAGATGGACGTTTTTTTCTCACCTCAGGGCTCTCCGGTCCGAGCTTGTGGCCGTAGGCGTCAGTTTGCCCAGAGTGCATGGCGTACACATAGGGCCTGGAAACACAAACCAATTCAAACTAGTTTTTTTTTTTTGCTGTGAGCATCAACGTGATATGAATTTAGGTGCTGTGGAGACACTGACCTCTCTGCATCAGGGAGGTTAAGCCACTGGAGCATGGTCAACACTCTTCTTTCCAGTGGAATCCCTCTGCAGACGTACACACAAAATACTAATGGACCTGATGGTACGAGTTCACAATATGAGCAAAACGTATAAAAACGTCTTCCCGGGAAAACCGAAACAGCAAAATGTTCGAATGAATGAAAGTTAGGGGTCCGAAAACTCGTATTTCCGCACGGAAGAAAACGCTTTTCATTTCAAGTCTGGCACAGGAAGTGGAATAAAACATGGGCCTCGAGCGAAAGATCTCGGAACGCACACGGACCCTGCTTTGTGTATGTAAGCCGTTTTCACTCAAATTGCTACCAGGATACTAGAGAGGGTCTTTTTCCTCGATCGTGCATAAAACCAAGCCGGCCGTGTTTACGCATGCAAGTGTTTATGCAAGGAAATCAGACTCTCGTCCAACAGGCCGCTGTGGGCAGATGTGGAGGAGGTTGTTTAGCCGACATGCTCCGTGCGAGCTGGGGGGTTTCGACTGGCATGTTTCCATCCTTCGAAATGTCAACGGTGTGGTTAAGGCTTTTTGTTTGGCTTTTCAGTGAAACGTAGAAAAGAACATTGGTGTTGGACACATTTTGAAGGGTCCAGGGCAGGGATACAGTTACAAAGGCAATCGAAAGAAAGAGCACATTCAAACTTACACAGGCCAGAAGAAGGTGCCAGCCTTCACCCCCTGCTCCACAGCAGTGATCCAGATCTGGAGGAAGAAAACAGAAAATCCAAATGATGGAACTTTTACTTCAAAAAAAAATTCCCAGAACCCACAAACACTTTGCTGTGTGGAAGATCTCCCTTTTCAGTGCCCTCTAAACCCTATTGAGCATGATGAATGTGAACACTGACTGCACCAAAGACCAACTCCATCAGTACCTGACTTTACTGACACATCCAATTACACCCCTAAATACAGCCTCAATGCCACTGCGGTGGGAAGATGCCAATGGTACAAGCAGAAGACTTTAAAACGGAAATTGGCAAAAATTTCATGTCATTTGAGAACTGTTTTGTATTAAACCCTCGTAATGATGATTTCAATGACCTTTAATGAGCATCATTACGAAGCAATTGGTGCTCACGTTGTTTATATGTGAATAAAATCCCCTCCGAGTGTGTGCGTGGGTTGTTAATTATCCATACGCGCCTGCTCTATAGTTCAGCTTGATGTTCGTCTGAAAGTGTACGGGACCCAGTAGCGAACCTGAAGCTATAAACCTGCTTGAAAATTCAAAATTCAAAAGGATAAAAGTTCCGCCATTGCGGCGATTATGTTCTAAACCCATCTCACGTCAGGATGAGGTCGTGTGCAGGAGATACCGAGAGGAGTACGGACTCACAGGTTGTCCTCCCCACCAGCGATGGTTCAGCTTCTCTTTCCCTCGCAGGGTGAACATCGCATCGAAGGAGGGGTCGTACATGGAATTACCCACGATGCCGTGCGACTCGGGGTAAAGGCCCTACAAGCAAAGCAAACGACACAGGGGTCACCATCCATCGAATAACGATCGTATCGAATAAACGGATAAAAACGAGGCGTACCGTCGCAATGGTATACAGATTGGGGTAGGTTTTGGTGGGGTAGATGGGTCTCATGTAGGGCGCATGAGTGCCACATGTTCCTACGAGAACATGAAGACACGGTTATGAGAAATATCAGCCAGTCAGCATGTGAGAAAAATGCGTGCGATTAAAATCTTACTCAGTTTTTCGATGTTAGGAATCACCATGTTGCCCTTTTTCACGTAGGAGGCTTTAAAACCATCGACCGAGAGCATGATGAGCGGCGGACGGACGAACCTGAAACGAAACCAACACGAGAGATCTTTAGCAATAATACAGACACGTCGCCTGCTAGCTAGCGTTAGCGTTAGCATTAGCGTCAGCACCAGGAACCTCTGATGTTATATTTTTCGCTTTAATACAATATATGGAGAAAGTTGTATGTGGAACATATTCCACATATTTGCTTTCACTCTGGTCAGGTTCTGGATGTAGGTGAGAAGGTGAGGAGGTTCCTGTGGTGCATTCGCATTTACTATGTTCAATAGGGTTTATAGCAGGAGATGTTCCACGCTAGTCAGAGGAGCTCATTTGCAGGTGTCGTATCAGACACGTGGCCTCCGCACCCCGGCGCGACCCCGCCGGCGTCGACTCCACGCGCCGTTACTGAGCTACAGATATGCAAAAAGGGGCCGAGGGCCTAAATCTCGATTTCGAGGTGGAGCGCGAACTCAGGATCTACATGGAATCGTTTGCATTCGTAGATCAAAGCGTAAAACCTTCTCGTTATAGACAAGTGAGATGTGGAGAGCTGCACTCACCCAGAAGGACACTCGTGGCTTTTGATCTCCTCACACTCTTCTTCTAGCCATGGAGTTTCTCCTAAAGGTAGAGATGAAGAGGTCTAACAGAAACGTTTCTATAGGAGCATATTCGAGTGAAGGTGTGTCTAGCGGAACTTGATGTACTTTAATTGAAGCCCGTCTGCGGCTTCCACCGGCGGAGCAACCACCATAGAAGCCCCCCAAGACCGTGGGCATCAGATACGAGGTTCTCACCTTTGCAGAGAGATTTGTAGTTTGTACAGCAGTCTCCTTTGGCCAGACAGTCGTCTGAGCAGTGGCAGGCGTGGCGTTCGTTTCGAGCTTCTCCACATCGCTCCTTCCCGCACTCGAAGCCTCCCTCTGACAGACACACAATCAATCACAGCCCGAGGGGTTACGGGGAAGCAGCCACCATTAGCAAGTCGTCAGCGAATCAAAATTCGGGACGACAAAAATTGATATAAATTTGAATATAATGAATACATTTGAATATTGACGTACCCGTCTTCAAGCAGTGCTCGTCGAAGTCCGAGCAGCAGCTGTTGTAGGTCATGCAGAGGTTGTCGCAGCGGCAGTTCGGCGCCTGGACCTCCTGCAGCTCGAAGCACCTGTTTTTACACGATCCCGAGCTGCTGTCATACGCAGGATCGGCCTGGACTGAGACGTGAAAGAGAAAGCAAAATTTTTGTTTTTTTTTTCCAGTCCTAAACTGGACGTCACTCGATCTCAATATTGACACAAAGCCCAGGAGAGCAAACACGGCCCCCGAGTGTATAACAGACCGATGGAGAAACAGTGAGCGCTTGTTCGTTTGAACGCGAGTTTGTTGGCGCTGGCAACCACACAGTGCATGCAAATGTGCAGTCAAACCTCCCCAAAAAATGGAGGAAAAGGTGGGGGGGGTCCATCAATTTCTGGAACAAGCACCGCAAAGGAGCTGAAACATCTGCTCTGTCTGGCTGCATTTCAAACCAAATCAAAAGTGTTCGCCAGACACATGGAGCTCATTTTTTTCTTTTTTTCTTGACAGGGAGGCAAAATGGAGAAACAAGAGGTTCGTTGGAATATGAGGCAATTCATTATGTGGACTCAAACATCTGCAGAAATCTTTTCCCTCCACAATCTGAGCTTGTTCTCAGGTCCGAGGTGCACCAAGAAACCTTTTTTGAAACCATTGACATCATCCTGAGTCAGCATTCACACTCATATCGGAAGATCTTGCGTATCTTCACGTGGGCTGGCGTGGTGCATCGTCATGCTGGAAAGGGGTTTGGGTCTTCGAGAACGAGCGAGCGTGTACCTCCAACGTTGTGCAAACAGTTTTTGGGGAGGGGAGAAGCTCTCGTTTTAGACACAATATGAACGCCTCAGATCTTCTACGATGGAAACGACATGATGACGTGTAGCTGAATGGGTTCTGAAGAAAGTGTGTAAAAGAGGAAAGACTCACGTCGATGGCGGGACGTGTCCTGCTTCCCGTTCCGCTGTAAAACCAACGCCTGGACAATTCTCGATCCACACAGGAGACACGCAGCACTGAGAACCTGGATATTTCATGGAAACCAACAATATTTAGGTATTTCAGTAATAAATCAACACACACACACACACACACACAGAGCCATATGAGGTTCTTCCCCAAACCGTTCCACAAATCTTTGGATGCTGCGTGAAATTTTCCCGTCACTCCAACCAGGAGACACAAACCTGTTCCAGAAGAACATCTGTGCACAAAGCCAGCTCCATGAACATCTGCTTTCTACAGGTTGGGAGATCTCCTGAACCTCACCCCCACGAGAACCTGACTTTACTTGTGCGTGAGTGGAGTTTATTATAACAACAGATGGAGATTTAATGTGGTATGGGATGTTCAGGTAGATGTCCACAAACTTTTGCTCCAACAGTGTGTTTATAAACACACACACACATATCTATGATCAGCGCTCGTGCAGAGGTTTAGAGTATAAAGTTAGTACTGATCGGGATTAATTAGTAAACAAACAACAGAAAAAAAAACATTCTGGAGGAAAAAAGAAAGAAAGAACATTTACAGCACATTTTATATAAAAGAAGAAGAAAAAAAAGGAAAGAAAAAGAAAGAAATCCGAATTTTCACTGTACCAGTTTGAGTAGCTGCATCCTGCCCTGGATAGAGTTACTGCTCTGTGCGTGTGTGTGTGTGTGTGTGTGTGTGCGTGTGTGTGTGTGTGTGTGTGTGTGCGCGCGCTCATGCAGGAGAGCTGAGACACACTGCCCTCTGTTCCACGCGCCTCCCGATTAAACACGCAGTCATACAGGACCCACACACACACACACACACACACACACACACACTGCGGAACGTGTTGCGTCACAACAAAGGGGTGGGGCTGAGTGTATACATTAAGAAAAGAAAAGAAAGAAAGAAAGAAAGAAGGAGTCAGTTTTGTGTGTGTGTGTGTGTGTGTGTGTGTGTGTGTGTGTGTGTGTGTAAGATAAGATATACCTTTATTTGTCCCACAGTGGGGACATGTCCTTGTTACAGCAGCAGGTAAATGAATAAATGTAAATATATGAAAGAATAAACACACACTATTGTATACAGTATAAACACAACACACGTATTACAGGTGATATTACACACAGTTACAACAGTAATAACAGTGTGTGTGTGTGTGTGTGTGTGTTTGGTGACTGGTTTTACTGGGAGCAGCTCTGATTGTAAAGTTTAATAGCAGCAGGGAGAAAAGATCTTCTGTATCGCTCCTTCAGACACTCAGGATGGAACAGTGTGGAGCTGAAGGAGCTGCTCGGAGAAGAAACAAGTTCAGGGGGGGGGGGGGCAATGATCATGTAGCAATGATCATAGGTTTGTGTGTGTTTATATGTGTGTGTGTGTGTGTGTGTGTGTGTGTGTGTGTGT
>MU551591.1:425868-437353 GCA_024362625.1 Silurus asotus
GTGTGTGTGTATGTATGTATGTGTGTATATATATATATATATATATGTGTGTATGTATATGTGTGTATGTGTATATATGTGTGCATGTGTGTGTATGTATATGTATGTATGTTTTTGTCTGTGTGTATGTGTATATATGTGTGTGTGTGTGTCTCTGCAACAAAGGTGGCAAAGTTCACGTCCAGTGCCGTTTCGAGCCTGGTTAAGTAATATCCTTGGCATTGGAATTTTACCAGGCGAAACTCTGCAAAGTGTTTTAATAACCCAGTTCTCAAAAGTTACACTCACCAGAACTTTTTTTAAAAGGTTACCATGAGCACATCAGAGGACTCTGGGGTACGGATGTAGAAGGTAGACTTCAGGATTGAAAGTAACCAGTTCCTTTAATACCACAGTTCTGTTGATTCATTTGTTGATTAATAAATGAATGAATGGCTTCAATTTGTTTTGGTTTGTACAGTAAAAATGTATACCAGCTCATTTATGGAAGGAGTCTCCAGGGTCTGTCAGGAACATGAGCTGTTTTATTGACTTCATAAGTATGACATCCTATTTTTAAATGTTTTAATGAACCATTCGTTCCTTTTCAACGAGTCTTCAATGTGACTCGGAAAAACGAGTCGTCTCAAAGAGTGATTGGTTCATTTTCTACTGAACGCTCATAATCAAAGCATCACAAAATCTCTGTAGGTTATGTATAGAAAAAAGCATCAAGTCGTTTACCTCTCGACTCTTCTACTCGGAGTGGTTCGTTCCTTTATCACGTGACTCCCATAGATGCTACACAGTGCAATAGATGAGTTTTTTTTGGTCTGAAGTTTGACATTATGGATACAATAATAATTATAGGTGTCACATGACAGAAAAAATAATGACACCGAGCAGAAGAAGAGATATGAGCTACTAATTCTGTTTATCATCTTTTGTCCTTATCTGCAATGTCTTATTTTCATTATTGAATCTATAGTCAATATATTCGTTTTGTGGAGATGCTTACTGAAAATGTAACGTTTTATTTATTTTTTTCGCTCAAAGGAACGAAATGAACTAAATGACTAAAAAACGATGTTCCGATCCTCCCATCACTAGTAATCAGTAACAAATTCCAAAATTTGTGTTAAAAGGAATTAAAATGCCTGCTTTTATTGGACAGTGTTGCTGGAAACAACTATATTGACCATGCATTATCTCAATCATGACATGTATTCACTATTTATATACAGTACAGACCAAAAGTTTGGACACACCTTTTCATTCAAAGAGTTTTCTTTATTTTCATGACTATGAAAATTGTAGAGTCACACTGAAGGCATCAAGGGCTATTTGACCAAGAAGGAGAGTGATGGGGTGCTGCGCCAGATGACCTGGCCTCCACAGTCACCGGACCTGAACCCAATCGAGATGGTTTAGGGGTGAGCTGGACCGCAGAGTGAAGGCAAAAGGGCCAACAAGTGCCAAGCATCTCTCGGGGAACTCCTTCAAGACTGTTGGAAGACCATTTCAGGTGACTACCTCTTGAAGCTCATCAAGAGAATGCCAAGAGTGTGCAAAGCAGTAATCAAAGCAAAAGGTGGCGACGTTGAAGAACCTACAATATGAGATTTTTCAGTTGTTTCACACTTTTGTGTTATGTATATAATTCCATTTATAATTCCACATGTGTTCATTCATAGTTTTGATGCCTTCAGTGTGAATCTAAAATTTTCATAGTCATAAAAATAAAGAAAACTCTTTGAATGAGAAGGTGTGTTCAAGCTTTTGGTCTGTACTGTATATATGTGTGTGTGTATGTGTTAATATTATTCTATTAATAGATTTGAGTGTTGAGACTTTAATGTGACTCAACACTCAAATCTATAAACAGAATAATATTAATGAGTCAAACATTGTTTAATATCATCACGAGCCCCAGTGACGCACAACTACGTGGAAAACTACAGTAACGGATTACGTTTATGACGTCACTATAAATCACTGGATGTATGTGTTAATATTATTCTATTAATAGATTTGAGTGTTGAGACTTTAATGTGACTCAACACTCAAATCTATAAACAGAATAATATTAATGAGTCAAACATTGTTTAATATCATCACGAGCCCCAGTGACGCACAACTACGTGGAAAACTACAGTAACGGATTACGTTTATGACGTCACTATAAATCACTGGATTACAGACACTGCCCCCTGGTGGTTTAGCGGTTCCACGTCTGCTCACATCTCTGTGTGTGGACTTCAGGGGGTTCTTTAAGGAACTCGGGTTTCCTCCTCCGGTCCAAAGATGCATCTTTGACTGATTGGATAGTTGGAAGGGAGGGATGGATAGACATTCACTTCAAAGGTGTTCAATAGGGTTTATAGCAGGAGATCTTCTCCATGGACACATCTGGTGGACACCTGACCCCAAGATGGAGAAGTTCTAGGGTTAGGGTTCTAGGGCTATTTGTTGTTCTAATAAGCTGCACTCTTCCAATGGATTTTGTGAAGATTCATTCAGCGTTTGTTAAGTCAGAAACGGATGTAAGGTGAGGACAATTCCTTCATTTTTTTCGATGGAGACCCAAACCTGTTCCTGTGCACAAAATCAGCTTCATGAAGGACTGGAGGATTTGGAATGTGGATCTCCTGCTATAAACCCTAGTAAACACCTTTGGAATGAATGTTTTCATGCTGACTGCACCCCGGGAACCTCCTCACCTTCTCCAGTGGTGGAACCCCTCGGTACATGGTGATGGTGGTGGTTGACGTTCAACAGCATGAACCTCTGCTAGTTGACTTGGTGGAATAAAGGAACTTTTTGACCAAAATCCAGTTTACTGATCATTTCAAATGAACATTAGCACAAAGTTCTACAAAAAAGTATAAGATCATTTATTTCATTTACAATTATTCAGTAACTGAAATGTTACACCCCCCGTCTGATGGACACGTCTGATGGGTCACGTCTGATGGGTCACGTGAACGAGCCATGCAACTTCGAGACGCTTCGATAAAAAGGGTTTTCAGGTTTGTACAGTTTTGGGATAAAAAAAAAGAAAAAAAAAAAAAGTCGTCACATCAATTGATATTTAAACACTTCAAAGAAATAGAGAAATGTAAACGTCTGGGGTTAAAAACTACACAGATGTGCACAACTGCTGAACATCGCGACTCGTGTAGGGTCTGGGAGAAACATCTGGCGTACGACAGCGACGCGAGTCACGCTGAAGCTCCCACATGCAGGTCCCAAAAGACTTGGCTTTGAGGTGAAATGGCCCAGGTGGAGTTTCTCCTACTGATCAGGAAGGAAAGCTTGTTTGGGTGGAGCTGGGGGTCAGTCGGAGGCCGAGGGCGAGCGGCCGCTGGCGGGGCTGTTAGCGAAGCTGTGGAGGTCGCGCTCCTTCTCCCGGTCCTTGCTCTCGTGCTTGTGTTTGTGTTTGTGCTTGTGTTTGTGCTTCTTCTTCTTCTTCTTGTGCTCGTGGTGGTGGTGGTGGTGATGGTGGTGGTGCTTGGACGACAAAGAGGAAGACGTGCCCTCCTTGGCGAAGGTTGGAAGGAGCGGCGTGGCCGGAATGGGAATAACGGCCTGTTCCACCACGGGGGGCTCGTGACCTGCGGAGGGGGGATTAGATACGGTTTATTTCGTTTCGGGAGGAACCGCTGGGAGATCCAGGTGTCCCAATACTGTGAATCGGTTTTAATACCGACGAAGACAAAGAAGAAACTCCAGATAAATAAAAACGTCTGGATCGGTTTGGTTTCGCTGAGGTGAGAACTTGCCTGGTGTTGATGGTCTATCCAGAATGCTCAGGTGATGGTATATAAACGCTCGACTGTCATGAACCGTGTCCATGTCAATATCCTCATCCTCTGGCATGGGAAACTGAGCGAGAGCGAGAGAGAGAGAGATAAATTATTCCTGGAGCACTGCGTTTCCACACGGACCCTTATTATTGACGCACCACAGGCTAAACTTCTATAAAAAAAAACGTTAACAGAAGTAAAAAGCGGCTTTATTCCGCAGTAACTCACTCGGCTTTTGGGAGCTATTTTTGCCATTGGCTCGTCCTGAAGCACCTGCCCAGGTTCGGGGGGCGAAGCCAAAGGCGTCTCTGCCTTCCTCTTCAGGCCCAGCGGAGTGAGGGCGAGACCACCCAGAACGGGCTCCATCACCACATGCTCCTCCTTCACCTGGATACAACACATGCATATTATATATTATATAGTGCAATAGTAACACCACGTTACCTCTGACCCCAAATCTCACTGTATTAAATCTCAGAGTTACTATTCCCCCATTGTTTCCAGGTTTGACTCAAGGCAGCAGATGCGCCCCGTTCGAAAATATCTGGCAACCCCCAATGGATAAAACCCTGAACGTTTGAAAGGCGACAATCGTGGCACGTCATCACGTCTAAACGCAGCCCGAAGTGAAGAAAGACTTCTGTGCTCACGCTGCTGGTGAAGACCATCTCGGGCAGGAGCTCGGGACCCTCCTGATCCGATTTGATGGTGGGGTTCAGGACGGCCTTCTTCTCCTTCAGATTGAGGACGAGGCCCAGTTCTGGCAGAGGCAGACACGAGGGTCTGGTCAGACCGAACAGAGTGTTGTAGAGGTTCACAGCGTCACAGCGCAAACGCCAGTCATGGGAGGTACCTGGGAAAAGACAATATAGGCGTTAACTCCTTCTTGGCTTTGGTGGCGGCTCCAGTCCCAATTCCCAATTCCCACAACCCACCCCACTCTCCTCCCACCTTTCTGATTCCAGAAACAAGCCCAGAACCCCCGCCTGCATCCATGCTCAAGTGTGGGTCTTACCAGAGTTCATGAGCTTCCACAGCTGGTCCACGAGAGCCTCGGTGCACAGAGGAGACTCCGCAGCTTTGGTGAACGGTGGATTCTTGGACAACATGCTAAGAATCTTATGTCTGCATTACATACAAAAATATATAATCAGCTAAAGATCAAAGAATTCGAAAATGTTCTGGGCTGCTGTAGAGATGTTCAGATGTACAGTCACAGACCTCACGTAAGGCACAGGATCGTTCTGGACCATGTCTAGGAGCCACTGGAACTCCTCAGCGCTCCTGTCGACTGGCAAAACACACACACAGCAGGTTATACAAGGCCTCCTTTCAAACACCTGGGTGATCACGTGACGTTTCAGACGTCACCGAGACGTACGTCTGACCTTCTATTCATTAGCGCTAACAAAGTTTCGGGAATAAAAAGGAAAACCTCTGGTGTAGTCGACCACGGCCTCGAGCGCGGCGACTCGCACGTCCACGAAATAACCGTATTCCGAATAGGTTTTGAACAGAGTCGGGTCGCTGGGTATGTGGCCGTTCTTCTGCAGCATCCTGATGGCCCTCAGGCACCTGCAACAGAGAAAACCGATTTGACTCGTTCAGAAAAAATGAACCAGTATGGACAAAAAGTATGTGGACACCTGAGTCCAAGATTAGAGATTTAAACATCTCGACCCTAAGCCTCGTGTCTGTGTACCTGACGGTGATGGTGTTTCTGTAGCTGGGCAGCAGCTTCTCCATGTTGAGGTAGCGGGTCACTTCCTCCAGGATGAGCTTGACGTCGGCGTTCAGGCTGTCCACCGTCCGCACCTCGTTACTGATGCTGATGGCCGGCGTTAAGGAGTTCGTCAGGGCTTTGATCAGGTCGGCGCGGTAGTAATTATCTGAAAACTGTTACAAGACGCGTCTGAATGCTTACGGTTGCAGTGAACGTGCAGTTCCAGGTTCTTCCAATAGATGGCGATAACAAGACACGGTGTTTACGGAGGAAGCCGAAGGTCTCACCTTGTTCTTCGCGTTATCGTTGTACTTGATGAGGTCCAGGATGAAGTTCAGCACCTCTTTGGGACAGAGGTTCTGCACGTCTCGGAGCAACGCCATCGCCACCGGCATGGTCTGATAATATTTATTAAAGAGAAGAGAAAGAAATCAAAGCATGGCCCTGAGGGCGACGTGTCGTACGGGAATCCGGTCACAAACGTCACCTTCTGCAGGAAGTAGCTCTGGAAGTTAAGGAAGTTGTTGGTCTTGACGATGTTGGGGCAACTCTTGCAGCAGAACATGCGCGTGAAGAGGGACTTCATGGCTGGAGGACCTTGCCATGTGCTCACCATGGAGTTGGCAATCTGAAAAAATGAGTCGTGTTGGGTTCCGGGCCGTTTTTGAAGTTCTACGAAGGCGTCGTGTGCGTCTCCTTACCTTGGCCAGGCAGAAGCAGGCCTGCATGCGCACTTTGTAGAAGCACTGCTCGTGCTCCAGGATGTCGGTGAGGGCGAGGCGAGACGCCGCCGTGGGGAATTTCTCCAGCGCCACGATCGCCTCCTCCTGCGCCACCACGTCTCGCTCGTAGCGCAGCTGGTACTGCCACATGAAGTCGGCCTGCGCCAGGTCCACCTTCCGGAGCACCGACATGTCCGGGTCGATCCGGATCCACAGCAGGGGCGAGTCGGCACTGAAAGGACGCAGGGACACGTCTTACCGCTTGTACCGAATTAACTTAATCGCATCAAATTTTTTTTTATACATCTATGCGGAATTCTCCGGAAAGCCGGACATAAAACGCTAAAGAATCCATATCCTTGTATGCAGAAGCTGTGGATTCTTTAGCGTTTTTTCATAATTTTTCATCGTATTTCCAGCCTGGTGCGAGTAGCCGGAATCGTCATCCGTCTGGATCGTGATC
Organism: Silurus asotus; assembly: GCA_024362625.1. NCBI lineage: Eukaryota > Metazoa > Chordata > Actinopteri > Siluriformes > Siluridae > Silurus > Silurus asotus. The sequence continues at coordinate 432,562 of MU551591.1, forward strand.
TCCTCAGAACTTATTAGACTGTTGAAGAGCAATGTGAAGTCTTACTCCATAGCAGACAGGTCCATGTCAACCTCTTCACCGTTCATCAGTGGGATTTTCTTCTTCTTGTTCCTTATGATACAAAAATAAAAATTATAGAATCAATGTTGAACATCAAACTGTGAAAACTTCACCGTCTACAGAACCGAATACCAACCAATATCAAAAGAAGACACTGAACTGACACCTTTCATCATGCAATGCTAAACACAACAAAGAATACCTCCTGCTTTTGGAATGACACGGGATGTCATGCTTCAGGCTGTTCTCCTCGATCTGCAGCATGTGGTTGAAGGATCCATCCAGCTCTTGAACAGTCACCTTGATGGGTCCCTGTTTCGAAATGGACACGTTTTTTTTTTCTTCAGTAAATTGCAGTAGATCTTTTCTTCGTTTTCATACGCATCAATACGCGTGGACTTACCACGTATTTCTGCGTGCCCGAGGACATGTAATCCTGGCGGATCTCCAGCTCCAGGACGTTCCTTTTCCTGTTGAAGGCAAAGGTCCCAAAGAACTTCACCACCCCACTCTGATCTCTGAAAGCACAGTGCTGAGGAAACGATGTAACCAGGAAGGACCATGCAAGTTAAGCTGACTTTATTACTACGGTCTGCAGAATCTTCTCCACCCCCTGCTCGTGCCATAGTAAGGATACACCCACTGCTTGATCAAAGGCGCAATGTCCTTCCCCGACACGTTGGAAATAGACTTGAGGAACCCCGAGGTGGACAGGAGCATCTGGCTCCACATGTGCGACTGGTACTTCTGAGATGAAGCCGTGCTGGCCAGGCTCAGCAACTTGTTGAACACCTGAGGAACGAACAATGCAGTTCAACAATCATTAGTGCACCGCATGCAGTACCGCTGCTGACCACCGGGGTGCCGGTCCAGTTACCTGCAGCATGAACTCCATACTGATCCGGTTCTCGATCAGCCTCATGACCAGGTGCGCCTTGCACTGGAACATTTTGTAGTAGTCCCAGCAGAGCGTGTGAGCATGCTTGATGGAGAAATGCAGGTGCGAAGTCGGGCTGCAACAAGCGGACGCATACCATGTGACCCGACGAAATCGTAAGAACGCATTGATGTTATTGGATGGATGGAGTGTACGAACCTGTCTTTTTCTTTTCCGGTGGCGAACGCGGGGTGCAGGAGGACGCCTCCGGTCTTCAGCTCGTACTCCACAATCCTGTCCAGCTCCTGTCCGAAACATTTCCGTCAATGCCCGAGACGTTTCTTGCCTTTTTGAAGGCTCGTGTTTGGTTTTTTTCTCCTCACCTCTCTGATCCAGTGGCGATACTCGTTGACTCCGAAGGTTTTCTTCAGGTAGAGGCCGTAGATGTACCCCGAGATGCCTTTCAACACCCATTCGTCGGACCTGCATGCCGAAGAGACAGAAAGGTTAACGAAGCTGCATTCTGTCCACAAACAGCTTCAAACGTCACATAACATCCGTCTCGAGCGCTCACCATGACATGCGTGAGATGAAGCAGCCGAAGAACTGTTGTGCGAGGCCCTGTGCCAGACAGCGGCGCGTCACCGGAGTCTGGTCGATAATCATTCCGCTGTGCAGCAGGTTAGTACTGAAAAAGGAGGACACGATTCTTCACGCAATTCTTCCAAATAGCGCACAAAAGATCTCAGATTTCCTGCTCCCTCACCTAAAAATGCTCATGGAGGCGAAGGAGGAGACCTGCACGTAGGCCTCGTCCACGAACACGGTCTTGAAGCAGGAGTACGGGTAGCGGCAGGTCAGGATTTCCTCGTAGAACTCGAACACCTCGTGTAGATACGACATGGTGTGTTTGAGGAGCGGCAACAGCTGAGGCAGGCAGAAATGAGTCACCTACAACACACACACGACAGAATATTAGAGCTGCACTAGACACGTTCACCAGACTCCATCCCCTGAAGAACAGCAAATGGAGACTAAACGATGAAGGTCAGGTGTCCACGTCCTTTGGAAACTTAAGTGTTTGAGAAGTAATATGGAGCTTTCCACGCAGTTCGGGAAGGGTGCCAATAGTCGTAGTTAACATTAGCGACAGATCGCCATCTAGTGGTGAAACGTGGAAGTAAAACAATAATATTCGTTTTCTTATTTTACTACATCTCTGACACCAAACTCAACTTTTGCTGTGTTTCCACACGGACGGTTTTAAATGCCGGATTTTGGATTTTTTCCCCCCGTAAAATATAAACAATATATACTAAATAACAAACAGCTGTGTTTCGGTCTCCCACCTCGTGCATGTAGGGGTCTACGAGGATCTCGAACGGCCCCACTGCCAGCGAGATGTTTGGGGCGGCGGTCGGGATCGGCAGCACGTAGTGGAACGTCTTTTTGCGCATGTCGTGGGTGTAGATGGTCTCCATGAGGTCGCCGCAGGACACCGCCACCATGGAGGCGTCCACTGTGAACTCCAGCTTCCAGGTGCACAGCTCCGAGTACGAGTCCACGCAGGGGAACCAGAACCTGCACGTCACACACGTTTACACCGGGCGCACTGTTCTGCGCGTGTGCTCATCGAACATCTCGTGCCACGTTTAATCCTGATTTACTCGTTTAGGGATAAAGTGGAAATAACCTGCAGAAACCTGGCAACCCGCGAGCTTTTAGAAACGCTTACCGTGTGGAATTCTGGTATCCGCAGGAGAACACGTGCGCTCCTTTCTCGGCCATGCTGCCCTCCATGTCCGGTACGACGAAGTGCAGCCCTCCCTTCGGCTGGTCCAGCGAGAACTCGATATACACCTTCAGCACCTTCATCTCTGATTAGACGAAGAGAAAGAGACAAACACGTTCACACTTTGTCGCTCGGCGGCGTTTTCACTGTGCAGACGTGCTGAAAATGCTGCAAGCTCACCGTCCCCCTGCTTCCACAGCTCAGCAGGAACTTTAATACACAGCTCTCCATTTCCTGCGTCCGGATCCACAGCGCTCACCGCTGCAGCATACGCGCTGGAGAAGTAGTTCAGGTTCCGCCTGCAAGGTGCGCGTTAGAACAACAGAGATGTTTTCTGACGACAAGCCGATAATCGTTTTTTTATTTAGGAAACACAATCGAGGCTGCCGCCAGATCTGGAGATGCGAGTTTCATGTTAATCCACGGTAAAAGGTCAATTATCTTTAATCCGAAAATGTCCATGAACACCAGTGTGTAAATGTATAAAAATGCAATGCTCACTGCTTGGACTCGTGGTGGCAGACCTCCAGCGTGGGGTCGTTGTAACTGAAGGGAGCTTCCAAATCGTTCACTCGCACCCTGTAAATGCGGCACTGCTTGCTGTTCAGCTTGATGCGATTTAGGTTCACCACGTTGGGGAAGATGGTCAGCTCCACATAGCCCTGATTTAAACACAGTTAAAATCAGCCCTCCAATCTAACACTCAGCCCACCAGTCCAAAACTCAGCCCACCAGTCCAAAACTCAGCCCACCAGTCTAACACTTAGCCCTCCAGTCCAACACTTAGCCCTCCAGTCCAACACTTAGCCCTCCAGTCCAACACTTAGCCCTCCAGTCCAACACTCAGCCCTCCAGTCCAACACTCAGCCCTCCAGTCCAACACTCAGCCCTCCAGTCCAACACTCAGCCCTCCAGTCCAACACTCAGCCCTCCAGTCCAACACTCAGCCCTCCAGTCCAACACTCAGCCCTCCAGTCCAACACTCAGCCCTCCAGTCCAACACTCAGCCCTCCAGTCCAACACTCAGCCCTCCAGTCCAACACTCAGCCCTCCAGTCCAACACTCAGCCCTCCAGTCCAACACTCAGCCCTCCAGTCCAACACTCAGCCCTCCAGTCCAACACTCAGCCCTCCAGTCCAACACTCAGCCCTCCAGTCCAACACTCAGCCCTCCAGTCCAACACTCAGCCCTCCAGTCCAACACTCAGCCCTCCAGTCCAACACTCAGCCCTCCAGTCCAACACTCAGCCCTCCAGTCCAACACTCAGCCCTCCAGTCCAACACTCAGCCCTCCAGTCCAACACTCAGCCCTCCAGTCCAACACTCAGCCCTCCAGTCCAACACTCAGCCCTCCAGTCCAACACTCAGCCCTCCAGTCCAACACTCAGCCCTCCAGTCCAACACTCAGCCCTCCAGTCCAACACTCAGCCCTCCAGTCCAACACTCAGCCCTCCAGTCCAACACTCAGCCCTCCAGTCCAACACTCAGCCCTCCAGTCCAACACTCAGCCCTCCAGTCCAACACTCAGCCCTCCAGTCCAACACTCAGCCCTCCAGTCCAACACTCAGCCCTCCAGTCCAACACTCAGCCCTCCAGTCCAACACTCAGCCCTCCAGTCCAACACTCAGCCCTCCAGTCCAACACTCAGCCCTCCAGTCCAACACTCAGCCCTCCAGTCCAACACTCAGCCCTCCAGTCCAACACTCAGCCCTCCAGTCCAACACTCAGCCCTCCAGTCCAACACTCAGCCCTCCAGTCCAACACTCAGCCCTCCAGTCCAACACTCAGCCCTCCAGTCCAACACTCAGCCCTCCAGTCCAACACTCAGCCCTCCAGTCCAACACTCAGCCCTCCAGTCCAACACTCAGCCCTCCAGTCCAACACTCAGCCCTCCAGTCCAACACTCAGCCCTCCAGTCCAACACTCAGCCCTCCAGTCCAACACTCAGCCCTCCAGTCCAACACTCAGCCCTCCAGTCCAACACTCAGCCCTCCAGTCCAACACTCAGCCCTCCAGTCCAACACTCAGCCCTCCAGTCCAACACTCAGCCCTCCAGTCCAACAC
>MU551591.1:438605-502297 GCA_024362625.1 Silurus asotus
GCACTGACTGATCTGACAGGGTTATGGACCTTCTTCGCAAGGTCAGGAAGAAATCTTCAACTTGTGAAGAAAAACGAACCGCCTGAGAGTTTATAAAGCTGTCCTTCATGCTAACAGAGGATTTTTCAATAAAAATTGAAGTGCAAAATTGACCCTTTATGTTTCTTCTGCGGATCTGAGGATGAATCTGATCTCCTTCTCATTTTTGTTGGCGTTTCCACATCTCGGAGTTTCTCTATTTACATTTATATTACTTATTTGGCTTTCGAGCGACATTTTACGTAAAATCCTTTGATTTTTTTTACAATTTTACAATATGTTACTCGAATTTCTTTTTTTATACTCCTGGCATTGTTGTGTATAATTTCAATTTTAATAAAAATAAATAAATAATAAACAATTATATTTAATTAATGTAATAATAATAATAATTATTATTATTATTTAATTAATTAAATATAATTGTTTATTATTTATTTATTTTTATTAAAATTGAAATTATACACAACAATGCCAGGAGTATAAAAAAAGAAATTCGAGTAACATATTGTGAAATTGTAAAAAAATATCAAAGGATTTTACGTAAAATGTCGCTCGAAAGCCAAATAAGTAATATAAATGTAAATAGAGAAACTCCGAGATGTGGAAACGCCAACAAAAATGAGAAGGAGATCAGATTCATCCTCAGATCCGCAGAAGAAACATAAAGGGTCAATTTTGCACTTCAATTTTTATTGAAAAATCCTCTGTTAGCATGAAGGACAGCTTTATAAACTCTCAGGCGGTTCGTTTTTCTTCACAAGTTGGAGATTTCTTCCTGACCTTGCAAAGAAGGTCCATAACCCTGTCAGATCAGTCAGTGCATTTAATGTCATGGCTAAACGATGTTTGTGTGTATTAGAGGTCGACCGATTTAATGGCGAAAATCCATAACGATAGTTTTTCCGGGTTGCATCTGAGAAGGTCAAGTACGAGAGCGGCCTCTAGAGGCGAATCTCTGATGCCACGTGCTGTTTGTGGACATGCTAGGTTATAAAGCCAAGAAGAGGAGATTCAGTGGACACTATGCACATCAGCTCTGCTTTTTTTCATTATAATTTCAGGCTTCTTAACTTTAAATATTAGAATAGACACTAGAACTTTGCTTTTTTTATATTAATATTATTACTTATTACTTGTTACAGGTAAAATCCACTATCGGTTGAACTCTAGTGTGTGTGTAGATATACATCTATAAATGGATGCGTATTTAAGGTTTGACCGAATGGCCAGTGGAGGCAGACTGTGAAAGTTCAGATGTGGAAGGTCATGGTTTGGACTGTGGAGTGGCCTCTTCATTTGTCCCAGCGTCAGAGGTTGTCCTCAGTGGTACATCCCTGGAGGTGTCTTTAGTGCTAAAAAATAGAAAATAATTCAAACAAATTGCAATAAAATACTTTCTTTTTAGGCAAAACCTTGTAAAAAAACAAACACTCCATTAAAAAAAAAATATAGAAAATATAATATAGCGCTCTCCATGCAGCGAGCAGTCTCGCATGTACAAACAAACAGCACGTGGTGTCAGGGATTCGCCTCTAGTGGCCGCTCTCGTAGCGACAGCAAAAAACAAAACCCGGAAAAACTATCGATTAATAGGTTCTATGGGACTTTTTAGCTTGAAAGACAACCAGATATGATCAGATATGTCCCTGTCATTGTTCAGAGGGCCGTTTCACATGTTGGAGCTGTAGTTTGGGGATATTGTTGAGGTCCCACTGAGATTTTTTTGAGGCAGAGGACCACAATAACCCTAAAACAGAGTTTCTTACCGAGTTGCCTTTATGATGAAGTGAAGAATCAAGGCCAAGCCTACACACCCACACAGACTGCCTGTTACAATAGCTGAGATTTTACCTGTCACACACACACACACACACACACACACACACACACACACATTTTGCTTACAAGTGTGCAGATGGCAATAAATGCAGCTCAAATAAAGACATATGTAGGGCAGCGACATAAACTCTTCTTTTCCTACCAGCAGTGTAGATGTTTGCAGAAACTAGAGAGAGGAAAGAAAAGATCACCGTTAGGATTACGGATGTATCGTTTCAACAACGCACGCCGAACGCACAATGTTAGTGATCGGGGTAAAATTATGACATCACAAAAATTTAATCCCTCCCTCTCACCAGGGACGAAAGAAGAAAGCACTGTCCTATTGTTGAGTGGTTGTATGGTGCGATAGTTGTCCTGGAGTGGATTGCGTTCGGCAGAATCAGAGTACAGCACTGTCTCCAACTTCAGCAACTGCAGAGAGACAGAGAGAGAGAGAGAGGGAGGGAGTATGTAGCTTTGTGTTCCGTTATGTAGCACCAGGGTTCTGGAGAAACCTCAGGAATAATTATAGCAATATTATTAGTACCTGGGAGAAAGAGACCTTGACCTTCTCATCAAAGACAGTCCACATCACACTCTGGTGGCAGGGAGGAGTAGTGAGCGAGCCACTGTAGCGGAAATAACGGCTCAGATCTTTCGGGAGCAGGGTTCTCACATCAAACGCTGGGATAAGCGTACTCTGACCTAAGGGCCATACCAAGAACAAACACCGACGGTGGTATTGATCGATGACCTCAGAAAGGCAAACTAGCTGAAGTCAACCCACAATGTTTTAGATCTAAACTAATCCACAAGCGTACTCACATTTCCTCACCTGCGTACCTGATGCGATTTAGGTAGTTCAAGATGTTAGCGTATGCCTGATTGGTCTCCTCACCTGCCTAGCAGAGTGACAGAAAATAAAACATTAGCATATTTTGTTGACTTTTAATCGCAAGATCGTGAACGCAAGAGAGTTTTATTAGTCGTGACTGGAGGAGGAGCTTAGCGGTGCTGGGATTCGAACTCATGAGCTGCTCACAAGAATTCTACCACTATTTATTTTCTCATTTAGGAAACGAAGTGAATAAATGGTTGGTGATGCAACACACCTCGATAAGAACCGCAAGAACGGCCAGTCCGTTTTCTTAAGTTTTGGCTCCAGTGACGTTGGAATACAATGCAGAGTTATAATGCACAACGTGGAGCTGCGGAGGAAGACCACAAGGAGAGAAATTGCATTATAAAAAGCAATCGTTTTATTTAATCAGGACCTTTTATGTGAGCATGCACACCTCTGCAGAAGCACTCTGTTCATCGACTGTGTGCTCGCTTCCCATAGCCAAACTTACTCCATTCCCCCAATGCAGGTGGAGCTGAAGAGCACTAAATTGCCATGGCAACCCGGCCAAACCCATCCAGCTTGGCAACAGGATCATCACTGCCAAAAAGGAGACAAGACTTTTACGCGTGTAGAGGTTTGTGTGTGAAAGAAGGCTGTGGACAATAACGCAAACAACAATAAAGTGACCACATTATGGGTCTGGCGTGGATTTTACCCGTGTGGCCGTCGTTGGAGAGCGTGAAGGGTTCGCGTCCATACTGCTCATATCCCAGCGGCTGTATCTCAGGAAGGGATGGGTCGTACCGAGTTTCCGAAGTGTCTACGTTGATGGGGGACTGAGACGACCCTCCACACTCGTGGAACAAAACTGGCCATTCAGACTGACCTGCAGCACCTGAGAGAAAATTCAGAATAGAGTGTGTGCATCATAACGAACGTATGTTTTGCAATTCAAATCACAATTTATTCATTTGTTCACAGTTTTTTTATTTAAACAGTTCAATATTTCAATCCTAGATGTTTTTACCCATCTTTATTAAATTATTTTTTTTTTTATAAAAATGATGTGATTCAACATTAGAGGACTCCCTGCAGTACCGCCGCAGACTCCCTAGGGGTCGCAAATTCCCAGTTTAAGACCCATTTTTAAAAGTACATTTTATTTGCGTTGTCTCTGTTATGAGTAAACGACACCCATACATGAGCACGTGCCACGTGCGAACCTGAACAGGTGTCGCACTTTATAGTGTCCGTGGTGCAACGACAACCATCACGGCACCTCCCGCTGCTCTGTGGGAAAAGAAGGAAACCGGAGAACCTGGAGGAAACTTCAGAACAACAATAACTAAATTGAGGGGATAAGCGGATAAGTGGCTCGAGCTCACGATGAAATGTTTTTCTCTCGGTGAAAATATGCATCAGTTTAGTTGGTGCAATCGTACGTGTGGTCTTGTGTGCGTCGAATAAGGTCATTATGAAACGGTAGCTCAGGGCTTAATCATGCACTATTAATGAGGTGATGCATGGTTGCCAACACACACACACACACACACACACACACACACACACAAGCTGTACTGTTCATTTGGACACAAAAGCATTATTCAGCATTCATTCAGAGTGGATCCTAACTTCTCATTTGAGTCTCGTTTGTTACAGAATCATGGATGAAAGCGGTAAAATGCTTTCTTACCTGCATAGGTCCAGTGCTTGGCTGAAGATCAAACGAAAAGCAAAAAAAAGAACAAAATAAAAAAGGTGTCAGTCTCATTTACATATCGTAATTTCAGTAACTATCCGTGCCAGATGAACAAATACATATGTACATTTTGGAATTGACTCCTCCAAACTCTGAAACAGTCGTCTGGAGTGTTATCTCGTAGTATCATGGACTGACCTGCCCAGTCATCGCACCTAAACTAGCGAAGATTTACAGGAGAACAGCACAGAAACAAAGCCATAATGGGTTCCTTAAACAGGATTGTTTTCTTTCCCAAAATGCCTTAGCATGATCCTCTTACCATTCCTCATCAATGCTGGCTTGTAGGTTACGCAATTTATTGTTATCCGTTAGGAGGAGAGGAATTGACCAATAGATCACGGTTTGTTGGAATTTTCCGAACTCACCTGTCCCTGTGCCTTCGATGCACTGCAACAGTGAGAGCAAAATAGCCACATCAAGCCAGCCGACCAGGTCCATGGTGTATCATCAGGGTTCCTGGAAGTTACCCTCAATCCACCGGGGAAAGACAAAGATGTTCGTCTGGATGAAGGTTGACGTCTGGGGATGTAGACAGAGAGAAGGAACGTACAGGGAAGATGTACTGTGTGAAAGTGCGAGAACATGTGCCCAGTGCTGGCCTCTGACAAAAATGTGTTTGATGTAACTGACCAGAACATAGTGCAGGTTGGAAGGGGAGGTTCAGTGGGGCTTTAGTGAAGGGGGGTATTGAAGGGATAAAACAGTGGGGAAAGAATAGAGAGAGAGAGAGGGGGGGTGAGTGTGGGCAAGCTAAGAAAGTTTCTCTTTACGATTTTTCTGATTCATTTTACCTCTACAGACTGTATAAGCTCCGCCCACTTCTGATCTGCGAACACTGTTAGCGATATCATTAGTATCGGTGTATTAAGTTATATGGCTTGTAACGCTCAATAGTTTTTCCTTCCAAAACTAGAGACGGCACGTTTTATTGAAAAATATGAGCGCTAAGCAAATCGCCAACGTCATATTTTGCTTTTTATTATTGCACTTGCAGTTTTTTGCGTCGATCTTTTAGGAGGAGGGACCCGGCGCCATCATTACACTTTAATAACGAGAGTTCAACAAAAGAGAAACGCGACATATCAGATTTTTGCAGTTTGTTTTTTTTGTTTTTGCTAAAAAATTTTAATCAAATTAATATATTTCATTAAATCGCTTATCACACCCGTTTGCTGCACACACACACACGCACACACACACACACACACACACACACACACACACACACACAGAGTTGATAGGGATTCTGCCTGCTTTTGCCATGAATTTCCTCTAGAGGGCACTCACTGTCTTCAGAATAATTTTTTTAATTTGTAAAATATTATAAATATTATATAATAGTTTTTTTTATAATGTAATCATGATAATATTTTTAGAAATAAATTATTGTTGATGTTTGTACCCATTTTTTTTTTTTTTTTATAAAATCTCTTTGTGATTCAACATTCTTTTGCGGACTCCTTGCAGTACCGCCGCGGCCCTATAGAGGTCGCGGATTCCCAAACAGAGTTTCTCTGGATTTCATCCCCGTTTATGATTCGATTTATATTCCATTCGATTTTATATTTCGAACAGTTGTCGAATTGTATGGTCTTAAAAAAGACAATAGTTTTTTTTTATGAATATGTTTAATGTGCATTATGGAATATAATGATATCAAAGAAAGAGAAGTGTAAACTATGAAAAGTTTAGATTCGTGAATGTATTTACTTATGCGTTTTTTTTTAATTAGTTAAATTGTTCAAATTAGCATAATAATTATGTTCATAATAATAATAATAAAAAACTATCAGTATATAACGTTATATCACTTATAACGTCCCTCCACGTGACTTATTGTGTACACACAATTCTGCCTTTTGTTGCACGCGCATGGTTACGGTTGCTAAACTCTGATTGGTCAATTCCAAAAAAGAGGGCGTGGCCTAGCCGAGGGGTCAGTTGACATGGAGTGAGTGTGACGTAGAAGCGGGAATCGCCTCAGTGTTGCGAGAGCAGGAGGAGCGTGAAGGTCTCGAGCACGTGACACGACACGTCGTGAGTGTTTCTTTTTTATTCTCTATTCCTTTTTGACACGTTTTTACTTTTAGATGAAAGATGAGCGCGTTTGCGGAGTCAAAATGTAACTCTGTAACTGCAAAATCCAAAGTGCGCTGTCACAACTGGGACGCGTCTCAAATCCAGGTGTTCTCCCTGCGCATGTGCACTACGTAGTGCGCGATCCGGGGAGGCGTGCCGCTGTGTGTAGTGCACTCCGTGATCGGGAGGGGGGGCATTTGGGACAGGGCCAATCATAACAGGTGTTTTTAACGCGTGTGGCCAATAAAAATACGTGTTTGATAAACAAATTTTTTATTTTTTGGAAAACCAAATAAATTTGTTTATGTTTATTCAAATGAGGCTTAAATTTAGCGTGCATAAGTTCGCATACAAAAATTAGATTAAACAAAATTTTGTTAATTATTGTTATTATTATTGTTATTATTATTAATAATAAGTGGAAAAATAAAAATTTGTCGTCCAATCGAATTTAAATAAACGCATTAATTCAAATCTACGGAATCATTTTTCCAATTGTGGACGGCGTACACTTTTCTAACGATGCATCAGAAGGTCAGGGTACGACCTCAATCGGTGTAAAGCGAAGGGGGCGGGGCTTGTTACATCCGACGCGCTGTTGATTGACGGACGAATAAAGCCTCAGGAGGAAAGCTCTTTTCTCAGGCTCGTGCTGAACATCTGTCGTGATGGTTTCCATTAGGTGGTATGGAAATCAGGAGGCTGTGGTCTGGAGTGCACGTGGGTGGGCCTCGTTAAAGAGCAGATGAAGAACGATCGCATCGAACGTACGGACATGAGCTGCCCTGCGAAACCCCCGGTCGGGTAAGTGTTTACAGAAAGTCAGAAAGTGTGTTTGGAGTTGAGTTGAGCCTGTGTTCTTTCTACGCCGCTTTCTAACGCTTGTCACTTAGCAGATGCTTAACGAGTGGCCAGGGAGGACAGGAACCTCGAGAATGTAGGGGTGTGGAGGAGTAAAATCCACCGTGTGTACTGTGAGATGAAGGAAAATCTTCAGTGAGATTTTGATTATAGCAGAAGGTACACATTTCTCCAGAAGTCTCCACGGTTCCATGGAAGTGACGACGTCGCGTGGTTTGCATGATGCTAATGTGTGGTTATCATCTTCCATTACTTTGTTCCGTCGCTGCGTGTAGACACACCCTTGGTGTCTAGTCCGTGAATAAATACGCTGTCTAATCACTTTTTCCAGTCATATGTTGTTCTTCCCCAAACTGGTCCATGAAGATCTGCTTGTCATGCACCAAAAGGCCTCCTGATCTTTTTACCTACATCAGTACCTGAGTAGAACATCTCCCCAGAAGAGTGGAGTTAAATGTTTTTAACACCAATGCTCAGGTGTCCTCAAACTTTTCTCCATTTGGTGGGTATTTTCAGTTCATCGTTGCCCCCGTTGTCTGAGGAACTCGGAACTGTGTATTATATTATACTACAGATATGGAAATTTCAATCTGGGAGAAACACAAGTTCCATATCTCTGATGGTGTGTAGGCCATCTTGCCCTCTGTTTTTACCAGGTCCTCTTCGTACCCCTCCTGTTTGGCCCCTGGTGCTTTTATGTAATCAGACCCCATTCCAAAGCTCACTGGGGTTTATTTAAAGCCTGCAGTTGCTCAACGCTCTCACAGCAACGTCTCCTCGGGATCAAAGTGCACCTCGTTCACATATTTACCCTCCCGAATAGAGTTTCATCTCAAGTAGGACAAAAGATTCAAGGAAACGTTTATTGTCCACCTGCACACCAGATTTATCAGTGCTTCCTAAAACATCCCATTCTTCATCGATGTTCTCCTTGTTTTCGCCCTGGATTTGCCGCAGAGACCTCTTTTCCCAACGCTCATAAAACTGCACTTTTCTAGACCCTCATTCGGGAGGTGATGACTGCTTACCACCTTTTTAAAATGACAGCCTGCCGTTTAAGGAGTTTATGGAGGCCTCTTCAGACTGAACGGAGCTCAAAATTCCGGGCTGGAAACCAAGAGGAATTTCACAGACCTCTAATTCCTGACCATGGAGAGCAACAAGAGACTAAACAGAGTCGTGTTTAGTCTGTTGTTTTTCTTCACGACTCTGGAAACCATAACAAAAAAAAAAAAATCCAAAGTGTCCGGCGTGGAAACAGTAGACTCGCGGAAGGAGAGGAACGATGCACAGGTGCGATGGTGTAGATCGCGCGTCTTCCTCCGGAGGTCTGCGGCGGTATTGCAGGGGGGGCGTCCGCTAATCTATGTTGAATCACAGAAATATTTCAGTAAAAAATCAAATATTGAATTTGAACAAATATCACAGTTTAATGAAATTTTAAACTTTCAATATTCCAATTGCGACTATTACAACAATTGTACTATTAAACGATTCGAAGCAGCGCTTGCTATGATCGTTGCTCGTAGTTTTTCCAGGTGCTTCTACCACAAATTCATCTCAATGTTAATACGTTGACGCTACTAAGTCGTAGCTAAGAAAAGGTCACGAGTTCGAATTCCGGCAGTTCCTGCTCCTGGACCCGTTTTCTAGGGTTCTACTACAATCGCTACTGATAATTCATTTTCCACCAATAACACTGATGTTCATCATCAACCCCCAGCTGGCGTTTGGACAGCGTTGCCCCCGAAAACCATTACGTCGCCAATGCATTCAAGAAATCTGTTTCTAGTCTCGTCTAGATCGAGGAGACCATTTTTGATCCACGTTTCACTGTTTTTTTTTCCAGACTTTGTAATGCGTAGACAATTCGAGTTCGAATTTAGCAAACTCAGCAAATTGTTGGTATCCACAGAGCGTCCCGTCGCTGCCGGGAAATAATAATATACCACGCCCGAGTGAGACGCCGCCAAGTCTTATTTCAAATTAAAGGACTGTAACGAGTACCTTTTAAATAAAGTAATGACGTTCCTCCTCAAACAAGCAGGTTCCATCCAGCTCTGGGGAGAAGAAGCCTGCAGATTTGAGCATTTAATGAAAAAAAAAAAATCAAGATTTTTCTAGGATCTATATCATACATCAGGTGCCAAAAGTTTGTGGACACCCTTCCATGTAATTAAACGGTCCCTATTGGCTGTTCTAGTAGATGTTCCACCAGATTTTGTGGAGATTTGAGCTCATTCAGCCACAAAAACATCTCCAATTCATCCTGAAGATGTTCCATATGGTTTATAGCAGGAGATCTTCCACTTCAACAGATGCTCCTTTTGTGCACAGGAGCATTGCAAGATCTAATCTAAAATCTTGATGATAGTCAGGGAGTGAAAAAGTGGGTCCTCAGCTGGTGCAAACGTTCCTGTTTCTCCTCCTGTGATGAAGATGTTCATTTTTTTTTAGAATTGATACCACATCGCTGTTAGATGGTTCGATCTGATTGGTCTGATCTGCTTTGCTTGGTGGATCAGATGTTCTTCACTTCTCATTCATAAGCACTGTATCTGAATGTGCTTTGATACGCTTGTGCCTTACGCTATAGATGTTTGTCCGTTGTCCAGCAACTGGGGCTTAAAATAGAGCTTCCGTGCTGTCATTAAACACCATCACACACACACACACACACACACACACACACACACACACACACACTCCCACATCAGAAATTCGGCGCCGCACCCTGTACCGCTCAGAGAGAGAATTTAAATATACAGTACGAAGAGCTTCAGAAAGCCGAGCCGGAGACTGCAGAGTGACGTGTCTTACGCAGTGTGAGGGACATACTTATGAAACGTGGAAGATCTCCAGCTATAGAGCTCCAAACCCTTTCGAGATAAACGTGAATGCTGAGTCAGCTCATGAGCATCTTCTCAGAAGAGTGGAGGTTCCTCTAACAGCAAACGGAGAGCAAATGTGGAATTGGGCTCAAAAAGACAGACGTTCTCTTAGTAACATCACAAATCATAAAGTCCTACTTTTTCTTTCTTTCTTTCTTTCTTTCTTTCTTTCTTTCTTTCTTTCTTTCTTTCTTTCTTATTGTACCACAGACATAAAACGGTTCAGTGGTATTTTTTACGTTTACATTTGTACATTATTTTTTTTGTTATTATCTCCTGCACCAATCGGGCGCAAAATTTCCTCGGAAGAGAAACGCAGCAGGTGTTAACAGAGTGTGAAGAGCGCGAACACACACACCTCGGATGCGTGAAAGTCTACCAGCAGTGTTCCAGAGTAAGTCATTAGCGGTTTGCAGCTCGGCGGCTCAGGGACCTTGGAACAGGCTAATTGTTATTTCCTGCTGCTCGCTCTCAGTCCTCCGTCTCCCCACCCGCCCCATCGCCGTCTCCGTCCCCTAGGGGTCCTGCTCGCTCTCAGCCCTGGTCTCAGAACTCACTCACACTCCCTTCTGCCTTGCACACCTGTCTCACTAGGGGAACGTCTGTCTTAAAGGGGCAGGTTGGAACAAATTAAAAAACGATTACAATTCAATTACGTAGAGACAAAAGTACTGGGGCAGATGACTTTTCCAGCCATCAATGGTTTTTCCTCAGACTGTCCGGAAAGACGTCGGAGACATCCAATCGTATCGGACATCTTTGGATGTGGGGCCCCTACAACCTCTCTGCTACAGGGGGTCTGCATCATGGCTTCCTATAATAAGAGCCCCCTGTACCTCCACTTTATATGGTAGCAACTGATTCTGGGTACTTGCAAGTGGTGGCTCAACACATCCGAAGGTTGGAAGTTCAAACCCCAACACTGCCAAGCATGCGCAAGGCTTTTAACCCTCTCTAACCCTCTCTCCAGGAATTCTGTAGCAGCTCTTCACCCAGGACGTTGTCTAGAAGAGCAGAAATCAATGATTATTTAGCAAGTTGCACATTTTGGTCTGCGGACGCCCCAGAAACCCAGCGAGGTATACAAGCCTTTGCACTTGCGTGGTTTCCGTGATATTAATAGTAATAGTTAAGCTATAATAACGAACCGGCTTGGAGCGAACGTTCCTTGGAATACCGTTCGGAATATACTGTAGATATAGAGATACAAAGAAAAAACCCCAAACAAACCAAACTCTTCTTCTTAATGGAGCGCTCTTAAAAAACTCGCCGGACCACATCAAGCAAAACCACATCAGTCGCTTGGCAATTATTCCCGAAACCCCGCACAAACAATCAACTCCGTCCGGCGGGGGAAGGTGAGGATCATGTAAATATTGGTGTTTCTTTAGAAATCGCTTTCAGGAAAACGAAAGAATGAATTCCACGTCCGATATCGTTCTAGTTCTAGTTCAGGTTCTGTGACAGGAGCGAGCGGCGATTCAAAGGACTTCATGCTTCACGAGATCCATTGTTCACGTGTGTGTTGAAACCATTGGCAGAGGAATCTTACTGCATACAGAGAACAATCCAATCCATCTGCACAGGAGTCAGCTGGTGTTAATCACAGCTGGATCGGTTTCATCCACCTGGTAAACGAAGACCTGTTGTTGTTTTTTTACGCACTTCCTTCTTGGATATTTACAGCTAACATTTACACGACTCCGAGTCAGTCGTTGAAGGATAATTATTGAGAACATTCAAGGTTACTGAGAAGCTTCCTAGGAAAAAAGAACATCAGATTCCGAAGGGAGCGTCGACTCCTGCTCTCGTCCAGTTGGTTAGACATGCTTTCCTGCTCACCACTATAGTAACGAGTGGTTATATAAGGAGTCGTATGCTTGCTATGTCTCAGGCAACTCCGTTAGCCACTTTCTGAATGTTTTTTGTTTTTCACACCAGTCTCTTTCAAACCTTTCCAGAGACGATTCATCAAATCAATCTACATTCCGAGATAAGATGTGTAGAAGTCTCACTATGAACTCAGCTTGATGGAGCCCAAGCAAGGGGCCGGCGATGGCACGCGACCTGGAATGCGACCTGGCATTTATTCAATATTAAAATGTTTCCCCCCCGAGAGAAAGGGCGCAGCTAAATGAATATTTTAAACGCATAACCTAGATAACATCGATCACCATAAACATGGTATGAAATTTCATATGAGCTCAGGCCCGAAAGGTCAATCATATTCAAAGGTTCGAATCGTTTCACACGCTCGCTGGATGACGGAAACGGGTGGGTTTGCGTTAAAAAAACCCTCTGTGAAGGCGGCCGCTTTGGCACATGTGGCAGCCGTAAAGAGAGCAGAGCTAAATCCCGAAATCGTTTGAACTCGCTCTCCTTCTTGTGGTGGGGTAATTGGTCCCAGGACACCAGTGTGTGTTTGTACCTCGTCCTTTCCGTCTCCCTGGAGAAAATCCTGTGTTTGTTCCAGCAGCTGGAGCGCTTTTAAGACCGCTAAAGCTCGGCGCCATGGGCGGACGTGAGGAGCGTCCGATTGTATCCTAGCGTGATGTTTTGCTGGACAGGATTTCTCAAACGTTCTCCAGTGAGCATCAGTGAGCTATCAAACGAGTGTACCTAAAAACTTTTCCAATAAAGTCAAGATTTTTGTCAGGGAAGAGTCTCCAGGAGAAAATGTCTGTTTATATATAGCCTAACAATATCTATATTTAGGATTCTTCTTATAACGGTGCCCCCTGGTGTTCGGTTATTACTCGTCTTTGTTTGTCTAATGAGGTTTGAATGCAGCAAATGGCGGAACGCAAAATCTGTCTCACCCTCCGGGTTATAAATTTGCAGCTGCTCAGAGTGCAGACGGTTTCAGTCGCTCCATCACGGTTTATCCGAGTGTATAAATATAGGTTGCTAAGGAATCAGCATGTGTTCTGGAAGGCATGTGGCTCCCAAAGGCTCCGAGCGAAGGAACTCGGACACTCGCTCCGGCACGACGCGAACGAGACGTGCGAGACCTCACTTCCCAACAAGTCCATTATAGCTGATTTGTGGGAACGGATTTAAAGGTCGTATATCAGTACCCGATTTTACTAACACCCTTGTGGCTGAATGTCCGTTATTAATTTTGTCCGTTAGATGCCTATTCTTCCACCTTCATATGATTCATGACTCATTTCTTCCACTTTTCCATTTTTATCCTTCTTCCATTCCGGTTGGAAAAAAAAAGTCCCCCCAAGAACCAATGAATCATTCTGTGGTTTTTACAGTTTGTCCTGCTGACAAAAAAAAAGAAACGTGTATAATAGGGTATTAATAGGGCTCAAATAAAGCTGCCATTGTTTGTTAGTTGCCCCTCCGTGTACTGGTCAGCGTTTACGCTCCAGTTGCACGATGAGGTCTTCTGAATTTGATTCGTGTCTGTTTATTCGAGTCATGATCTTTATAGATAAACACTAGCAGGAGGCCTCAGACCTTGAAGAGCTCAGTGAAGTAGCTCAGGTGTAGGATGCCACATTCCAACACAGGAAATTTGTCTCCTACGACCTTGGACCCAATATCTGCCTTAGGCGGAGGTCACATTCCACTGAGTTCCATTCATATTCATGTGACTGCCGGAGTCCAGGTGACACATTCAAGTGTTCAGGTTTGGTCAACTTTCAGAGATTCAGCGTTTCGCATCGGTGCGGCGGAACAAAACGTTAACGACGGAAAACTGAAATAATTCGTGACCAGTATTTGATACGTAGAACGATTTCTCGTCGCTAAACCGATCTCCGCCTTCGGGAAGAGGGTGGACTCTGCAGAAATCTGAGTGGTGCCGAATCAAGATTGTGTGGATCGTTCTCTGACAGCCATCATACGTTAGTTGCCGAAAGCTTTTTCCGGGGTCGAGCTCGTTGAAGGTCTTCCTGATCTCTCTAATCTCTGAAGCCACTCAAAACACCTCGAACGCCTTGGCGTACGCCAAATGTACGTCACGCCTAACGCCTTTTGGGGCAGAATTTCACGTTCGTTCGCACTCGCTGTCCGCGGCGAAATCGCAGAAATGGTAACGCACACGGTCTCAATACCGCACCAGTTACGGCGTCTTTTTCATTTGAGCTACGCAGTTTTAAGCAAACTTTTTTTAATGAAGTAAGTGTTCGTGTTTTGTGTCTCACGTTCATAAAGAAGCTGCAATCTGATCTAGCGAGACTGGTCATTTTGGTTTTACCTCCCGCTTCGCAAATATGACATTCGAGAGAACAATACAGCTTTCAACGAGTGAATGGCGAAAGATTAGCATCAAAGAAGCAGCTCGGATTTCAAGTTAAAGCATTCGATTGCTGGGAAATTCGATTCGTTTATTTTTTTCCCCCAAAATTCTGTTTTCAAATGTGTTTAATTCGCTACGTCGACGTGACGCGATTCTTCTCTTGTTTTGAGTTTAAGGCGGTGGTTGTGATGGTGGTGGTGGTTTGGGGGTGGTGGTGGGGGGGGGGTGGTCTTCGGTGGAATGGTGCGTGCAACCTTATCCCCCTACGTGTACACTCGCAGGCAGAAAGTCGAGAGGTCTGTGAACTTGCATTTGTAGAAAACAGGCAGCTTTGTTTTTGTGCAGCGCGAAGCGTAGCCAAATGACCGCTCCAAATCCTCCGGCTCTTTCTTTCAACCTTTTTTTTGTTGTTGTTGAAAGTGTTATTAGGACACGCTGTCATTCCAGTTCTTGCTGTGAGCTTTTTCTTTACAAAAGATCCAGCAGGCTGTGTGTGTGTGTGTGTGTGTGTGAGTGTGTTGCGTAGTAACATGGCTACGCATTCAATAGGTGGCTAAATAATGTAAGATATTAAATGTTGGAATATTTTTTTTGGTTGATACAAATTTATTTGTCACGTAATATTTCAACACAATATGGACGAACGTTTGTGAGCACGTGACCATAAGAATGACGTGAATCTTTTTGCCTTGCCTTTGTTTTGAGTTTATATGCCGAATGCTAGATTTATAGCTAGATTTATAGCCGTGACTAGCATATCCACCTGTGACCTGTGGGGGCGCTGCTGTAAAATAGCTAAATGTTTTGTTTATGTGCGACAGATTTCCCAAAATTACAACATACCGTATCGCAACCCCTGTATCGCGATACATATCGTATCGCCCGATTCTTGTCCAGCTCATTTGGGCTGCTTTTGATTAGCATTTTGCTAATGCTAAAACTGTAAAGGAATACAGCATGATACCTGTTTTTTTTTTTATTCAAACATTCTGGAGTTGCTCGAACGTTCCTTATTTGATTGTTTATGAGGTTGAGTTAGATGAGGAAGGTCATAAAACGGTCAAAGGACAACTTTTCTAAGGCTGTAGCAGGTCAGGATCATGGATTTGCGTACGTCCTGGTCAACTCCCCCTTTCCGAGTGGACGAATTTGCAGGTTGGAGGAATGAGAAGACAACCATAATCACTAATCCCTTAATCAGGTTAGACTTCCAGTGCAGAGCTGCCTGGATTTACAAGCTATAGCTGGGACGGTAACAGACGTTACCCTGAGGTCGAATAAAACTTACAGGGGACGCACCGATAAACGATACGAGTCGCATTCGTCACATTCAAATCCCGATTAGTACAGGGTTCCTTCACATTCTGGAAAAGTATGAAAGAGTATGGAAATTGATTTGAAGTCATTATTTTCTCCTGGTATCCTTTAGAGAAGTCTGCAGGTTTGAGTCTGGAAAATTTTGAAATGAAAAATGTGTTGGAACCCTGATTATAATCGCCACTCTGGAAGCTACGGAGACGTGATGAGCGTAGACCCCTGCCAACCCACCCCTTCGAGTGTCCTAAAAAGCAAGCAGTGTAACTAAAAGGCAAGAGCAGATGCATTAGTAACCCGGTCGCTGTGTGTTTTGGGAGTGCCAGCTGGGAAGCTGAGAGTTTCCTGCTCTCCCACAGGACTTGGCAGGAACCTAAAAGGTTCTTTGTTGGCGATGGCGCGTTATTCGACCAGACACCGAGATCGGGACAAGAGCACTTTCAGAACGTCTTAGCCTGTCGACAACTGGAGGTGTGGCGATCGTGACTCCGACTCGCCCAACTGTGTGCCTCCTTAGATATACAGTAGACTTAACGTGTTTCTAGATTTCTAACAGTATTCATACTTCCCAGAGTTTCTGTACACTGAAACGACTCTGCCTGGAGCTGTTACCTATTCAGCTGATCCGACTTCTGATTGCATAACAAGTGAATGACACAACAAGGTTACAGCGTAGGGGAATATTAATAATTAGCAGGCCGAGTTCAAGGTCTACACTCCATGGCACATTCACGCGTTTTCCAGCTCGCGGCCGAACAGCGGAGACGTCTTCCTGAATTACTCTTGACTTTTTCCGCAGTCCTAAATGCCATCGAATGCGGACGCTCTTTCGGAAAGCGATGACTTTTCAGCCGATACGTGAGTCCGACGTTTCCAGTTCTCTGTCTGAGCGAAAGCCAGCACTAAACTTCCGAACGGCCTTTTTTAAACATGACTGTTTGGAAATGATATCGATTCCTTTTATAATATGAACTATTGTATGTAAGTATTGTTTATTGTTTGTTTGTTCGGTTTTTTTTTAGCTGTTATCTTAACGCGTTAATGCGACATCAACGAGACGAGGCGCACAGTCTCACGCGTCAAATTAAACAAGCGTGTTGCGTCACTGATTCGCCTCTAGAGGCCACTCTCGTACTGTATGACACAACCCCGAAAAACTATCGATACGGATTTTTGCCGATCGCTCCAGCAATCAACTATCAGAGCAAAACCGATGAAACGTTTGTCCTCTAAATAACCATGTATCGTGAGGAATTGCATGGGACCGGTAGGTGGTGTTTATATGGAGATAAAAAGATATGGAGATACTCCAGGTGATATCAAGCTGCAGATAAGTGCGACTCGTTAAAATACCTGTGTGGTGACGTGATTGGAACGAGTTAAAGGTCTATACCATCAGAGGTGGTATGTGTACAGATACCACGTTTACAGCTGATTAACCCTCAATAAAGCTCTGGTCCATGTCAAAAAACTCACGTGGATTTCTCATTTGTTTCATCTTTTTGTGTCATGCAGGAGGAAAATGAAGGCCCATGCGCCTCCTCCACCCTCAGCTCCTCAGCCCGCCCCTCGCAAGATCTTCCGCAATGCCGTCCCCGATGGAGGAGCGGCCACAGACACCAAGGAAAACGTGCCACGGAGCACCGTGGACCTTCAGATCATGCTGCCTAATGGTTACGAGACCCTGGTCACCATAGATGGGAGGTAATTTGGTTTTCTTCGAAACTCCTTACCCCATTGACAGTTCTGGGGGAATGAGTTTTTTTTTTTTTGGAGAATCCACACCTTCCTTTCTTCTTGAATTGTTTTTGTTACTCCACTCTTGAAAGGGTTATGAGACCAAACATCACTCTTAGATAGATCTGTACTTCTTCTGGCCCAAACTCCCCCAACAGCAAGAGCAATCAGGACCAAACGCATCAATCACTGCTGTAGCATGACATTTTCCCTTCACTCGAACTAGGAGACCCAAACCTGTTCCAGCTCCATGAAGATACGCTTTGTATCCATGGAGTTGGAAGATGCGAAAGATCTCCTGCTATAGAGAGATAAAGAACAACTACGGGATGAATGCGAACGCTGACGGCACCCCAGACCACCTCACCTTCTCGACTTCATCGCTGATCCATCGCAGGACCATCGACAACAGTGTTAGCGTGAACGATAGCTTGAAGCCCCTCCTCAGTTCTCCTGTTTGTCTTTTGGATGTACTAAGTGATGAAATAAAAACAGTTTGGTTGCTCAGATCCCTCGAGGTTTAAAAGCAGAGATCAGCAGCGATAAAGACGCCATAAAACCACCGATGCACTAGTTTATTATTCTGGGTTTTTATCAGGAGAACATAAACCTTTAATTGCCTGAGCACGTGAAGAGATGCAGCACATTTGGGTTTAGTGTAGTTTGGTTTGCGGTTAGTGTAGTTTAGATTGGGGTTAGTGATGATTAGTTTGAGGTTAGTGTAGTTTGGTTTGGGTTTAGTATGATTTATATTGGCTTTACTTTGGTGTAGTTGGGTTTAGTGTGCTTTGATTTGGGTCTAGTTGGTGTAGTTTGGTTTTAGTGCAGTTTGGTTTGGGTTTAGTGTAGTTTAGTTCGTTCATTTGAGTTTAGTTTAGTTTAGTCTGGTTTATTTGGGTTTAGTGTAGTTTAGTTTGTTCATTTTAGTTTAGTTTAGTTTAGTCTGGTTTATTTGGGTTTAGTGTAGTTTAGTTTGTTTTAGTGTGGTTTGTTCAGTTGGGTTTAGTGTAGTTTGTTCAGTTGGGTTTAGTTTAGTTGGGTTTAGTTGGGTTTAGTGTAGTTTAGGTTGGGTTTAGTGATGATTAGTTTGAGGTTAGTGTAGTTTGGTTTGGGTTTAGTATGATTTATATTGCCTTTACTTTGGTGTAGTTGGGTTTAGTGTGCTTTGATTTGGGTCTAGTTGGTGTGGTTTGGTTTTAGTGCAGTTTGGTTTGGGTTTAGTGTAGTTTAGTTTGTTCATTTGAGTTTAGTTTAGTTTAGTCTGGTTTATTTGGGTTTAGTGTAGTTTAGTTTGTTTTAGTGTGGTTTGTTCAGTTGGGGTTAGTGTAGTTTAGTAAGGTTTAGTGTGGTTTAGTTTGGTTCAGTTGGGTTTAGTTTAGTTGGGTTTAGTTGGGTTTAGTGTAGTTTAGGTTGGTTTAGTTTGGTTTAGTGTGGTTTAGGTTGGGTTTAGTGTAGTTTAGGTTGGTTTAGTGTGGTTTAGTGTGGTTTAGTTGGATTTTGTGTGCTTTAGTTTGGTTTAGTAAGGTTTAGTGTAGTTTAGTAGGGTTTAGTGTAGTTTGTTCAGTTGGGTTTAGTTTAGTGTAGTTTAGTTTGGTTTAGTAGGGTTTAGTGTAGTTTAGTTGGGTTTAGTGTAGTTTAGTTTAGTGTGGTTTGATGGGGTTAGTTGTGTTGTTAGTAATTCGGCTTTTTTGCATTTAGGTTTTTTAAAGTGCAAATTGTGCTTGAAAAAAGAAATCGCACATACCCCCCCCCCTTCTCTCTCTCTCTCTCTCTCTCTCTCTCTCTTTCTCTCTCTCGATCTCTCTTAGTCTCTTCAGTGTCACATGGTGTAATTACACCTCTTTCTGTTGCCACTAAAGACTTGTAACTCTAGCCTTCCTTTGCCCTCCTCTCTCTCTCTCTCTCTCTCTCTCTCTCTCCCTCTCTCTCTCTCTCTCTCTCTGTGCTAGGAAAGCTCTGATGGACGTGTTGGTGGACTTATGCGCTCAGTATCACCTGAATCCAGCAGAACACACTCTGGAGCTGGCGACACCGGAGGGCCAAGCCGTGCCCTTCAAGCCCAACACGGTGTTGGGAACGCTTCACGTCAGCCGCGCCCTCGTCAAGGAGAAAACAGTAGAGGAGCGAGTACCCAGGAGACCTGCCCCCAAAGTGCCAGAGGTGAGGGGCTTTTTATACCCCATATCATTCCAGTGTCTTGTAAACGCTTTGTGTTCTGTAGTGCTGAAGATACGTAATTAAACCTCGAGACGTACGTGATCCTGAGCCCAAGTACCGCATTACAGTTTAACTAACGCTAGTTTCTCGCGGATCATTTTATTTTCTCACGCCGATAACATCCGAATCCTGATCCATAACCGGACATGATTATTCCCAGCTTTTTTGGTCTTCACACTTTTCTTTGAAGAACCTCGAGGTCGTTTCCAGGAAGTACGGGGGATTGAAACCGGGGTCATGTGACACTTTCATTGCGCTCCACTCAAGCGTGGGTCTTCTGTTCGCACTATTGTTTTGCTTTTGTTTTCTATAAAAATTTACATATCTGAATATTCATGAGCCGTACTTCCATCGAAGTTCCATTTCCAGTTTCAAGGCGAACGCATACTTAAGAATGTTCGGCCAAAAGTATTTGGACACCCGACTCGTTTGTGTAGGACATCACCTGAATTTTCAGACCCAGACCTTAACTTTACTAACACCCTTGTATGTGAATGAATCTCCACAAATCTTGAGGAACATCTCCTGAAAGCGAGTGGAGCTCATTATGAGAGCAACCATGGAATTTTATGTTTATAGCTCACAGTGTTATGGTCAGATGTCCACTAACTCTTGGATACACAGGGAAATATTCCATTAATGGTTTCGTGACTTGGAAAACTGTCTGCACTTGGAAAACCAGCTCAGCAGGGGGCGCCAGCTGCTCCCAAACACACTCAAGCCTCAAGGCTCCGTGGCCTCCGTCTCGAGTGTCCCTTTTTTTCTCTCTCTCTCCTGCTGGAGTCTCCTTCTGACGTGCGGTGAATTTTTAATGCCAGTCTTACCTTTAGTTACCATGCATTATTGCTGTCTCTTTGATGCTCTCTCTCTCTCTCTCTCTCTCTCTCCTCTGACCTTTGACCTCGACCGCTGCTTCTCGCTTTGAAGTTTTGATAATAGTGTTTACATACACAACATTCCATTGTATATGTATCTTAAGGGTGTAATAATAAAACCTTCCCGATCTTGCTGAGGAGGTTTGAGGTTCTCGTTGAGGAACCCTCTGTCTTTTTGTTTTCTGGTGCAGAAGACCGTGCGTCTGGTGGTGAATTACCACCGCGGCCAGAAGACGGTGGTGCGCGTGAACCCCCTCGTCCCCCTGCGCGGCCTCGTGCCCGCCATCTGCCAGAAGTGTGAGTTCAACCCCGCGCGTGTTCTTCTCCTGCAGGACGCCGTCAGCCAACACGAGCTGGACCTCAGCAAGTCCCTCACCCAGCTCGACCTCCGCGAGCTCTACGTGCTCGACCAGACACTGGGTATACACACACACACACACACACACACATACACACACACACATTTCAATTCGGGTATTAATCATTTAATGAAGCGTAGGACAGAGAGACAGAAAGAAGAACATATGGCAGACTGATGGACAGAATGAAAGACATAAAAATGATAAATAGACAGAAGGACATAATTATAGATGGATAGACAGACTGAACAGTAGGCAGTCAGAATGAATGACAGACAGATTGACAATAACTGGATGGACAGAATGATAGAAAGAAGGACAGATTGGTAGATGGTTAGATAGACAGATCGAATAATAGATGGACAAAATAATAGATTAAGAGACATAATAATGTATGTATAAATGTAGGTAGATAGATAGATAGATAGAGAGAGAGAGAGAGGGAAAGAAGGTAGGCAGAAGAGCAGACAAAATGATAGACAGAAAAATAAGAAGAAAAATAGATTGATAAATACAGACAGAATCATAGATTGAGAAACATATAGATAGATAGATAGATAGATAGATAGATAGATAGATAGATAGATAGATAGATAGATAGAAGCTAGACGGACAAAATGATGGACAGAAAACTAGACAGACAGCCAGACATCTTACATTTGGACATCAGATTTAAGGACAGAATGATAGATGGATAGACATATGGATAGAATGATAGTCAGGCAGATGGACAGAAGACTAGACAGAAAGACAGAGTGATAGATGGATGGACATTATGACAGTCAGACCGAAGGAGAGAATGATAGATGGATAGAATGATAGTCAGACAGAAGGACGATAGACTGATTGCTATACAGACTGAATGACAGACGGAATGGCTAGTCAGACCCAAGGACAGAAAGATAGATGGGTAGACAGCCAGACAGAATGACAGACAAAAGAATAAAGGGATAAAAACTGTGGATGATCTCAGACTTTAGTATTTGTCTGTTCACCGGTATAACGTAACTAAACGCCACATCGCTGTCATTTCTATTCCCAGTTCTCCAGCCTAAAATGGTCTCGGCTCCTGTCCTTAACTTCTCAGGTATCAGTGTCTGGGTGTAGCTGCTGCTGCTGCTGCTGCTTTCTGTGTGTTCGATTCGTTTGCAGGCTTTGAGCGTGTGATTAACATCGCCTTGGCTTCTCTTGTGTTGCTCATGAAAGTTGCTGTAGGACCCGAGTAGTGCTTTAGAATATGCGGATTAATAATTACTAAAGTGGCGTTTGTGGTTACATTAATAACATGCAAATTAACCCCGGGCTCCGTATTGAGCCCGTTCTTGTTGCTATAATTCTGTTTACATGAATCTTTTAGTCTTCTATCAACACTTTTCCAGCTTCACCACATCTTAAGAACAATTTGAAAGGTCCCAAACTCCATCGGAAATTGTATATTTATCTCTTAACATACGAGTCCTGCATTTGGTGCATGTGTACTTTTACAGTTTAATGAATATACATTACGTCTTTTTTAACTCGAGCTCTTCGGGATATAAATGAAACTTTACCTCCAATGTTTTTTTTATATTCGCCTCAAGTGAACAGAATATTAAAGCACAGATTGGGGTGATCCATTAAGATTAGGCTGGTCTGCAGCGCCATCTACTGTGACAATAAAAGGCGAATCCCGCCAGCGTAGAAAAGTGAAGCATTTCAGCTTTGCTAGTGTTTGCGAGCGTTTTCGATACAGTCGGTGACACCGTTTATCTTTCAGCAGAGTCCCTCAACTCCGATGCTCAAAGTGCCAGTGGAGGCAAGAAGAAGGGATTTCTCAGTTTGTTCAACTTCACTCGGAGGAAATCGAAGGTAAGCAGATGTCCGCTTGCGTTGTCTTTCGGCAGCACTTACGTGTGGGATATGAATTCAGACGATATCGGTACCGATTATTCGTTTTTTTTTTTATGTACTTTGGTAGTACGGTTTAAAGAAATCACAAAAAAAAAAACTATGTAGAAATGTATGTGGAAGCTGTTTTTTTTCTTTTTTTTTTTGCGCTCCCTGTTGCAGACAGAAGAGTTCTCTGATGACAGTGGAATGCAAAACACACACACTAACATCGACGTAAGTACTAACCCGCGTGTGTCTCTGAA
Source organism: Silurus asotus (assembly GCA_024362625.1). Classification (NCBI taxonomy): domain Eukaryota; kingdom Metazoa; phylum Chordata; class Actinopteri; order Siluriformes; family Siluridae; genus Silurus; species Silurus asotus. The sequence goes on from MU551591.1 coordinate 461,792, forward strand.
CTCTTAACACTAACACACCTCACGATCTTCACTATTCTGGGAACATTTTTTTGGGTTCGGACGTTGCGTTGAGATCCTTTCGCCACCAGAGGGCAGCAATGGTGATGTAATTGGTGTTTGTTTAAAGACCATGATTTGGGAGTCATCGTGTGCTCCTTGACGATTCCAACACACACACATACACACACACACACACACACAAACACGTGCGAACACACACGCCCACACGGTCGGCCACAAATCAGTGTGCAGGCATGTTTGTGCATGTTTGAGAATTGTGTGTGTGTGTTTATGTGTGTGTGTCTTCCCTCAGGGTCTGTCGGCGGTCAGCGGTGTGTGTGCTGAGGCTCGTCCCAACACTTTGGGCCAATCGCAATCGGTCATGAACCTCTCGAGGCTTTCTCCCAAAACCGAGCCGAAGAAACGCCGTGCTCCGGCTCCGCCCCCGGCCCCGCCCCATTCTTCATTTCCCATACCCGTGCAGACGCAAAGTGCACCGGTGGTACAGGTGAGAGTGCACACACACACACACACACACACACACACAAAACACGCACACATATACATGTACACACTGGTAACTGCTTCTTTAGTATCCAACCAAGTGCAAAAGTTTTCACCCCCCATATAGACTCTTGATAGGGAAATACGTTCTAGAAATAAACCTCACCCTCATATCAAAAAGTTTCGAGACTACTTTTGTAACATGCCAACAGATGGCAGCACAAGGCTGCACGCACAGTCACAGGGAGCGCCGACTTTCTTTTAGTTTGCCCGGTTCGGGAGGCCCGACCCTCCACTCGCTTTACGCCCTCTCGACAAACCACACATCACGTCTATTTCGATGACACAGTGAAGCGTTTGCAGCGTGTTGGTGCCTGCCCTCGTGTAATCAGAGCGCAGTCACATGAGGACAGCTGCTGCCTCCGAGCTTATTTTAGACCCCTCACTCACACTCCCACTCCGAATGACCCACTGATCATCACGTGCATCAGATTCATAATGTTCTCAATGGATTCCAGGCTTTACACCTTTTTATTTGAAGGAGCACGAATCGCCACAAAATCCAGTGGAGAGCACGAATCTCTAATCAAAATCTTCCCAGAAGAGTGGAGTTTATTAGAAGAGCGAATGGAAATCTTGTGTAAAATGGGATGCTCAAAAAAATGGTGCATGTGACGTGATTAGTGTCTGTTGCAGTTCCCATAGTTACCACTAGTAGGAGTAATAAAGGGGTCAACGAGTGCAACGTCTCCAAAGGTGGACAAATCTGTAGAAATGCCGCTTTCAACTGGTCAAAATTAGAGAGGTTTATGGCAGAAATATTGTTTCTCTGGTGACTTGAAAGGGCTTCATGCTGAGGAGGTTCTTGGAAATCCTTGGCGTCCAGAAGGATCCCGTTCGAAATTTCCCCTGACACAACAAGAACCTCGTAAGGTTTCGCTTTTGCTCGCAGGCCATGAAGACTCTATCAAACTAACCACACAACCATACAACGAAGCCAAGTATCACATATTCATCCCATTGTGATCACAGTGGTATATTCTTTAAATATTCTTTTGAAGGTTCTGCCTTTGTGGATAAGCAGATCTTCAGCGGCAGGTCGGTTTTTATCTCCTTCACTGAGTTCCACTGCCTTTCTTTTTTTTTTTATTTATCTCTGCCCAAAGCGTTTATTTCTATAGCATTTGGTAGCCATATTTAATGTGTTTCCATCGATTCTAAAGCGTCATCAGGAGATCGGATGTCTCCATCCATTATAGATGAACTCATAACCTGGTAAACCCCAGGCAGGGTGGTGTCTAAAACACAAATCAATATCAATCAAAAGGAGGAAAAATGCTATACGTATATATAAATATCTGCGAATTTTGTGAACATTTTACCGAAAGTCTCTCAAAACTTTGTGGCCTCCTACTTTCATGTTCTGCTCTGCTGCATTGTCTTCCCTCCCAAATCCCTTTTTTTTTTTTCATCCCCCTCCCCTCTTTCCTTTCTTTTCGTTGCTGTAGATGTAGTAGTTTGGGGTGAAGGGTGAAGAGTGTGTGTGTGTGTGTGTGTGTGTGTGTGTGTGTGTGAGTGTGTGCATCTACTGTGAAGGTGCTGCTGGTGAGGGTGGGGGTTGGGGTACATGAAGTTCAGCCTGACCTTTACCCTAGAAAAAAGAGCCCTCCTACAGCAGGAGGGAGGAAGGAGATGTTTTTACATTTCCAACTCTCCAGTCGCTGGAAGAATCGTCCAATCGTGGACAATGTCCTCAAACATCAGCATGTGTGTTTCCCAGATGTGGTTGCTGGGTGAATCTAACAAATAATCAGGCGACGTTAATAATCAGAGGTCGACACGTTTTTTCCGAAAGCTAGGTCGGCTCGTGTTCGCCGATTAATCAACCGTTTTATAAAAGTGATACTAGATAATGAAAATCTCAGTCTCACGTGTATAAACAAACCCCAAATTCCCGAAATATGTCAGACATTGTTCAGAGGGCTGTTGAGGGACCAAATTTGAGGGCTGTGTGAGGACCCCTAGTATCTACCATGTGATCAATGGATAATGTACAATCTGTTCTCCTGCTTTGTTATCTTTTCCAGACAAAACCAAGCTCGCCAAGCCAGCTCAAGAAGCGGAAAGCCCCGACTCCTCCACCCACCGTACAACAGACTGCTGACCCCACCGTCCAACACATTGTACACCCCACCATACACCCCACCACCTCTTTACCGACCCTCGCCGTGACCCAGGTACTCTGCACCACAGCGGTGTCTGACGATTCCATGTCCGACCTCAGTCACAGCATCGAAGATTCCGAACCGGCCGCCTCCATCTGCAGCAGCTCCAGCAGTGACGACGCCGCCGAATCCAGCAGCCTGGCCGAGGATACGGTGGCCGAGCCGGTGACCGAGACAGCGCTGCGCTCGAAATACAAAACGGAACCGGTCCCACAACCGAACCAGCAGCCTGCACGCAGAAGCTCGGCGAAGCGAGAACCCGAAGACACGGAATCGGCACTGGAGCTGAAGACGGAGGAAGCGGAGGACAGGCGTCACAGTGCGATGGGTCAGTAAATGGAATTTCTATCCAAGTAAAAGTTTGATTGTTTTTAGAACTCGCTTTAGAATTAAATGTGGAATGGGAAGTTCAAAAAGATTCACATATATAAATGCAGGCAATTTTGTAGAATGTCGTTCCGGCAATCGACGGTTTCGTCTCGTCGACATTTTGCCGACGCCTTCATCAGTCTTCATCAGGCCTGTCTCAGGGCAGAATTTTCCCTCAGCGGGTTCGAGCCTGTTTGCAGAAAGCGAGAGAAAGACAGAGAGGTCAGCCAGAAGACTACATTGTGCAACTGACAGCTCTGGCTCAGGTCCAGAAACGCCACCCAAAAAAACGTTTACTGGGCAAAGCTACAAATTCCCAGGTGCACGGGGCAAAAACATACGAGTCCTACATCAGCCTGAGGTGAAACATGACTTGCAGTCGATGCACAGTTCTGTAGTGTGTTCATTAGCTTCTCATACGTCATCTTAGTTACATACAGAGTATAAAGATTGATAGATAGATAGATGGCTAGATGGATGGATGGATGGATGGAAACACCATTTTATGTGGCCGTGCTAATTTAAAGCGTGCATTGCCCATTGCCTACATCTCCCACGATGCACTTGGATTTGGTGACCCAGCAAGGAGACGTCCCGCCTCTAGAGTGCAGCGTTTCAAGTTAAGCGTTTTAGATGTCAGGACGATGTCTTTTGGCGCATGACTTATGGAGGTCGGTGCTCCCTGTGACTGCGAGTGCAGCCGGGTGCTGCCATCTGTTGGTAGTCGTTTTAATAACACCTCGTACAAGTGGAGAATGTGAGATAACAATGAAGAAGGTCAGTGTGGCGCGTCAAAGACGAGGCCGACGTGCGGAAAAGACAAGGCGCTTGAAGCCCACGTTTTCATTTTCTGGCGCTCGTCCACCGTGCTTAGTCAGCAGCATTCGGAGCGATTGTTCAGCGCCAGGAGGACGTGACTCTGCCCTCGGGGACGAGCTGCAGCGTGCGGATGAGCTCTGAGGAAGAAGAGATTAAGATGATGGATTTGCCTGCTGTCAGCAAATCACCGATAAAGACGGGGCTGCTGGTGACGCAACTCCCCCCGTAGCATTTCTGCGCTCTCAGGAGGTGTTAAAAGAAAGATGGTTGCTTTTATAAGGAGCACGTAGCGTTCGGTTGGAAGCGAGGTTATGATCTATGGACTGTGCAGTTCCAAATCCAGGAGAGGTGTCGAGAAGGATCTGCCTTAGTGTCAGCGTAAGAAAAGTAAATAAATGTGAGGTTAAAACATGCATTTGGATTAAAACCCCATGGACCAAAGTCCTAAGTGTGATTACAGAAGGTTTCGAGGTTGAGGTCTCAAAATTCAAGTTCTTCGACACCAGTCTTCCTGGACCTCAGTTCATGCTGGAACCCGGTTTCATGTGATCTCATATCGTTGTGACTTTGCATTCCTTCTTAACCTTTTTTTTTCTCTCTCTCTTTCTCTCTTTCCTCCTCTTCCTTTATTCTGTCCTTCATCCCGCAGTATACTGCTGCACTCCCGTCCTGTCGCGCTCCGGACGCCGATGAACAGACATCGTTCTCTCGCCTCCCTCCCTCCGTCCTCTTCACCTCCTTCACCCCTCCGTTCTGTTTCTCTGCTTCCTTTTAAATCGAGTCTATTTTTCTTCCAAGCGTTTGCTCTCTGGGACTGAAGGTTGTTTGGGTTTGTTTTGTTTGCATGTAATTACTTGGGATGAAGATGTTTGTTTTTTTTATTGTTTGTTTTGCTGCCGATCGTCGATGAGATTCGGACGAAGAGAATAGAAGGTGATGTCAGGTGACGCATCGTATATCTGAAATAAATGGGCATTCGGTGCAACCCAAATGAGGACGAGGTTAGCTCTTGAGTCTGGTTCCTCTCAAGGTTCCTTATGCATCTCAGGGAGCTGCTCTGAGACGATGTTCATTATTGGTATTTCTGTATAAATTTGGGGGGGGGGGATGAGAAAGAAACATTGAGAGGAACCTTAAAGAACTTTAAACCCATCCTCATCTCGGGTTACACCAAGAGTGTGATAATAAATCTCAGCACCCAGCACTGGTCAGTGGAACCAGGAGCTGCTGAGCAACTCCTAAATTAGCTCGAGATCATTCTAGTTTTAACGCCAACACCTCCATGCCCGAGCCTTCATACGTTCAATGATGGAGAAACAGCATATAGAAGGTTTTTTTTAAAAGTATTAAACAGGTTGTTCATCCTCAAAGTCCAAAATGGGAGATTCTGCTTTCCATTGGGTTGGGAGACGTAGAAGATCTTCAGCTCTGGAGAAGAATGAATCTCAGAAGAATGGAGGATATTCTAACCGGGGACTGGGATCTTCATGGTCACTTGTGTTCCTGTAGTGTATGACGAATGAACAGGTTATGAACTCTCTTGTTGTTTGTACTGCAGGTGTGTAAAGAATTTGTTTTGTTAGCATGAGTGATGTGTGATGTTATTTTTTTACCCCCTCCTTTATATCAGTACCGTCATTTCGACGGCTTCCTGAAAACGCCACAAAGACGCGATTGTGTGTTTATTAAAACGACTGCATGCTCCGACGTTCACCTCGACGTCTCTCCTGAATGATCTGCATTATTCGAGCTGCAACCGGCCGTTCCTGTTGTTCCTGCTTGAAAGCCAGGAATAGCAGATGTGCTGATTAGACTGACTTTTGAGCACGTTCGATAAACGGAGACGTCGCTGTCATGGGGTGGGGTGGGTTTTCGGGGGGGGGGGGCAGATTCCGATGCATGAGCGGATTCAGACAACACATTCAGACCAAAGAATCAGGCCCAGGACTGATTTAGGCCCCATAAGCCAAAGCCTGGAGAAGTGATGGCTTCCAAAATATTGAACTTTCCATTGACGTTAAAATCCCAAAACCTGCCACAGCTGCCCCTCTCGAACAACGCCCTTAAACAACGATTCTATATAAACAATATGATCGTTAAGTAAGTGTCCTCCAAATGGCATCAATGCAAACGCAAAAACGTTCGCTACAAGTCGCCCTCGAGTTACGACGGTTCGTTATTCCGATCTTACGCCAGCAGCGTTAGCAAAAGCGAGAAATGAATCCGTTCACATGCGCGCTGAAGCCAAAGCAAACTTTATTGGAAATATGTCAGACCGCCATTGACCAGGTCTGTCAGGAAAAGGACAAGAGCAGATACTCTTTGGCTGGTGGAGTCGTCCGAGCGACCCTGACCTGGTGGGTATGACTGTATGGTGTGACAGTGTCGATGTTGGGTTGTTCAACATGCTAACTGCTAACAGAATGACGTGTGGACTAACAGTTACCCTGTGTTTTCTGTCGTCCTTTGAGACAGAATTGAAATTGAATACCTGCGTCGATTTTCAGCATGATGATGCTTTGCTGTGGTCTGAGAAAGTAGCTGTGATCCTGCCTTGATCATGTGTCTAGCAAAGTGTCATTAATTGAGTGTGTGTGTGTGTGTGAGACAGAGATTTGTGGTCGCAGCTGCCGTGTTTTAAAAGCTCTGCTGGGAAACGGTTGGGAAACAGCATGTGACTCATGGTGCGTCCAGGAACCGGAGTGTACAGCACCTACACTTCTCACACACACCCACACAGATATACACACACCTACACACACATAGACACACCACATGACCCAAGGTTATTCGGTGGTTGGTTCAAATCTTTCACGGCATGAATATAAAAGCGGAATGAGCGTTCGTCCTGATGTTTTTTAAATTTAGGTGACCGTGTGTGTGTGTGTGTGTGTGTGTGATCTAAAACTGGACGTAGAAAAGCAGCAGGAGCCCGAGGCTGTTTTTTGGAGTGAGATAGACAGAGAGAGAGAGAGAAGAAAAAAAAGAAATGAAGGTAGAAGGTAATGCCGGTTCGTTGAGGCGTGTGATTCCACAACTTGTTTAGTTTGGCTTCCTTCCATGGATTTCAGACCATTTGGCCCTGATTAGCAAGCCAAGGTTCAGGAGGTTCAGGAGGTTCGGGATCACAGTGTACAATCAAAACAACTTTGCTCTCTTCTTTTATTATGAAGAAACAATTTCAAGCGCTTTATTTCAAGTAACTGCATTGTTTTGTATAAAGCATCGAAATTCTGGGACATGAAGCCTCCACCAAACATTTTTTTTTTTGCCCCCTTAATGTCATGGATCCCTTTAATCCAGGGGACTTTTTTTGAGGGCCACATCATTTTTCCTCTTTTTATTGTAGGGTTGCTCTGTTTTAGAAGACGACACGGGCCGGAGTGACTATCAGTATTATTGCGGAGATTTTATCGCGTAATGACAGCGACCCGGAAAAACTGTCATGGATTTTTTTGTAGACGGTTTGGTGTCTCAACCTCTATTAATAACTAAGGGACATTTTAGTTTGAGATACAGATATGATTAAAAATATGTCTCAGGGGGCCGTTCCAGATGCGGTAGCCGAAGTTTAAGGAACCCCGGATTAAGATTGTGGTCCGTGCTGATATCGCACCTTGAAATTCTTGTGTCCTGGAATTCTGAGACAAACGTGTTGAACGTTCGCACTCTGATATCGCTAATATGGAAAATTCCGGTGTCTCGATATGTTTGGCCATTTACTGTATTGAGGTGTGACTTTTTTGATGATTTTGAATTAACCAGAACTTCCGAAAGTCATGTAAATCCTGCAAAAGCTCACCAATAACAGCATGTTGAAACTCACTATTGTATAATCACATGACTATAAACCTAGCGTACAGTTCGGTTTGCTGTGGCGCTTTGAATCAACTACTCGACATCTAAACGTCTTACCGTTGTCCGTTTTTGCCCCCCCCCCAACCAGCCTGGCTGCACACGGTGGAGCAGGAAGCCGAGACGGCGTCCATGTGCAGCAGCGAGAGCTTGGCCGATCAAGGATACGCGGCGTCCGAAGGCATGGCTGACTCTCCGAGCACATCCCCAGAGGACACCGCATCCCTGGGTCCTGATCCCTCTCTGAGCCCCACCCAGCCTCAGGAAGACTGTGACAGCGATGAAGGCTGCGCTACATGGGGCTCACGCTACAGGTGCCTTATACTTACACGGATAAGTCACGAGTTTAAATCCCAGCATCACCAAATCAAGCTGGTATTAACTGTCGTGAAAGACAAGGTCAAGCTTATTCATATTGATATATTAATACCAAAATCTGGCAACCAGATCTAGTCAAAAAATGTTGAGGGAAATTAGCTTAATTTTATAAGGTTATATTTGTATCACCCACAATCCCCTCTGGAGCTCTCCCACATCGAGAGGAGCTAGCGCAGCCTGTGTAGCGCATTACACAGCCAGGAGCGCTAACGAATGGTGGAGCAGGAGCTGCCTGTGCTTGCAGCACACGTTCAAGAAAGTCTTCCAGGAAAGAGCGTTTCCAGTCTTCCCGGAAAGAGCTATTATTCCAGCTCAGGCATATAAAAAAAAAAAAAAACAGTCATATATTCATATTAAGGTGTTGAAAGATGTGTGTTTGACTGAGGGCAAAGAAAAAAAAAAGTTTAAGATTAACAGCATTTAAAAAATGCAAGGCCGCACACTATAAAGGTTTGAGACTAGCTCTGTTAACTAGCTCTGTTTTTCTCCACACCATCGCCTCCAAAATAGTTCCACCTCGTTCTTCTGGAACGCGTCCTGGAAGTGCGATTCGCGCCGGATCTCCGCACCGGTGCCGAAACCTTTGACCGTGACAATTTTTGGTTGTTCTTACGCACGTGGTCTGAATAGCACCTGCTCCCGATGTACACAGGACGCTGTCTTTTGGCACACTGATTTAAGTAGGCCGGTGCTCCATGTGACTGTGCATGCAGCCTCGTGCTGCCATCTGTTGGCGGGTTACAAAACTTGTCTCGAAATGTTACAATATAGTTATACTAATATTTTCTGATCTCGAGTGTCACTAGGAGATCAATGCTGAACAGATAAACAGCGTTGGTTAATTGTTGGTTAACTGTGGTGTTTTCCGTGCCAGCGGTGGAAACGTGCGATCCGGGGCACGATCAGTCGAGAGAAATTGCGGGTATGAGGAGGACAGCGAGATCACTGCGCAGATCCAATTGACTTTGGCCGATTTGGATGCGGATTTAGCAGACGGTACAAGTAACCTAAATTTCCTCCTCTGTGTGTGTGTGAGTGGAACCAAAAATCTAGCATTAACTCTAGCTTCTCCTGAATCGGTTAATCTCTCTTTCCTGTTTTTTTTAGAAGTGAATCGCTCGGATGAGGTGTCCCTGTGCATGGACGATGACATCCCCGTGTCTGTGGTCGATCTGGACGTTCCAGTCACAGCCATTGACGAAGTCATTGATGACCATCTAACGTCGTCATGGCGCAGTAACCATGACGAACGAGACCGTTTGAGCAAGATCCTCGTAGATCTTCAGAACAAAAACAACAACGCTCACGTGTTAGCAAGTACCAGTCCAACCCGAGCAGATCGGGTTAGTAATAATAAGGAGCAAACCGAGAAGGTCACTGTAAGCCCAGGAATTAATGGTAAAGGTCAACCAGAGAAACAGAAGCTTCCAGAAAGTCCTGTGATGTCTACTATTACCCACAGTGCACGGAATGTTCCGGAAAGCAGACTTCGGCCTACACAGAGCTCAAGCAAGGAAGTGGACCCCTGTTCAGTGTCTTTTAGAAACCAAAATATGATGAACCAGAACCCGGTGTCTCGATTCGGCTTGAAAACCTTTACAATCGTCCCTACCAAACCAGCCGCATCCCACAATCACAACAAGTCCGAAGGCTCCTTGCGTATAGGTGCCATTAAAATCGATGAGCTGGGGAACATGGTCACGCGAAGAGAACCTGCAGACATCTCTGATGACGCTAGCGATGACCGAGACTCTCCACTTGTGGACAAAGCAAAGGCCTTCTGGACCTCGGCGAAGAAAGAGGATCCAGCGCCTTCTGCGTATAAACGAGCTTCTGTAAAGACTAGAGAAGTCGAAAACCCCAAACCATTAACTGCAACAGTACCATCGCAGAAACCTACAGAAAGAGCGAGTGTTACGGAAGCACCAAAACAATCAGCCGACGGGCCGAGAGCCAACCTCGCGTCTGCAGTAAAACCAAGTGTCGCAGAGGCATCGAAACAGTCAGCCAACCTGGCGTCTGCAGTGATGAAAAAGCTCGTCGTTTCTGATCCTGCAGAAAATGTGTTTTTCTCAGAGCACAGGAGAAATATCACGTTCCTTAAGCCTTCCAGACGGACTTCGAGTCATTACGTGGCTTCAGCAATTAATAAGTATGCATGGAATTCCTCAGGAGCTCAGGAGTTTCCAGAATCCAAACATGCTGGACAGAACCACTCCAAGAACGACCTAAGACCTGTTCAAGTAGAATCGAACCGAAGTGCAGCCGCGGACCCTGTGCCTCTTCATTCTGGCACCAAACCTTACCCGAGTTCTACTGCCCAGAAGCAAGACGTTTACAAGGAATCGCAAATTCTCACTGCAGATGGATCCAAAGCGTTAAACTCTGGTCCAGTAAATCACAGCCCTCAGCAGCAAGCGAGGGTTTCTGCATGCTCTGAATCCACTCAGTCCGTGACTAAAGATTGCATGCCCGTGAAAAAGTCCCCAGGAAACCCTTCACCTCTAAACATCGCCCGTCCGGCGGTAGCCAAGAAGCCGGAGTTGCACAGCCTCGGTCTCCAGCCAAGTCCGTTTGGGCCGGTGAAAAAGTTTAAACCGGTAGTTCCAAAGTCGGTGGAGAAGGAGACCTCTATCCACAGTTCACTCATGGAGGCGATTCAGTCAGGAGAGGGGATGGAACGCCTCCGAAAGGTGTGGTGACAAAAACAGCAAACACGTTTACCAATCCGTCTTATCAGTAACGCAATAAACACCATATTGCAGTTAGCATTAGCATTATCTTAGCATTCATATATTGTAGCATCATATAGCATATATTTAGCTTAGCTCATTTATTTCGTTTAAAATCTCGCTAATTTTCGGCGGTTTTTATGATACTTTTGTTTAAAAACAAACCTGTTTTGGCGTCCAGGTATCCGAGTCTTCACGGACCCTGCAGAAGCTGTCTTACGCGGAGCCTGAAAGCGAACGCTCTGCTCTCCTGTCCGCCATCCGAGCGGAAAGTAATTCGGCAAGACTTAAGAAGGTGAGTCTTCTTACCAGTACCTTTTAAACAATAATACATTTCCCCTTTGGTGGATGTTTCTTCTTAAACCCCTTTGCTGTTTTCCAGACGAGGTCTTCAGCCGCCGCTGAGCTGGAGCATATCAGGAAGTCTGAGGAGGACCGGGCTCCCCAAACTCCTCCTGTTGTTAAACCTTCACAAACACCACCAACTTTTACACCACCCCCACCTCCGCCAAGCTTCATACCACCGCCCCCACCACCTCCAGCCTTCATACCACCACCCCCACCTCCAACCTTTGCACCACCACCACCTCCTCCTTCTCCTTTAACCCTGACCAAGTCCTCGATGAAGCCGGCTTTAGCTCTGCCTGCAGGCGGAAACCCAGAGTCCGCCCGAGTGGCGATGCTGGAGGCCATTCGCTCTGGGGCCGGAGCCGAACGCCTTCGAAAAGTGAGCCGATTTTTCAGACTTCACAATTTGTATTCGGAATTGTACATTTTTTTTTTATCCATTTACGGTTACATTATGGACGACTCATGCTTCACGTTAGTTAAGTAGCTACACTGTATGGCCAAAAGAATGGGAACATCTAAATTCCAGCCAAACTAGGATCTCCAAACTTCCTGACTTTACTAGCCCCCTTGTGGAGCAATGAATCTCCACGACATCTTCACAGAAGATTGGAGGTTATTGGAACAGGAAATGGAGACAAAATTTGGAATTCGAGGTTCACGTAGCAATCTTTTGTCCATATAGTGTAGCAAAGACTTTTTCTCTGGAAACTTGTCTAGAAAAATGAGAAATTACGTTCTTTATGTTCCTCACTCACTTTGTGCTCGTTGATTTTTCAGGTCCCGGCGGCGACAAAAACGCTAAAAGTGAACGGACGACTCGGCACCATCCAGGCATCGGCGTCGAGTCCTCGCTAGCTCTAGAAGCATTTTTTTGTTTGTTTTTCCGAGGAATTTTCTCACCGCCAAAAATCTCCCGATTTCACGTCGCCCGTGGAACTGGTTCGCGTCAGACGCTTATTTATTTCGGATGATACTGTAGTTTCATGCTGCTTTGGGTTTGTGCCAATCATTTTGATGCTATTGGGAATTTAATTTGGTAAAACAAACAAAAAAAAAAACGGTCCACGACTCGATACTTTACGAAACTCCTAATGATCTGTCAGTATTTTGGATTTTGAAGGATTCCTTTTATTTGTATCAGATTAGACATTTTAGTTTTTTTTTTTGATTCGTTTGTAGCTTTTCCGATCGAATACTAACCAATCGCGATGACACGCTGAAGTGCGAACCCCTTCAGATAGTCATGATGACAATTAATTTTTTGTTTTGAGTTCATGAGTTCTTTTGTGGTCGTGAAAAAGTGTGGAGACACCTGATGGTTTCTGAGACGCGTTCTCGGACGTTGGACAGTGGAACGAGTGGAATCCCCAGGTGAACGTTCCGAGGCTGTACGTGAAGCAAATGGAATGATACTGATTGTAGGTCCAACCCATGGAATTGCGTGCCTCCAACTTTGTGGTAACAGTTTGGGGAAGAAGCACATACGGGTGGATAAGTCGGGTGTCCCAATACTTTTGCTCAAACGGTGTATTTATAAAGTGGACTACATGAAAGACTTCCTGAAGGTCCAGATCGGTCTATCTTTTACACCCATGGGGTTTTTTTGATTGGAAGCCACTTTGGTCTGCTTTTGTATATGAAGTGTGCAATATTTTTTTGGGGAAGGATTACACAGAAATTGTAAATGATTTTGTAATCAGGTTAATCATTAAAAAAAAAAATGTGGACGTCCCTTTAAGCGTCTTGTGTCTGTCTCTCAGGAGCGAGACGTGTCCCAGCCCAGGGACGTGTCTTATTCTATAGTAGTAGCGCATTTTGTTTGGGTATTAAACGTTGGATCAGAAGGTCCCCCCCCAAAGGATGAATGAGATTGTAAAAGAGATTTTTTTCCATATTTTCGGAATTTCCAGACGTTATCTCACTTTTCAGGAGAAGGTTTTAGAGTCTTGCCTGAGTGTCGCTTCTTCGGACTGATCCTCAGATCCGCAGTTCGCTGCTGACTGTCGAACCTCGTCTCAACCGCGCCGTCGGAGTTTTTAACGCCACGCCTCACTGGCTTGGGCCGTGTCCAGACTGAGACGCTTCCGTCTGCACCGAGACGGCGGGGGTTTTTTTTGTCGCCGATATTTCGTTTGAATCTCTCTTTGAAGTGGATCCGTTTGAAAAGGTTTTTAGCTGAGCTCCTCTCAGACGAGTGGCTCGGGCTGAGACGTTTCCAGTTCCGCATCGCAGTGCCTGCTTCAGGATGAGTCAAAACCTGGAGAAAAGCCATGTATGGATCTGTTCCTGGCAACCTCGGCTCATTCCGGTCTCGGTGACTCACACTCCGGTCTGCTTCGTTCGCCGTCTCCTTTCCCGGCAGCGCGCTTTTAGCGTAATCGCATTCGTAAGAATGTTTTACGGAGTTATTTATTTATTCGATTTGTCATCTTTGGGGGCGAACGCGAGCATTGCGAGAAGAATCCGGGACGGTGGGTGTGATTACAAATCAGTGGCATTCGGGGGAGGGTTTAAGGGCCTTGGCACAGGGGCCCAGAGATTTAGTTTGGAGTTGCTGGGATTCAAACTCATGACCTTTTATTTGATTATTTATCTTAATTACTTTCTATTCAACGCCTCAGTGGTTGGATTTCTGCATGTTCACATCCCATCGCTCACTCTCGGGCCCTTGAGCAAGGCCCTTAATGCTCAGCTTTAGAATTAGAATTCTTGGGGGTCCCGAGCGAAGGCGTGAAGAGTTCGTTAGCTGAGTCACATGTTTGCTATCGTCCTCGTTTCCTTTTTACGCTTTTTTTCAATCTCCCATCTCCTCGGCTGGAGCATCCAGGAATGTGGCAAAGAACAGCAATACGTGAGATGTCCTCGAGGACGACGATGAGTCTCGAGTTCTTTCTGTCCACGAGGTTATTTACGTCTTCCATCAAAACACCGCATTTTCCTGTTCGCCCTCCTAAAAACGGCTCGTCTTTTTTTCCCCGTGCAAATATGTTATAATTTGCTCGAGCCTCTATGTTCCGAGGGACCGCGGTCTGGACGCTTCGGCCCTCCTCTCGCCCCTCCGCGCCCCTCCGCGCCCCTCCTCGCCGATCCTCACAGCAGGACCAGGGTAATCCCTTCCAAGGCAGGAGGCTGTAAATTCTTCCCGACCCACGATCCCTCTGTTGGTCGGAGCTCTGGCGCTTTTTTTTGCGGTCGCTCTGATGTGCGGCACGAAGCTGCCAAACGACTGTTTGCTTCCAAACTCTCGGAGCCAACGGCGAAGGAAAACGAGGGCTTGAGGAATGGGTGCCAAAGGTCACGTTTTAAAAATACGATGCGATGCTTTATGTATGAATTAGTGGAAAGGAGTGCGAGTCATCGTCCAGAACTGGGTGTCGTCTCGACTGGAAGGTTGAAAACTTCAAGTTCTTTCAGGTTGGAGATGAAGAACATCTGAGAGTAATAAAATAGTATAAAAATACAGAGTATATACGGTTTTTACGTACAAAAGACGTCGAATCGATCGTTTTGTTTGGGGTTCGTGATGAAGATGAAGAAGATGATGATGCGTTTATGAAATTTGCAGCACACAACATAATTTTTTTTTTTTTTTACATGCAAATAAAATCATTTTTACATTTTACTAATAAAATTTGAATGTGCACTACTGATTGGGTGTAAAGTCTTTTATTGTTATTATTATTGTCACAATTATTAGATAATTATTCAAATTTTGGAAACGATATATTATGGTTTATATTCTGGTTTCACGTGAACACGCACGACAGGAGGACGTGCACGGCCCGCGCACGCACCACGTCCGCCACCGAGATCCATCACGCGCTCTGTCCAGCCAGCGTGCGCACAGGGAGGGTGTGTGGGGGGGTGGTGTGGTGTTGGCAGGAGAGGGTAGGAGAAAGGGGGTGTGGCCACAGCGCGGCGTTCTGTTGGCTGGATGAGGGGCGGGGTGGTGTTCGATGGGCGTGTCTACACGAACAACAACTTTGAGCGTGAAGCACGCGCTGGTTCCATCAGCGAGGACGGCATGATCTTCTTCACACCAGGTAGGAGAAGCGCTTCTCCCGCGGATTTAGCTTCAAAAACTAAAAATAATTTGACTTAAAGATGCGTTTTGAGACTTTGGGATTCGGGAGGAGAATAAATTTGCGTGCAAAAAGTAAAAAAAAAAAGTGCACGTGTCGGTGGAGGGGAAATAAAGAGCTCACAGTCTCGGGAATACGGGCGCGTGCTGACCGGTCCGAACGTGATGACGTCACAACCCGCAAACGTCATAAGTAGTATGCATGTTTATGTAAAGAGAGAGAGTACAGCTTGTAGTGTGTTTGTTTGTGTGAGTGGATTATGATGCTTTTCTGCTCAACATGGTTGTACAGTGTGATCATGTGTCCACCTCGAGACCAGGTTCCTCTGTTTCTCACTCCCAGCGGTTTCCACCCATGGGTTTTCTCCCTCTGTGTAAACCCTAGAAACGGAGATCGACAGCTTCTGGAGTGGTTTCCACGATGCTTTTCAGCACAGGATGGTTGTAACGAGTGGCTAAAGATCTGCTGAAGGCTCCAGCTTGGATACAGTGGTCACTGATAGCGAACGAAAGAATGAATGAATGGAATCTTTCTGAACGTCCTGGTCCATGTGTAGTCCCTGAACGCTGTTGTGATGAGCTCCACTCTTCGGGGGAGATGTTCCACTGGATTTTGGGTGTTCAATAGAGTTTAGAGCTTTACAGCAGAAGATCTTCCAACCCATGGAACGCAGATCTTCATGGACCTTAATGGCTTTGTGCACAGAGGCATTGTCATGCTGGAACAGGTTTGGGCCTTCTCGTTCAGGTGAAGCGGAAATCTCATGTTCCAATACTTTTGAGGATCTCCAGCTTTGTGGTAGAAGTTCGGAGAAGAACCATGGATGGCTTTTGAATCCGATAGTGTGTGAAGTGATAAGAGCATATTTGTATGTGGGGGCTGAGGGGGTAGATTGGTCACAGGGGCGGAGCAACAACAGTGCAGTGGTCACCACAATCCTGGTGCATCTCAAAGGTCAGGGGTTTAAGTCCTGCCTCTGTTTAGTGTGCATGATGTTTCTATGTTCTCTCAGAGCTTCAGGGGTTTCATCCCCCAGTCCTGTAGGCTGATTTGTATTTCCATATTGTGCATTGTGTGTTTGAGCGATGGTGCCCTGGGATGGATCATCAAGGGGGGGGGGCATGGCATCTTCTCAAACTGGGCAACACGCTGAGGAACGTGCAGTCAGACCTTCCTCAATACCTCAGAAGACCCTCAAGATTTTGTTAGCGATTCAGACCAAGATTTATATATCATAGGAGCCTATAAACGCATAGAACCGATCACCGTGAGATGTTCGTTCGACGTCTCACAAACAAACCCTTTGATGTTTTTCAAATTCCGTCTAGACGGCAAACAGACGTCTGGAGCGTTATCTGTGGAACGGTCCGCCCCGTCTCCGCAGCTAAATCCCATTGAACTGCTCTGGGATGAACTGGATCATGAGACAGAAGGAAATCCAGCAAAAAAAGAGAGATTTCTAGATTTTTGTTTGGAAAAAAACAAACAAACAAACAAAACGGAAAAGACGTGTGACGGTTGTGTAACAGATTCATTACACCGTTTCTGTTCCTGGAACTGGACCTGGTGTGTGTGTGTGTGTGTGTGTGTGTGTGTGTGTCATTTCCTGGTTTATCAAACAGGGAGAAAGAAAAGAGTAAATAAAGAACCTCTCTGGATTCACGTGCAGCTTGGAGGGTGTGTGTTTAGGAGAAGTTACACGCTGTGTGTGTGTGTGTGTGTGTGTGTGTGTGTGTGTGTGTGTGTGTTTACTAGTATTATTATTATTGATCAGTCCAGACTGCGGGTTCTGCACGTAGTGCGCGTGTTAGAGAGAGTTCCAGGAGGGAGGCGTGGCCTGGAGAAGATCTGGATGGGGTTAGAGGAAATTGCATTGTGTGTGTGTGTGTGTGTGTGTGTGGGGAAAGTCAGCTGGTTGCACTTCAGCGGGAATATCGGCTTGGAGAAGTGCGAGAGAAGGAGAGAAGGTGCGGTGAGGGTGAGGATCTTTTCTCTTTCTTTCTCTTTTTAAAGTGTTAGACGCCCGTGCGCAAAAAAGTTGGCACCCCCGATCCTGCCATGTGCGCCGTTTTCCGGACTGGGTGGATGTCGGGTCGGAGTGTGTGTGTGTGAGTGTGTGTTTATTTTGTGCAAGGTCGTGTAAATGTTGGAACAGTGTGTGTGCATAGTTGTATGGTCAGTGTGTGTGTATAGATGTTGTAACTGTGTGTGCGCGCATAGTTTAAGGGTCTGTGTGTGCGCGCGCGCTACAAATTGTTAGTGTGTTTCTATAAAACTAACGTGTCGGTATTGCACGCGCCGAGGAGAACGCGTCTCGCACGGGCTGTCGCTCACGTGCGCACGTCCGACACGCCCGCGGTCGAATTCTCGATCCTGATTGGTCAGATGGTGGCGATTCATTTTTTTTTTTTTACTATTGTTAAAATCAGGAGTAAAGACGTGAAAGTTTGCGTCCAAACCTGTGATCCAGTGTCAGCACTTTGGAGCAGTGAGAAAGTATTTGCCCCCCCTGGACATGGCGATTTCCGCTGTAACGTAGCGAGAAATGGATAAAATGTACAGTTTTTTTATTTAAAAAAAAGGGAAATAATTGCAAATTGTTGCAAAAGTTTTTTTTTTAAGAAATCCTTCAGGTTTTCCCATCATTGGCTATTTTTCTTTTCTTTCTTGTTTATTCCTTTTGCTATATTTTAAAGCCATACCGCCAGACGCGAGGTTTGACAGGTGGAACGGACCGACGCTGAGCAAACAGGAAAGATTTGGCTTCCTTTCCACTTTGTTTGCGTCGTCATTGCTCGCAAACGGCGGAACAAAATCCCCATTGTAGCAGACGACGGCGTCTCGAGAACGTTTCTTTGGGTGGCCCGAGACGGACCACCCTCATACCGTACCTTCTTGACAATCAGCCACTGGAGGTCCACGAGTGTTCTACACGTTTTCACTCCGTATTCGTAGTCGTAGGCGACTTTGCTAGCGGGGGGACTAGCTAGCATGAAAAACTAGCATCGCAGACGGCGTGTTGACTGTGTATGAATAACCACGTGACAAGTTCTTTCTCACCAATGTGAAGCTTTTCGTGAGAAACCTAGAGTTACTCGTGTATACGAAATATCTTGAAGCTACACCGCTTCGTGAGGTTTCCGCGTTTCGGATCTGCGTTTTCAAGCGCTTTTACTAAATTAGCTCACGAGTCACTACACAGGAAAAGCAGCAAATCATATGCCTCGGTTCAACTTCTAAATACAAACATTTTTACGTTAGCAAGCTGGCGGGATTTCTAGAGAGGAGTTTTCCCATCTTATTTATAAAAACTAACATGTCCGCGAGAGCTTTCGCGTCCAATTCGTAATCCATAAAGGTCCTCCGAGTTCGTGTCCATCTTTTCGGTTAAGCAGAGACAGCTGGCGAACTTGGCGAAATCCCGAGAAGTTCTTTTGATTGCTCTTCCTTAATGTTCCAGCTGGATGACATGAGCTGACCTGACAGGATTTCTGACGGGATTCTTATATAATTTCTAGCAACGTTCCAGCTAGCCCGACACACCGTCTGTGGGAATCGCGAATGACGTTCATAAACGTTCCAGCTAGCTTCCATGAGCTAATCCGACAGGATATTCCGTGAAGAACCTCATGGATGTTCTATTTGCCTAACACTTGCAGGCCTGACATGATTTCTCACAGGAATTTAAAATAAATCTCATACATGTTCTAGCTGGCAAACTTGAACTATCTTGATTTCTGGCAGGAATTTTAGATCGTTTTTTAGCAACGTTCCAGCTAGCTAACGTGAGCTAATCTGACAGGAATTTCGAGAAGAACTTACTTTTACATGTTCCAGATGGCTAGCATAAGCTCGTCTGACACAGTTCCTGTGAGAAAGTTAATTTCTTTTCATAAATATTCAGATCGAAATGTTTAATGATCTTTTAGAAATGTTCCAGCTAGCTAACATGAGTTAATCTGACAGGAATTTCGAGAAGAACTTCAAGATTCTTTTCCACAAATGTTCCAGCTAGCTAAAACAAGCTAAACTTATTGTAAATATCGGTTTATTAATGCTAAAAGCACTTCAGAGAAGCGTTTTAGATGATTTTCGGTTTCCAGAGATGCTAACCTGAAACGACGTCTGTGAGGAGCTCCTCTAGATGCTTCAGCCAGTTGACGTGATCGCGCCTGATAGGATTTCTGACAGAAATTCTGACAGGAAGTTTTGATTATTTTGTGCTGACAAGACAGGATATTTTAGAAAGTTGAGAACGGTTGAAAAATGCTAAGCTTTTTTCCGATTTCATCAATGTTTGACGTTATTGATTCAGACACAAGAAAACTCTATCGATGACCATCTAATCAGTGAAGGTCTTTCATACAGCCATCAGGATCGACTTGTTCACATGCTCCACTTCTCCATGGTTTGCTAGTCGTTGCTACGAGGCGACTGCGTGTGAACCGAGCGCATTCCTTTCAGCCTTGCGTCAGTTTGCCATCATTCATTGCAGCCTATAGAGCGCTAATTCCCTTTGAGACACGGGGCATGTGAAGCTATAGAGGGTGTTGTGGACATTACTCGTGTTGAGCCAAATCCCTGTCAGCCATTCTTTTATGCTTTTATGTATGTTGAGGTGAATGTCCACGGGAAACGATTCAACACCATTCACTCTCCGGTGTGGCTCTAATAATCAGTTATTAGCATTAAGTTACAAATTCTTCTTTCAGTTTTAAACACACAAAGAAGTACCGTAATAATTCAATTGTAGTTCCATCGAATACGTTCTGAAATCACTTGTTTTTATTTGAATAAATATCAGTCTTTAATTGGCTTCATGATTTACCACACAGGAAGAGTAGTTAATCATATGCTCCAATGTTACACCCAATCAAACCTTTAGCCATCGAACCTGCCTCGCCATGCTTGGTGGCGAGATTCCTTGCCAAGTTTTCTGCGTTGGAATTTATTGGGTTTTTTTTTTTTCCATTTGAGCTGTTTATAACATATGTCATCATTCAAAAGCTATTAAACTCAACACTAGCAAAGTGGCTAATACAAGCTAACATGGTAGGACTTTCTACATGGAATTGAAACAACTCGGTAAATAGATCTACAACCAAAAAAAAATTAACGTGGAATCAAAATGATATAAAGAAAATGTAATCTCCATGCTCCTGGGAAAGAGTTCCACTCGATTTTGTGAAGATTTTGTCCCGATGAGAAGAAAGGTGTTGGTAAAATCAGATACTGATGGAGGTGAGGAGGCCTGGGGTGCATATTTGGCGTTCATATTCATAAGATTCATGTCTAGTAGGGTTGGAGCTTTGTAGCAGAAGATCTTCTACATTTTCCAACCCATGTAAACCAGACCTTCATGGAGCCAGCTTTGTGTCATGCTGAAACAGGTTTGGGTCTCCTAGTTCAAGTGAAACAAAGTGCTATTGCATTTGGTAACAGTTTGAGTTTTTTTTTAATGATCAAAGCCTTTCTTCATCCACAGTTCTGACTGCGAGCAAATAGATACCTCCTTTTTCCTGTTCGTCTTTTGGAGGTCATTGTTCCTTTTTCCGTGTTTTCCCTGTTGTGAGGTACCAGAGTTCCGAAAGTAAATAAGAACTTTCCAGTATTATGAGGGTTACAACCTCAAACAATTGCTGGACCTTGGATCATGCACTTCACCATTGAACGATTTTATTTTTGGTAGTGGTGCATGAAAATGGTCCATTTAGTGTTGTTTTTTTCCCCCCAACAACACGGTTATGTCCATGATGTAAATCGGACTTGACAAGCTGATTTTTTGTTGCCTTTCTGTGAAGCATGAATGGGACCTGTTGAATTACAGAGTTGGAAGGACACGGTCAGGCCACCCAAGTCGCAGACATGGGCACAGACACAAAAGCTCCTGTCCTATTAGTTCCCTTTCCAGCGAGCCTCGTTTCCTCACCGACTGAAACCATACTGCAATTAATGATAATTAATCATCTGTGCTCCCAAAAGCCTTTTTTTTGTGTGGCGGTGTTTAACCTTAATAATCCTGTTTGACACTGGAAGCTATGTACGCATGGTAGATTTCGAATTCAATTGTGAATTACAAAACCAGTCTAGAAGTGTTCAACGACAGCGTCCTGAAGAGCTCAGCGCCTTTGAACATGGCAACGCCCTGGAATCCCACCTTTGCTACAAGTCGGAATGTTTCTGCCCTGCTAGATATGCCCCGGTCAACTGTAAGTACTATTATTGTGAAATAGACGTTGGCCCAGAACGGGCAACAGCTCAGCCGTGAAACGATTGGACCGCAAAGTGCTAAAGCATGTAGTTTCTGTGGCTAAACTCAGTAAAAGGTTCCAAACCACCTCTGGAACATCATGGCAAGACCTGTGTGTCACGAGCGTTATAAAATGGGAGCCCATGGCCAAGCAGCTGCACACAAACCTAAGATTACAATGCGCCACGCCAAGAATTGGCACCACCTCCGAACTCTAGAGCAGTGGAAACACTTATTTGGTCCTAATCCATAACTTAAATCAACTTGGTTAGGAGGCACTATAAGAGGTGCTATCAAAAAGTTCAGAGACTAGCTCTATTTAATAAGAGAGTACTTTATTCATCTACATTTACAGACTATTGCCTTCAAAAAAGTGCCCTTGCACAGCAATACAGCGCTCCCAGCATTCTTCTGGAATGTGTCCTGGAAGGCTTCTTTTCCAAGTGTCTCGAGAACCTTCTGCGAGTCGCGTTGGATCTCGGCAATGGTGTCAAAACGGGTCTTTTGGCACATTGGATTATGAAGGTCGGTGTTCATTGTGACTGTGCGTGCAGCCTTGTGCTGCCATCTGTTGGCGTGTCTAGTCACTAAACTAGTAGTTCGAGTTGCTCATTAGTTTGACAAGCAGAGCCAACTTACTTTCCCATGAAATATCACGGACAAGGGTGGGCGCCGGTGGGATTGGGAATTTTAAAACCAGTCTTGTGTACACCTCGATCATTTGTGTCTGTCTGGCGAGTTTCTTTGGGGACCCCCAGCATCACTATCAAAGTAAACAAAGACTTTAATTATTGTTTTTTTTATTTTTTTTATCTGGATGTTATCTGCAGCAGGGCTGAAAATAAAGCTTGATTATAGAAGAGAAAAGGCTCATAGGATGGTTGCTGATATGGTAGCACTTCTTGGTTGGTACCCTGAGCCGAGATGGCAGACTTCTAGTCTACCATTGGGCGTGCTATTTTTGTTCCCTAAGCCTACCCCTGTTAAGTGAAGATGCAGCGGCTGTTGTCACACCACCCGAACTCGACACACTCGTTATGCTGTGGGCCGATCCCTCCTGGCCTGGATTAACCTTCTAAGCACAGGGCGGTGAGCTTTGGCTGTGAAGGGTACGTGTGAAAAATCGCTGAAGGCTATTCTCGAGAATGTATTTATAGCCTTTATAAATTATAACCCGCCAATCTTGTGGAGTTACACCAAAGTGGACAGGCATTACCTTCAACCAATTCTTTTGGCTTCAAGGCCACATTTGAATGGGACCCTAATCCGACAAGGGTACACTTTACTTTTTCTGTTCTCCGCCCCCTTTCTTCAGCCACCCTTTCAAACTCATCTGAACTGAAGCATGTTTTGGTTTTAATAGATAATATCTTTGCGAACGATCGCTTTCCATCGAGTATATGCCTCTGTGCTGCAGCCTTACGTGTGTGTACTTGTGCGATGGCCCAGAGATGGTTCCTTCAAGGGGTGGGGGGTGGGGTTGAAAGCTTCTGCGTATATAGCTGATGCAGGAGATTTCAGCAGTACAGTCATGGCACATCAACTCGAATCCTGTCAACATGGTTGTAAGTCGACACTCTGCTTTTTCTTTTGCTAAGCTGGATCTCGACAGGCTCGTGCAAAGGGCTATTTGTATAGCCTTGAAGGGTGTCTCGCGTCAGAACACATCAAAGTGAAAGCTTTGCTGCAAATTTATGGCCTGCTTCACTCTTATCTGTGCCTGCACTGTCTCCAGTTTCCATAAATCTGCGGACTCATGTTTTTTCAGGTGTTGAATTGCATAGGGGGGTATATAAACCCGGTGTTGTATCGTTTGGTATTATACAGGTATACAGTTACAGTATTGTGAATTTGCTGGTTGGTGCATGACAGTGGAATATTTCTGGATCTTCAGTTACTAGTATTGAGCGGTACGACGTTTGGGTTTTGACAAATAAAAATTGATACAAAAGAAAGTGCGATTTGAGACCACTATTGCATGACTATATTGTCAGTTCAAATCCCAGGTTTATAACAAATCACTCGTTCTAATATGATATATATTATTATTTTATTTTTTTTACGCAGTAACCTGCTGTGGAGGACCTCCAACCATAATCGAATACTAATATGTTTAAAACGCATCCCTAAAAAAAGTTTAACATGGTTTTCAACATTTATGGAAGTAATCTCAAGTTTTGGGGCTCTCCAGGGTAAAACTCTGAATGGTGATCTTGGGGGGGGGGTGCGAGGGGAGATCCTGGGGGTATTTTTTGGGGGTGAGTGGAGGGGATCCTGAGGGGTATCTTTTGTGGGGTGAATGGGTGGATCCGGGTTGGGTATTCAAGTGGGGTGAGTGGGTGGTATTTGGGTGGGGCAAGTGGTTGATCCTTAGGGGTATTTGGGTGGGGCAAGTGGTTGATCTTAAGGGGATTCTGGGTGGTATTTGGGTGGGGTGAGTGGAAAATCCTGGGGGGACTCGGGTGCGAAGAAACGGGGGATCCTGGGGTGCGGTGGAGGAGCGGATAAAGGAGTTCTAAACTTTATAGCTACTATAACATAAGTGATAACGGGAATTAGTCTAGCAGACTTTTACATTAAGCGTAGCCGTAAACAGATAATAATGAACGAGAGGGAGAAGAAGTCTGCACGGGGAGACGTTTGAGTAAGTGCGACCTGTCAGGACTGTTTTGTATTGACAGTAAGAATAACTGATCTGCCGGTAGCAATGCTACAAGATGAGTTTGGAGGACTTTCTTGGAACCGACGTGCTCAGGCTCCTAAATTAAATTTAGTCGTTCAGGAAAGCTTTCAACGTTGCCCAGACATAGACTGCATGTCTCATCAGAAGCTAAACAGGGCAAGTGCTGTGATTAGAGCCGTCTTGCCCTGAGACCGAGAGATGGGGGAGGGAGGGAGAAAGGGAGGGAGGAGGGTGGAGGGTGGATACTCTTTCTGACCTCTTGCAGATGAAGAAAAGGTTCTATATTCGATGTGAAAAGGTGCACTTATGGGTCATACGTTGCAGTAGCTTTACAGTGGCGAGTGTAAATCCTAGGATCAGTGCCAGACGATGGTAAACTGCTCAGCTGTATTCTGTATTTTAGGAATGTGAATGTAAATATGTACGTTCTTTTGCTTTTTCCTCCACTGAGCCCCGCCCTGTGTGGGCCGCCGTCCTCTCAGGCTCTGGATGCCACAGCTGGACAGCTGGACGGCCCACATTCCAGCATTTACAGTCTTCTTGCCAGAGGTTTTTTTTTCTTCCTTCTCTCTTCTTTGCTTTGCACTTTGGCCTACAAATCAGTGTCTGCCACTCAGCTGCACTTCTCCTGACAGCCCAAAAAAACGTGCTCCCAGCATTCCTGAGCAGATTAGGGTGTTATTTAACATCCATGATTATTGTGAATTCAGTAAAAGTACATCAAATATACAAGGTTCTTCCACAAACATGTTCTTCCACAATTGTAAGATATAACAGATGCGGTAGCAGTAAAATTTCGCCTTCACTTGAATACGGAGACCCAAACCTGTTTCTTTCAAACAGTGGAGATTATTAGAAAGGCAAATGGGGAGTAAATGTGGAATAGTACGTTCCAAAAAAGCATCAATGGTTTTGATCAGGTGACCACAAACTTCATTATACAGCACATTATTTTGCAGTTCTTTAGAAACCAATCAGGTGCACACAATTATAATATACACCTTTATATTCAATTCCATGCAGAACCATCCGAATATATCTCATTTCCCACCTACGCCTATATTTAACAGCTCTAATTGAGTTTAAATGGAAATGCTAGTGTTTATGCATCATATCTGAGAAGCTCACCCACACAAAACCAGGATGCCTCCAGCAACATGGCCCTGATAAAAAAAAAAAAAAAGAGGAGCTTAAAATCGTATTTAACCCTTTAAACATGGGACCATTTTTTTCCTCACAGACGAAAGTATTGATGCACAAAATTGTATAGAGTGTCTTTTGGATGAAGGAAAAGCCAGCTCCATGAAGGTATGGTGGACATGAGCTGTTTCATACTTTAGATTATTCATTGAACACACGTTCATTTAGATGTTTACTCTGAAAATTGTGGATTTGTGCTCACGGGGAGTTGGAACCCCGAACCCTCTCAAAGCTGCGGTATGTTCGTTACGTCAGGCATGTGTGCCTCCCGTGTCGCTGTTTTGATTCTGGACAGCCGCGTCTATGAATAACGCAAATATTTTCAAGCGCAGCCCTAATTGGGCATAAGAATTTATGACCTTGAGAGCAGCATGGAGGGGAGGGTTTAGGAGGTGGTACGGAGTTTTGGGGTGGTGCTACGGGGTTTGGGTGGGGGTTGGGATACAGGGGTTGGGGGTGTTGGCATAGGGTTGGTGCTACGAGGGTTAGGGGTGGTGGTACAGGGTTTGGCTGTATTGGTATGGGGTTTGGCTGTATTGGTACGGGGTTTTGGGGTGGTGGTACGGGGTTTTGGGGTGGTGGTACGGGGTTTGGGTGTATTGGTACGGGGTTTTAGGGTGGTGGTACAGGGGTTGAGGGTGGTGGTAAGGGGTTCTGGGGGGGGTGCGAGATTGCTCGGCAGACACAGCACTTTTTGCTTTGGCACTGCCCACAAAAACATCCCCTGGGGATTTTGTGTCATCATGCTGGTACAGAACTCGGCCTTTGCCAAGCCGTACCCCTATTTTTTAAGACCACTGCTTTCTGCCTTGCTGCACCTCTAAACACCATAACCTAGATTTATTTTTTATTGCTTGATCATCTGCCTCATGGACATTTCCTGACTGACTGACTGACTTGGTCTGAATCTCTCTTTCTTTCTTTCTTTTCTTTCTTTTCTTTCTGTTTTTGTTGTTTTGCGTTATAACTGAATGTGCTTTTGAGTGTCAATTAAGGCGCCTATTAAAAAAAATATTTTTTTTTCTTTCTGTCTTTCTTGTATGGAAGTGTTTGCTGTTTTCGGAGGGGTTGTGAGGAGGTCAAAAGGGCGTTTCTAGGGTTGTATTCCTTTAAGATAATTGATTGCTTTGGGGTTGTTTCGAAGGAGGGAATGTTCCTGAAAGTGAAAGGAGTCCTAAACTAACATGGCTCCCATTCCATCCTTCACCATGCAATTTAGTTTGGACTGAACAAGACGATGAGCCGAAGCTTAAGTCCGAGCTCTGTGATTGTTATTTAGGGCAAACAGTCGTCTGGAATGTAATGGATCATGGAACGACCTGCCCAGTCACTGCACTTAAATCTTATTGAACTGGTCTGAGAGGAACAAGAAATCTACATCTAGTGTAGATCATCTTTGGCAAGTTTCCAAGAGTTTTGGAGAATTTGGAGAAACGAATTGTCCACATGTGCATGTAAACGCGTTACACAAGAAGGTTCTAATGGAAATACTGCTTTTACTGTACTCAATGAGTCCCTCAGCAAAATACGTTTTAAAAACTAAATGATGATGCTGAAGGATCCAGTCGATCCTGTATTACATGTCGAATCCTGGAAGCTCTTCGTGTTATAATGGATCCTTTCTTTTCAAGTCATGATCTAACCGAGCAGGGACCTGTTGCCATGACGTCAACTCCAGGATAAACTTCAAAGAACCGAAGAATCCTGGATCGTGTCAAATCATTGTCAATAAAATTCAGCAATCGAGTAAATCCATGTACGGTGAAAAGATCCCTGGTATCAGCTTTGTGAATCTTAAATAAACAAGATCTAAACAAGATAAAGTATAGCCAGATTTCTTTTTTCTGTCTTACACCTTGGAAATTTTTGGCAATTTCTCAAAATAGGAATTTTGTGTAAGTTCCCAGGTGAGGCTGAGAAAGAAACCTAGCTGCTACCAAAATGTTTTTTTGCTTTACAAGAGCCAGATTTCTCACTTCGCAATTCCTCTCAGGTTCAGCTTCTTTTCCGGACAGAATTCCCAGCAAATCGTTCCAAGATCAAGCCCCAGATGATTGGCCGTGCTGATGTGCCTGAAGGGAATTGTTCTTGCTCGCTTGGAATTAAAGGATTTAGTGTTCCTTTCTGTCTGCAGCGAATGCATAGCAAGTGCTGCAACTTGCGGTATAGAGAATGTACGAGTACCGTGGCTCTCTGCGCATGCACTGATGTTCTTGAGGAGTTTTTTTTTATTAGATAATTCAGCACAGCATCTTTACCGTTAGATGAGATCTTGATGTCTATCGCAATCTATCAAGACACTTGAATCCAATCTATGTGGCAAACCATGTCCGAAAATGCTATTTGCATGATCTTAGATGCCCACACTAAAGTCCTTCAGAAGGCATGTCTTCCAAACCTTCCGTACATATTGTATAGAGATCCATGACAGAATTGGCCATAGTCGATGATATAACGGTTAAGATTTGACCTCGCAATCTTCTTCGAAGTTTAGGATCGCAAAAGTTAACTTGGAGCGGGGAGACCACACCCACCATGCTCTCCAGGATCCAATGTATTTAGCATCGATACCCTCAAGGGCCTACGTGAA
The DNA here is from genome assembly GCA_024362625.1 of Silurus asotus. Classification (NCBI taxonomy): domain Eukaryota; kingdom Metazoa; phylum Chordata; class Actinopteri; order Siluriformes; family Siluridae; genus Silurus; species Silurus asotus. The sequence goes on from MU551591.1 coordinate 489,830, forward strand.
GGTTCAGTAATAAATCAATCTCCTGCTCTCCAGGGATTCCTAGAAATTGTTACCCCCCCCCCGATGAACATTTGCAAGAAGAAACAAGTCTATGTGTTTGTGTGTTGTGTGAAGATTTGTGCTCTGTGGGAGCCTCAAGAATGTCTCACCATTAGACCGAGGTATAACTTAAGCAAGTACCCAGGAGCTTCCCAGATATCTGAAAAAAGGGTTTGCGAACTCACAGGGATTGACCATGCAAGGTGGCCAATTATGTGCCTTTTGCCAGTTGGTTTTCCATTTTTGCGAAAATTTGAGGACTCCCCCTTATCCGGCGAGTCGTACAACTGAGCAGTGCTGGAGTTAAGGGCCTTGTTTAGGGACCCAGGGATGGCAGCTTGGCGTGGCTGGGATTTGACCACACAACCTTCGGATAAAGAGAGTAGACCATTTATTTTTACCCAATCAACACTCGGTCCCCTTGTTTCCATTCGACCAAGTCGTGAGGCGAACGCGTTTCTGTTGCACCACAAAGGGGGGCTTTAATTAACCATGTATTTAACGCCAAGCTTTGGGTTTCTTTGTATTTCGTTTCTGGGTTCCTGGGACCCCTATACACTCTTGCCAAACGTTTGTTTACATTTTACCGGCGAAACAAAGAGTACGTTCTCAGCCCAGCGTTTTCTTCCCACACACCCCCTCAGCAAAGGCTTTTATTGGGGGGGTTTCTTTTGTAACCAAATAGCAAATGTATTGATTTCAGTGGAGTAAATAAAATTTCCTGCAGATCTGCTGCAGTGTCCGTTTACTAACTCTATCCCTGTGCCGATGGGCCAAAAGACAGAATTTCCTTATTGCTCAATAAATCCACACCTAAAGCAGGACGCATCTGTTTGATGCAAAACGTTGAAACGTTTCTCGCACTTTATTCTCGTAATCTTCATTCGTTTTTTTTTTCCGTTTTTCCTCAGTTGCTAAAGGTGAGAATGATACGGCATGATGTTCTGTGGACAGCTGAGCATTTCTCTGGAGCTTTATTGTGTTCTGAACCTTTTATTGCTTGCATTTGTTTCAGACTCTTTCTGCTCCTGTTACTAGTGAATGCACAAACAAGAGGTGATCGTTTAGTAACATGGCAGTGGCTGAATGTCCGGATTACTTCCTACACCACCCGAATTATCAGGTAAAACAAGGTTCTGTCTGTCTGTCTGTCTGTCTGTCTGTCTGTCTGTCTTTCTTAGATCGATGTCTACATTTTTCTTAGTTCTTGTTAGTGGAGTCAGGTAGTGACGAAGGTGAGGAGGCCAGGAAAACATTCATCCCAAAGGTGTTCCATAGGGTTTATAGCCAGAGTTCTTCCACATTTCCAACCCATGGAAAGCAGATCTTCATGACGTCCACAGGGGCATTCTCATGATTGAACAGGTCTCCTAGTTCAAGTGGAGGCAAAATGTAATGCTTTTTTAAGAGTTTGAGGAAGAACCACATGTCAGGTTTCAAAAAATTGCAAAATAGCAAGTGCTTGCTCGGGTTCTTGCTGGTTTGCTTGCAGGGAAATTGATCCTTGTAGTGAAATTTAAAAGGTTTTGTCTGTTTGAGCTGTAGGTTTTCATTTTAGCGACTCGAAAATGTATCAAGTCTATAATAAATGTAATGAATTGTGGAGTGGGATTAATACCATAATTACAAACTTTTTTAGATATATATATATAATATGAGTTAGAAGCGATCCAGATAACTACAGAGACTTTTTTGTGGATGTAATGACTGAAAGGAAGAGAAAGAAAGGGAGGGAGAAGCTGTTCCTTGTTTTCAAAGTACCTGTCATAGCTTGTAAATTTAGAGCCGGTGCTTGAATGAGGACGAGGAGGAACTGAATGGCCGCGGGATGGCCGTGCATTCCTTTGGGCTGAGCGCATCCGATTCACATGGCGCAACCTGACGTAAGAGCATCCAAACAAAGGCTTAACTAGCCTGTTTTGAAGGGCCCTCTCGGCCATTGTTTGTATCCACGTGCATCGGTTCAAACCCAGTGGGAAATCTCCATCAGCCGCATCAACCCCGCGGAGTGCTTGGCTAAGGCGCAGGCCTTTCATTGAACCGTGGCTTTCTTGCTGCCACTCCACCATGGGCCCTCTGGGACACTGTTACAGGCAAAAGGGCACGAACGCAATAATACCAAGTGCCTAAACAATTATACCCTTTGAAGAATAGGAGAACGAGGCTGGGGGTTGGTAAAAGGTTGAAGTTCCTCGGTGAAGCCGTTGGAGGTTGAGTTTTCATGTCGAGCCAGATGAGGATACAAGTCATCCACGGAGGATTATGTAACTCCGGGAGTGGCGTTACTCTGGGCAGGAGTCCAAGAAGAGGCTTTGGCTTGACCTAGCAAAAGACCTCGACGAAAATCTCCCTTAGCTCCCACTTCCATGTTTGGGGCTCATGGAGAAACAATTAGAACATTAGTCTCAGACATTATTCGGTAAAACGAGTGCAACATCGAGTGTTGGAATCAGGAATCTTTGTTAAACAAGAGCATTTCGTTTCAAAATATTTTCTTAGCCTTGTCCTTGCGGCTGCCACATGAGTTAGCGAAAATGACGCATGTGACAGCTTTCGAAAAAGATCTGCTCGAGGAATTATGGGTTGGACATGAGGGCGATGGCTGCGTTGGCTCGATCTACGTGCTGCAGAAGTCATTACAGGCCCTCCTCCCTCCTTAACCCCCCAACCACCCCCTCTTCACGCCCTCACTGACACTTCGGCAGCCCAAAGGGTCGTAAATTTTGCGCCTTGGGGTTTTATGGATGTTTGCAGAGTGAATCGAGTCGACTTCTGGCAGCATGCGGTTCCGTTCCTGGAAGTCGGGCTGTTGATGTTGGTATTTCTTGGAAACGAGAGATTGAGGATCTGGCTCATTGTGTCGCGTTGAGGAAACGTGCTGCTCCAGGGGCTCGAAATAGAAGCACCACTCGCTTTCGGATAACGGCCTGACAAATCCAGCGCTCCAAAAAAAAAAAAAACCCTGGAATTTCCCCTTTAATTCTCGTTCGAAATCAAACTGCGATTTTGGTTTCGATGGAGCAATTGCAGGGAGCTATTTTAGGCGTCAGCCCCCCGCCACCACCACCACCCCCTACGCATACTCTTTAGCGCTTTGCTCCTGTGGAATGCACAGTAGCCTGACCTTTTGAGGCCTGTAGCTAAGCCGAGGCCAAATTCTAACCTTCCAGAAGACTGCTGACTCAGAGCATAAACCTGATTTTTGGGCTACCGCAGGGCTGACATTTAAAAGACCAAGTGGAATTTTTTAATATACCTCTTCTCAGGGGAGGGTTTTAGAGGTTGTCAATCTAAAGAGCAGATCACTGATTTGTGTCTTTTTATACAAATTTGATACATTTGTGGATTAAAATATCTTGTATTTATATAGCGAGAGAGATTATTTAATTTTTTTACATTATTTATTTATTTTTTTACATGGAAAAATCAGTGCTCTACTTATTTCAACCCCCATTGTCTAGTATAAATCTACACTGAAATGTGTATCCACAACTTCCTTTGTTTGTCGTTTTGGTCGTTTCCTAAAACCGTCAACGACTTCCAAGAAAGAGAAATATCTCGGTCAGGACAGGCAGGTCCACATTTAATCCTGACCTATATACGTATTGGCAAAAGTATTGGGACAAGGCTTTGGATTGTGCTGCAATTTGGTGTACAGTTTACATGGGTTCGGAAAATGCGGAAGATCCCCTGCTATAGAGCTTTAAAACCCTCATTGAACACTTTTGGGATGAATGATTTAACGCACCCAAGGCCTCTTCACTTGACCTACACCAGTACCTGACAAACTCCTATCTTGTGGCTGAATGAATCTCATGCAAAATTCCACAAAGGCTAGTGGAACATCTTCCCAGCGGAATGGAGCTCATTATAGCATTACGGGGAAAATGTGGAATCGTCAAAAATCAAATGTGATTATTACCGTTAGGTGTCCACAAACTTTTGTTGATTATATAATTGAATATTTTTGATCTGACGCGAACTGTGCCACCTTAACACGAGGACTGTAGAACTAGAAAGTTTTAGCTACTCGTAATGTTTAGTCAGTTGTTGATGCTGGCTTCGATCAGAGGGCTTCTAAATGCTCAGTCAGGCATGAGCTCGAATGGAACGTTGCTGAAGGGTGGGAGCAGCTTTTGGGACGTGAGCTAGGGGCAGTCCGATAGAATCAAAGGAGCTGCTTGTGCTAAAACTTTGTGTGGAAGTCAGCATGGATCAGTCACACTTGACTTGTTATAGACCAAGGTCGGCTGCTGGTACCGATCTGGTTTGCGACCAGTGTTTGATATGTAGGAAGAATGCGTTCTCTTAACACAACTTCTGCTAGGTAAAAATGATGCATCACAACCGACCGAGGCGTGTCCTCACATAGAATACAGATTAACATGGCAGAGGCAGAGCTGCTTCATATGTGTCTTTAATGTCTCAGGTATGGAGATGCACTTTTCTAATTAACGAAGATAATTTCAGTAGAATGTGCACCTTTTAAACTTCCAGGGTGACTTCCGAGCTAGATGATCAAATAGGATTGATGTATTTCACGGAAAACCGCTTCCCCTTTGAGGTTAGATAACCACCGTATTGTGTCTTCAATGCTGTACTCTGTGAGTGGCCGCTTTAAATGTTGTTAGTAGGAACTAAAGCACAAGGCAGCTGATTGCGCTAATGTGGATGCATAAAATATCATTTCCTCACAATATCAGTTTCATCAGACCGGGAAACCTTCCAGAAGAACCAGCGGAAATACCACGGGGTTATGAAACGTGCGCATTGAAAAGAAATAAAGCTGCGTGGCTAGCCGAAAGAGTAATGAAGTGTGTACAGTGTAGTATGGAGTGGCCTCGTGAAGCTGTGTTTACTAATGTTTTCTCGGCTAAATCAAGCATTTTAAGAACGCATGTGTGCGGCGCTCGTAAACGAGCCCGCTGGCGTCGGGACGAAAACAACCCGCTCTAATTCGGTCAAATTTCTCCGGAGAGCTTCTGCGGCCACATTAGAGAGGGAGCGCCATCGGGCTCCGCGGTCCGCTTCGGAACACCGTCGCCAAACATAAACGAGAGCCACAGGACGTTCTGTTCCAGGCTCTTGCGAAGAAAGCCCCAATCAGCAGAGCTGCCCGAGATATCACATCCTTCTCGCTTGTCGTGTCTTTGTACCACCGCCAAGAACGAGGAACTGGAATGTTCCGCTTTCCTCTGCAGGAAGAATTGGAGTACATGACTCGAGCATTCTGTTCTTACTTATGGTTCTTATATAAGAGCCGGTTTCAGCCTCGCCTCATTTTGGCTCAGGCAACTTCACCCTGTAATATCCGGGTCACTGCCAAAATGTGAGGGTATTCCGTAGGTACCCTATCGTCAGGGTTAGATCCTGTATTATGGTATGTACATGTTCTATCCGTGCATACAGAGGTTTTCTGGGATGGTGTGGATCTCTGACGATCATGCACGAGTTGCCGAACGCATTCGAGGGTCGAACTCATTCCTGATCTCTCGTCGACTGCCGGTGATGCTTTTCCGTCGCTATGTCAAACGAACGTCGCATCAAACGTCTCGCGTTTTGGAACCCACCTGCCTCGGAAAAGCGCCAGGAACTCCAACATAGTCAACCAATTAACTCGCCCAGTTCCATCTCATACTACTTCTTATGTCTAAGGTTAATAAAATGGCATTCAACGTCATTTATCTCAAAATCATGACGTGGTAATTGGCAGAGAACCCTGACCCTCGATCTCAAAAATACAAACTAATCAGAACGTCTTGCATTTCACACAAACGAATCAAGTGTATGATGGGTTTTTTTTTTGTACTTCATACCAAATCAATTTTTATTTTTTTTTGTCTCAGCAGGACAATGTCGACCGAACTGCCAATCACAGGCCGACGAATCTAATCGGTTCAAGTTTCCAACAGGCAACCAGTCGGAACTCTCCTAACCACCAAGGTTAGTCCTTTATTTTTTTATCTGTACATTTTTTATGTTTTCATGACGCCGTTTATCGATGGAAATTTTCCTCATGAAATCCGATTTACGGTCGTATTAGGGACGTTTTTAGTTGGCGACTGGGTAATCTGGAAAATCTGGGTTTAGATGGCGACTGGGTAATCTGGGAAATCTCCAGGGAAATTAATTATAGGAATAAACTGGGAATTTACTGGGAAATGTAATTGAATCACATGCACACTTTTACTGCAGGGTTACTGAGGCCACGCCCCCTACATGCACTGTACATCCTTCAAACACAACACATTTCTTCAATCCTGCACATCCAAATTTGGCAAATCTGCACCAGGAAGCTCCTGTGTAGCTAAAATTGCTACGAGTCTCGAGTAGGATTTGTGCTGCCGGGCATCGGATCCGATTGAGGGATCTGATTTCCTCCACGGGACTTTCAAAGGCTTTTTTATACCTGAAGGCTTTTGCCCTGAGGCAGGTGGTGGTTTTTCCTTCCTGATTACTCCGAAACGTGATCTCGACACCAAAATTAATCAAGAACCGATGGAATTGTTTTTTTTTCTGTTGCAGCTTGGTTTCTCGAGACCTTGCACTCTCAAGATCCTTTGGTACCCTTTTTTAATGCTAGTTCTGGAGGACTATTGTTGGAATAGTGTGGTAGGCCTTGAACTAGTAAACATTTGTCATCAGGGATTTCAAATTGTGTACGCTTTGATCTAATGCCTGCTATCCAGCTTCAGTATTAGGTGAAGAAGACGCCCTCTGATCTCTAATCACAGTGCTGGAGGGGAAAAAGCATTCGATAGCATTCAGTCCTTATGGAGTTATTACGGGTTAGAGTTCCCTCAAAGTCGTCTTTTTGGCTTTGGAACCCGCCGTTCCACCAGAGCCTATCCACCGAAAAAAAAAGGTGCACTCAGATGTTTTCCTGCAGTCAGTTAAATCCGCTGACTCATCATTTGTTTCTCACCAGGAATTTTTCCACCTGCAAAAACTGGAAAAACATTTTTGCACGGTGAAATCGCAAAGACGTCCAGCAGTTCGGAGAGGCTTCTCTTTCGAGTTCGTTCCCATGCAAGACCATCAAATTAGCGGCTAATAACCCTTAATAATTCTCGCTAACCGCGCACGACTTTTCTCAGGGTTCTGCTTCTCAGCCGGTGCCTTTCAGGGAAGCATTTGATTTGATTTGCCGCTTTCGGTGGATAGTAATTTGATTACGGCGGTCTGCATGCTGCAGGACAAGTTTTTCTCGCCGCAGGGGTCACGTGATTAACGAAACACATGTTGGGCACGTAATCGGTGATGTAAACGCTCTTCCTTGACCTTTTTCGAAATACGGCTTTGCTATAACTCTGTTTATGGCTCCCTGGAGTCAAACGCTAAAGTGGTTAAAGACGTTGGACTTCTAATTAGGAAGTTTAAATCCCGCCCTCACCGATGTGATGCTAATCCGGGATTAGCGTGCAGTGATGCAGGTAGCTGACGCCTTTCCAGCAGGTTCCTGAGCGTAAAGGTTTTCCGACCGCGCCTCGAACCACTAACTGACCTCGACACGGAATCTGTACATTTGAATGAAGCATTTTGGTTTTTTTTGCGAGTCGCACGAGCTTCTTCCAAAAACGTTTTAGCGCAAAGACGCACAATTGCGTAACTCTCATGAACTCTGAGACCCAAATCTGTTCCAGCTTGACGTTTTTGCACAAAGCCAGCTCCATTAAGACATGCTTTTCCATGGGCTGCATGATATTTAGAGCTATACCCACTCTAAACCCTGTTCAACACCTTTTGGATGAATGTGAACGCTGACTGCACCCCAGACCTCCTCAATTTCTCACCTGCATTAGTACCCGACTTTACCGACACCTTTCTTCTGGTTTTGTCAGATCAGTTTAGTTTTTTTAAAAACTCTTAAATAGCCAGTATATTAACAGTCTACGTTCTTGTTGTCTAATTCGTGTGTAAAATGCCTTTAATTTGACACTGTATTTATGCTCCTGTTCAAATCTCAGTTGAAAATCCGGTTTTTGGCGCCATCTTTTGACAGGAGTAGGAACTGCAGTCCCGTATACTAAACGCTACATTTCTTGAGCGGTCGTGTTCTTCTGATTGTGTGACTCCTGGAACATTTACATTCTCCTTGAAACCATTTATCTGTCCATCATCGAGTCATTTTTCCCCTTTTTTCTTTTTTTTTTTTTTAAACAACTTGCGATTTGCCCATATTTGGGCACTTCGGTGGTAATTTACTGGATTCAGAGGAACCAGTACTGCGTCAGGTCTCAGCCTGTAGTCAGTAAGAAGTAGATCAGTTTTATATAGTCGATCGCTGAACCTTTTCCTCTGTCGTTACGAGAGCGGCCTCTAGAGGTGAATCGCAGACGTTGCGCGCCGTTTATTTTTACACGCGAGACTGCACATTTGAATGATTATAGTACTTTTGTTTTTGTTAATAAATTGGAGTGGTTTTATATTGTGCTGTTTATTATTCAGTATCCATGTTAAAATATCGAGTATCGAGTATCGGCAAAGACGATCCGACCTCGCTATCGCTACGGGTGAAATCGATAGCCAGATAATCGTTAGCGCACTAGCATGAAAAAATAGTAAGTGTGTGTGTGTGTTTCAGAGGATGACGTGGACCTGGAGGCACTGGTGAACGATATGAACTCGTCGTTTGAAAACCTGTACCACAGCGGCAGCAGCGTGCAGTGCGAGTCGGTGCCCCTGTTGCACAACGGCCAGCACACACACGCCCACGCGCACACACAGCCCATCGTGCCGCATCAGAGACTGCGACGCTCGCAGCCCATGCACATCCTCGCCGTCAGGTAAGAAACACACACACACACACACACACTCACACACACAGAGGAAAAGAAAAAGAAATGTGTGGCTGTGGGACGTGTGATTTGGGACACGCCCACAGTGGATGGATGATGGTATGTTTATGGTTTGGGACACGCCCACAGTAAGACATTTGTGATGAAATGGTTATGTAAAGTGTGTGTGTTTGTGTGTGTGTGTGTGAGATTTGAAACACGTCCACAACGGACCAAAGTTCAAACATTTGTGATTGTGTCCTGCGATAAAGTGTGCGTGTGTGTGTGTGTGTGTGTGTGTGTGTGTGTGTGTACATGGTTTAGGACACGTCTACAGTGGAAATGAGGATGAGAGATTTGTGATGTCATAGATTTAGGAATATTACATTAAGTGTGTGTGTGTGTGTGCACGTAGCTTAGTACACATCCGTTTGGATTGATTATAGTGTGTGTGTGTGTGTGTGTGTGTGTGTGTGTGGTTTAGTTTTAAAGTCCACTGAAGACTCTTGAAAGCCGGTGTTGTGGTACACACAAAATAAGGATGTCTCGCCATCATTAGTACACGGAGGCATGGTCTCCTAGTTGAAGCAAAGGGAAAATGTCAAGTTTAAATGCACAGTTTGGTGAAGGACCACATATGGATGGAAAGGTCAGGTGTCCCAATACTTTTGAGCTGTAGATTTTGATCCAGAATGAGCACGAAATGTTTTTTTTTGTAGATTATAACATTTTTTTTAAATACAATTTCTCCTATGGAGCAGTATGGATATCCGGGTGGGGGAAAATCTCCACTAGAGGGAGCCAAAGATTTACAATCCACTCGGTTTTCAGGTTTGAACTGCATCGTTAATCGTTTAATGCGGTGTGCCGTAAGACAACGCCGCTTCTTTTCTCCGTCTGTCCTCGACGTGATTGTCGTCACGATCCACGCGTTCGAATTGAAAATCTTGTGGCGATAAATGAAATATTGACTAAATGAGGTCGACTGATACATTAATCGGCACCAATAGTAATAATAATAGTTGATTTCACAAACAAAACAAAATCGATAACGATATAGTTTTTCCGGGTTGCGTTATACAGCTCGAGAGCGGCCTCTAGAGGCGAATCACTGCTACTTTTTCTTTCGGTTGAAATGTATGTCTTGTTTTTTTCCCACTGTTTATGAATATAATTAATATATTCATGTTTGTTTTATTGACCACATTTTCAGTGTGTAGCATGGGTTCACTCAGGGGTTAGCAGTCAAACTTAGCGCTGACCTCTGTGTCACACACTTCAGAGCAGGCACACTTCAGAGTGTGTAACCCGACTTCAAAGGGGTCAAGCCCAAAACACCCCAACCCCCTCAGCCCCAGGTGTGTGTGTGTGTGTGTGTGTGTGTGTGTGAGAGAGATTAAAAGAGAATTGCTAATAGCATGTCTAAAATTGAGCAGAATTCACACCTTAGATGGACAAGCACAAGGGTCATGACTCCTTTACTGTGACTGACAGGCACTTAGACCACACCTCCCTTTCTGACTGTAAGGCACTGAGGCCACCCCTCTTTTAAATGGGAGTATAAGGATCAGAAGCCACGCCTCTTATTGGGAATGAAGGGCATAGAGAGGGCACTGTTTTTATTGAGACTGATGGGTACTAAGGCCATGCCTCTTCTATTGAGTCCACCATTTTTGTAATAGGACTGGCAGGCACCGAAGGGTATAAAGGCCACACCCCTTTCGTTGGGACTGATGGTCATAGAGGCCACGGCCCTTTCATTAAGACTGATTGGCATCAAGGCCACGCCCCCTGTTGTTGACATTGATGGGCATCGAGGCCACGCCCCTTTTGTTGAGACTTATAGGCAAATTGGACCTGATAGTTGAATTTTTTTTATTCTTTCTTTTGTTTGGTCGTGTGAGAAACTTTGGTCGCATATTTTCGTTTCGTGATTCTCAGCTCCAAACACAGGATTAGTCTCGTTTTTATTTTTAATTCCACCCAGTGTTAAACCCTGAGAGAAAGACGGAGTCTGGTGTCCAAGTTCAGCGTGTGCTCACATCGTTCCAAACCCTCAGAGCCGAGAGAGAGAGAGAGGAAAGAAGAGTCCGTTCCTCTCTTCAGGACGTCCTGATCCCCAGTCTGAAAGAAAGAACAGTGATGATTGAAGGCTTCATGAATCATCACAGCTGAACACTCTTGAGTTTTTTTTTTCTTTTTTGTGTGTGTGTGTGTGCTGCTTTAAAGGAAGTGTGGAACCTGCTGCTGTTTTCCTCCTGATCACTTTACATTTTATTAATCACACTTGCTCTGTCTTTTCTCTCTCTCTCTCTCTCTCTCTCTCTCTCTCTCTCTCTCTGTGTAATGTAGGAGGCTGCAGGAGGAAGAGCAGCAGTTCAGGACGTCGTCTCTGCCTGCTATCCCGAACCCATTCCCTGAGCTGTGCAGTCCGGCAAGTTCACCCACGGCCTGCCCCGGCTCTTTACCTCCGTGCCAAGCAGCAGACATACATGTAAGTGTGTGTGTGTGTGTGTGTGTGTGTGTGTGTGTGTGTGTGTGTGTGTTGTATTGATTTCTGTACATCTGACATTTTGTTTGAGGAACATCTATGCAATATTCCAGGTGGCTTTGAAGCCTCGTGCAAATGTGTCACTGTGCGTTCAAAGCCTGAGGGTGTAGCCGTTCACGTCACACACACACACACACACACACACACACACAGTGAGTGTGTAACTCGTTGTGTTCAGCGTTCAGTGTGTGTTTGTGTGTTCACACTCTATTCACCCCCTGTGTACATCCACACACCTGCACTGTGCTGCTGCGCACATCCCCTTTATATGACCTGTCTTTTTTTCTGGAGGCTTGTACACACACACACACACACACACACACACACACACACACACACACACACACACACACCCTGTTTAGAGGAACCTGCCTGCAGTATAAAAAGTTCTGGATTAGGGAGGACGAGTTTGGGTTTTGAGCTACAAATAATATATTTTTTATTATTACCAAGTTAAGACATTGGGCTCTGGTTCAGAAGGTCACAGGTTCAAATCCTAGCACCTCGTGGAAGCCACACACCAGCTGCTGTTGTATGACTGCGTTTGCATCACCATCTGAAACCCATATTATAATCTTGAAACCCCAGTTTGAGTTGCCATTGACGATCCCTTGGCTATCGCATGCTATTCCATGCTATTCCTCCCCCCATCTGGTTAATCATCTCCACATGGAGCTTCGCGGCCTTACCGTAACACACGCTCTCCATTCCTGTAAAAATCCTCCGAGCGCTCGATTCAATTACTCTAATCTCCCTCTTTTGACTTTTATTGTCCCGTGGATTCGACCCGCTGGCCTTTTGAATGAGCCGCAGTCGTCCTACCCGGGAAACCGAGTCAGGAGTCTGGAAGTAATTTACAGCAGTCAGCACTTTTGCGTTGGCCGTCCATAAATGTCAAGCGGAGACGTTTTTCTGAGCTCGTTTCGCACGTGAGATGCAGATGAATCGCGGAGGCCGTTTTCACGCACAGCCTTCCGTGTCACGCTCTCGCTCGATACGAAGGCCGAACGAATATCTGGGATTCTTCTCGCGCACGTCTGGGACCATTTCGAGATGCGCCTCCGCGTCTATAAGCAATGGCGTGACCAAAAAACAAACCCC
>MU551591.1:502310-522310 GCA_024362625.1 Silurus asotus
CCCCCCCCCCCCGAGATCTATTCCCCTGTTTCTTGTTACGTGCAAGCGAACATAATTCGTGCAGATGTTTCTCTCTGGCCTCTCGTTTAAGGAATTTTCCGAGCTGCAGGCGCTTCTCTGACAGGTCCTCGCTCCTTGGCCAACCCCCAGGTGGGAGGCACATCGTCGAGCACGAGAACTTTTTTTTTTGCAGAACAAGTTCTCTTCATTAGCGTTTGCTATTTTTGTCTTCCATGTTGGGAGCACGCGGGGTTGCGGACCTACACGGCAAGCGTTTTGTCGCAGTGACGCTTTTGTCGTAATGAGACTCCGAGAACCAAACCAAAAGCAGGTTGTACAGTCGTTGAATTCGGGGGCGCACAAGATAAAAGGTTAGAATCCCGAATGCAGAGCCGCCTAATGACGTTCTCAATGTGGTCAGACGCGATTGTCTATTAATGCCATTGGTTAAATCTGGTTGTTTTACTTAAAAGATCTGCGGAACGCCCCTCAACCCAGTCGCAGGGGTTTGGCGGAGAAGGTCTAATGCACCCGTCGCCTTTTCTTTTCTTCTTTTCTTAAATTTTAGCCATGTGAACGCTGGCGCCTTGAGCAAGACCTTTAACCCTAAACTGCACATTTACACCCTGCCTCAGTTCAGGTTTTTCGGGACGCACTAATCCATCAGTTAGAGCTTTTGTTCATCACGCCCAGGTGGACCGTACTTCCCATTTTGGATTTGGCGCACCTGGTCAGGCCGTAGCAGAGTCTGGCGCATCCCAGACCATCAAATAACCGTTTTGTTCCTGGAGCACCTCTGCATGCTGAAACCTGCCCGGATTACCTACTGTTGCATAAGTTCAGTTGACGAAGAGCAGAGATTTCGCAGAGGTGCTGTTATCTTAAAAAAAAGCTTCTACTTCACAAGTCGTCAATGGCTATTTATAGATGTAGTGACCCCGAGCAACCGCATCACCTATGACCTCTGTCTAAGAGGCTTATAGATCTTTACGAGTACCTCTTGCAGCCTGGTGCCTCTGGGTTACTTGCTTCGTGAAATTTTGGGTGCAGGGAGCAACATGGATCCTCTGATAAGGAAGGCGGTGTGTTTCAAAATATTACTCACCGTAGTAAATGTGTAGCAGATCGTGCTCACGAATTGCTCTGGAAGTGCGTGCAAGTGTAGCACATCATATGCTCAACAAACCGCTCCAGGCTTTTTTGCCACAGGCCCATGAATAAAACATGGCACGCAAGGTGCTGAAAGGTGGTTCGTTTATTGGCGTGATGGTGCCATACACAGGTGCTCACACAAAGCCAAGACGGTTGAAGGGAGCAGTGAGAAACCTGGGAGGAACCATGAGCTTTTTCAGCCCATCCATTGGGAAAGCCGTACTTTTAGAGTGCTGCATTGTTTTGTCAAACGATTGACACAAAGAAAAAGAAGTCCGATGTTAAACTCTGCCTGGACTTGGCAAGCCTCCAGAGAAGCCTCATTATGAAGGCCTCATTGAGACAGAACGTACTGTACTGTACGAAGCAGTTTAGCAGAACTGCCTTTCAATGTGAGAACATTCTCTTCTCTGCACTCGGACCAGTTGATGCGCTGCACACGTCTCCCAGAGACGAACCTGTGCGCTGGAAAATAGACACCGGTTTAATTCCATGTCATCATCTTCATGAGGAAACGGACTGTTTTAAAGCGTGTGACCCGTCATTACGCAACCTGTTGGACTCTACTGTGTGTCATTAGTTAAACAAATCTGCAAACCATTCGGCCAGATTGTGTCGTATTCAGCGAGCTGTCGTACCCCCAGAATTCCCGGTTTAGGTAGGACAGTTGCATTTTTAGGTCTTTTTTATGCCCTGCCAGTAGATTAGTTCTACTGCATCGGGTGCCATGCGGCGTCTGGGTGGCCGCGAGACGTGGGCAGCATCAGTGAAACAGTGGACAGACAGTGGCGCTTGTCCTGAATTGATTTGTTTGATTAAAGAGGATGATGTCATTCTCAGCGGGCGTCCGGTGGTCATCCCCCGCACGGACAATGATCCGCCGCTGGGCTGAGGGGGTTCCTCCCCCTCCTTCGTTTTTGAGGACACCATTAAAATGCTCGCTGCTATTGAGGAAGCATTTGGCTCAGCCTCGACTTAATCTCGGTTGGAAGCCAAGAGCTAAAGAGGTCAGCCATTCAGAAGCATAATGTTGGGGGGGGTCTTCGTGTGTGGCGGACGCTTGATCAGGAGGGCGACCGGACGTGACTGCTGTCTCGCCTGATTGATCTGTACGTGTCATTTTTTTTGGGGGGGTCAGGAGAGCTTAGCTGGAAAGACTTGGGATTGTTCTGGTAATGCTGTCGACCAGCGTGATCCCGGAAACACCTCAGCACATCTTCACACCGATACGCTTCCGTTTGAAAACGCATATTTTTCTCTTTGCCCGTTTATTGCGGACAAGCTACTTTTGGGAAACGAACGTTTGGGCGCGGCGCTTCCCTTTTTTATTGACACAAACGCCGTTTTCAAAATAATCCGGATTAGCGCAAACGTAGCTAATACAAGTTGGTTGGACCAAAAAATTTAAAATAGAATTGTCAAATTTGACCATGAATAGGAAAAGCATGCGTTCGTTACAGGGTTATTTTTATTACAGCCCTCGGCATGACACTTAACGTGCGGTACGAAAGCTGATGACGCGGTACCTCAAAGTACTGCCGACTTCAACAGTCTCGAGTCTTATGAGCAGCCTCATGATGCAGATTCAGCACTTTTAGCCCACCGGTGACCATTTTTTCGAGCACTTAATCATAGATTTTGCTGTTTGACCTCTGCGCTGTAAATGTGACGCCACCGTTTTGCACAGTTTTTATTTACAGCGCGTTGCAAAAGTTACTCTGATACCCCCTAAATAAATCCAGTGCAATCAACTGCCTTCAGAAGTCCCCTAATTAGTAATTCTGGTCTACCTGTCCGTACTTAAATCCCAGTATAATTACAGCTGTTCTGTGAAGGCTTTAGAGGTTTGTTAGAGAACATTAGCGAGCAAACTGAGACGTACTCATGAAGACTAAAGAAAACACCAGACAGTTCAGGGACTTGTGGAGTAGTTTAAAGGAGGGTTTGGTTATAAAAAACATCCCAAGCTTTGAACATCTTACAGAGCACTGTTAAATCCATCATCCGCTGACGTACCATGACATGGCCGTCCACCTAAACTGACGGCGTTGATACAAGAAGCAGACAAAAGGCCCATGGTAACTTTGGAGAAGCTGCAGAGATTCACAGTTCAGGTGGGAGAGTCTGTCCACCACTTTGGCTATTATGGAAGAGTGTCAAGAAGAAAACAATTAACAAAAAAAGTTTGAAGGTGACACAGCAAAATGTCAGCCTGAACACACCATTCCCACTGTGAAACATGGTGGTGGAAGCACCACGCTGTGGGAATGCTGTTCTTCAGCAGGGACAGGAAAGCTGGTCAGAGATAATGGGAAGATGGATGGAGCTGAATACAGGGCAATCTGCTGACTCGAGATCTTCCAACGACTCTAAACATACAGCCAGAGCTACTGTGGGAATGGTTGAGATCAAAGCATATTCCTGTTGGAACATTCATGTATCAGTTTCCTTCCACTTCACAATTCTGCAATACTTTGTGTTGGTCCATCACATAAGATAAGAATTAGGTAATAAAGTCGTTTGAAAGGATGCCGAGGAAAAGCAGAACTGAACATCCTGCTGACTCGACCTTGAGGCGAGAGCAAACGCTGAAACAAGAGATTTGGTTGGGGTGGAGAGGGAGGGAGGGAGCGAGGGAGGGAGCGAGGGAGGGAGGCGGCCTGTCAGGCACTTCACAAAACTTCGCCTCTTTTCCCTACAGCTCGAAAAGCACAGGTCTTTTTTTTTTTTTCCTTCTTGTGTAGGAGACATTCTGTTCCGCATTTAGTTTTACGCCTTCCAGCCGGAATTTTTTCCACGCGTGACGTAGGAATGTTCAGTTTTGCCCCAAGGTTAAAAAAATGCCCCGCTCTTCTGTTCGCCACTCCGAACTACTAAATTGTACGTCTGCTTCTCCAAATAGATTTTTTTCCAGAACAGCTCTATGTTTGGGTCGAGCTGTACGGCTTCCTGCTGGATCTGGAACATCATCCACCTCAGTTCTCCATCAACATGCAGTCAATCGGCGGCAGTGACGTGAGGCAGAGTGTAGACTTTACTCACACAGGTGAATTTTACGGGACGTGGGAAGGAAAAAGAACGATTAAAAAGGAGGACGGAAGGAATTAAACGAATAAAAGGAAGGAAATAAGAAAGAATGAAGGAAAGAAAGAAAAAAGAGAGAAAGGAGGACGGAAAGAAATAAAACAAGAAAGAAAGGAAAGGCAGTAAAAAAAGAAGGATTGATTTGAAAAAGAAGGAAGGAAAAAAGAAAGATTGACCAAAAGGAAAAAATGAAGGAAGGAAAGAAAGAAAGGAAGGAAGGAATGAATGAAGGAAAGATTACAAGAAGGAAGGAAATAAATAAAACCAGAAGGAAAGCAAAGACCAAAAAACAAGCAAAAAAACCAAGAAATAGAAGGAAAGAAAGGAGGGAAAGAAAAAGAAAGAAAGAATTCCAGGCAGATTGCTGTATTTAACCCGCTGAATTGCACCTGGGGTGGAGGGCGTGGCCGAGCTTCAGGTTCTATGGTCTGCAGGGAAGTGCTCGCTCTGGTGCTCAGTGCTCGCTCAGAGGAAGTGCTCGCTCTGGTGCTCAGTGCTCGCTCTGGTGCTCAGTGCTCGCTGAGAGGAAGTGCTCGCTCTGGTTTGTGCATTCGGATGTTCGTTCCTGTGCTCTGTTTTAGTATCAGAACCTCTGCTTCTAAAACTCGTTCTCCACCTGAGGATGTTCTCCAGCCTGAATCGCAAAATTGTCTTTAACTCTGGTTATCTTTTTTCTTTCTTTTTTTATACCACCGGCGTTTTTACGTTTGTGAGGGAACAATGATTGTAACGACGTTCCGCTCAGAAAAAGGATTCTGTTCAAGTGTCCATCGTTGACCAGGTGATAAACTGAACCTCAGTGACTAGACTTTAATGAGCGGCCATTCGGGGTTGAGGACGAAAATGAGGACGGGTTTCTATCAAGGTTTTTTTTCTGGGTAATGACCAAAGTCTTCCTTCGATGCTGCTCCCTTTGTGAACTCTTCATCCGTGACGGGAAATCAGCTGCAAATGAGCAACACCAGGGACTAGGAATTCCCCGGTCTGCACACACACATACACACACACACACACACACACACACACACGGCCTTCTGTCTGCCTGGGTGACGGAGTGATCGGAGGAACAAGGGAGGAGCCGTCTCATCCTGTCCAGCTGGAGCTCCAGAGAGCTTGCATGCCTTTCATGTGACTACCCTAAAAACTCTTTCTTCTGCTATCCCTCTTTCGCTGTCTTTCTCTCTCTCTCTCTCTCTCTCTCTCTCTCTTCCCCACCCCCATAACCAAATCCCCCCACCCCCGAGGCCTCACAAGCGCCTGAGTCATCCTACGTTTTTTCTTTTTTTTTTTTTTCTTCTCTCCTCCCGGCCCACAGGTTTTTTTTTTTTTCCATGGTTGTTAAAGGTAATTTCGGTGCCGGAATCATTTCCGGTGACACAACAAGCGTGTAGAACGAAGTGTGTGTGTGTAGCGTTCACAGCGTTATTTATTTTTTGGCAAGCGGTTTCGGCGCACTAACGAACAGACGTCCCGAACTTCAGAGTTCAGGCGAAATGGGGGAGAAGGGGGGGAGGGGGCGGCAGACGAAACGCGGAAACGGGTGAAAGTTGAGACGCGATTTTATATCTTTTTTTCAGCCTCCTGAAACAACAAGGCGGCTGTGGGCCGGTGGGGAAAAGGGAAAAGTTGGAGCCGCGAGCGCATGACTGCGCGTCTGTCTGTGGGCTGTGCATGCATGTGAGAAGGGTGTGTGTGTGTGTGTGAGAGAGACCGTGTGAGTGTGTGGGAATGATTACATCAGCCTCAGCAAGCCCTATGATTGGTCAGGGAAGTGTGGTTTGATTCGCTACCTAAAAGGCTGTGCCTTGTAACCCTTTGTGAGAGGAGCGGAGCAAAGTTGTCGGCCGAGCTCGGGAACAGTTACCATCCGCTTCCTGCGTCCCGAACCCGAATAGATAGATAGAGAGAGAAAGGTGGAGAGGCATTAAAAAAAAGAGTGAAAGAAGGAGAGAGATGAAATGACAGGTATGATCCAGTGAACCTCTGACAGCCATCAGCATCTGTCCTGGAACGTTTTTTTTTTTTTTTTTCCCTTCTTTTTTTTTTTTTACGTTCTTTTCGGAGTTGTGGAAAACGTCGGAGAACTCTCTCGACTCACGGAGGAGGCCAGAATGCCATCCTGCTCTTCCGACTGGTGCCTGCTGAGGCCTGGGGAGGTAAGGTTTCTCTCTCGCGCCCGGATCCGTACGTCACCTCCTGCGGGGGGGGGGTGTTAAGAAAGCGTGTTTCTTCTCTTTCAGCTCGCCGCATTGAAGCGAACGATTTGTGCGCACATTTTTTTATCGGGTCCCCCCGAAAAGCCGTGACGCCGGAAATCCGAAGTGTCGGACACGTCCGATCCGAGAGGGGGGACGCAGGAGGGGAAAAGGGGCTGGACGTCGGAAGGGACGCGTTCCGGAAATTTCACTTCGGAGCGATGATGCACAGGAAGTAGCTCCAGAGCCGTATTCGATTTGATTCGAGGAAGCGTGATAAGTGTGTCGGACATCTCGGGACGGACGCCGGTTTTTTGTTTCGTCCGCAGTTTGAAATCCACGCACCCGTTTGTCTGGTGTATGTTCTTCGCCGCCGCCGCCGCCGGGCGCATTTCCTCAGGTCTAAGCGATGGATTTCTTCTCGTTGCAGATCGTTAAGATTTTCAGCGAGGACGGAATGTGCAAGGTGGTGGAGATCCCGTCCGGCATGACGGCGCGAGACCTGTGCCAGCTGCTCGTGTACAAAAGCCACTGTGTGGACGACAACAGCTGGGCGCTGGTGGAGCATCACCCGGTCCTGGGGCTCGGTAAGGATGAGAAAGAGAGAGAGAGAGAAATTAAATGCATCTTTCTTTTGCACTGGAAATTTGCCTGTGCATGTATTTTTATTGTAGCAGAAAAATACCAAGAGATGGATGGATGGATGGATAGAAATGTTTGAAAATTAAGTTTAAAAAAGATTAATTTCATTATTTAAATCAATCTCATGAATGCAAATGTAATTATAATATTTATTTGATGCTGTATGCATAATTTAAATGCATAAAAATGTAAATAATGTTTTCACAAACACTCCACGACACTGCTATATGCTCGTGTATTTCGTGATATCGGATGTTAATGAAGGTGAGGAGGTTCCTGGGGTGCAGTCGGCAAGAAAACATTCGTCCCAAAGGTCTAGAGCGAAGGAAAGACGAGTATGGCTGGAGAAGTTTCAATTCAATTTTTTGCCAGACCCTTAAACACGGAATGGTTTCCAACTTTATCGCTATCAGAATTCCGACTCGTCTGCAGCAAGCTTTATCCCGGAGGAAAAACGGAGCGGGGGGAGGAGACGGATAGACACGAGGTTCCGGAAGATTTGCGACGGGGAAAAAGTTTCCGTGACTTTATGTTTTCACATATGGCCGCTGCATGCGTTCGATTAACAGCGGACCAATCGGGACGTAGAGACGGATCCAGGGTGCTCGGGATTACAGCTAAAAATAAAATTGACAAATAAATAAATAAAAGGGCTGGGCGTTTTCCAGACAGCGCAGCTGTGCAACATGTCCAGGTTCCTCGTGATGAATGAGGGTGATGCGCATGAGTAAGCGTCGGTAAGAGTGAGGTGATTTTACAAGTAAAACGCTTTAGACTAGTGGAAAGGCTTCGTCTGCTGGTTTGTCTGTCTGTCTGCCAGTCTGTCTGTCTGTCTGTCTGTCTGTCTGTTGCTCTGCAAAGGTGGGCGGATCTCAGTCTTCCTATCTTTTACTTTCTCTGGGTTCCATTATTCGGATTTTTTGTCGTTTCATTCAGTTTCTATACGACTGTTAGGCTTTTTTTGATGTCTGTGTTTATAATCGATTTAAAAAAAAGAAAACCGGACTCGGACCCCGGCGACCGTCGGGAACCTTTCTCGCGCCTCGCTAATTATTTGACTCTAAAAAAGTCTTCCATCGCTTCCTGCCGTTTAAGCGACGCTCTTTGTTTTTGCGTCACCGTCCTGCGAGATTTCCCTGATTTGATATTCCGAGCACAAGCGCCATCGAGCCGTGCCGAAAGAGTGCTGAATGCATGACGTCATCCCCCCGCAGTGCCCAGCTCCGGATTATAGAGCCGTACCGTACCAGAGCCGCATTTCACATCAGGTATCATTCACCTGATTTCTCCTGATTGGCTTTAGGACGAGGTAACGGAGGACAACAAGGCATGTGGAGGACGTTGTGATGGCAGGAGAATAAAATATACAAGAGACTGAAGTACTGTTCAAACGACATTGTACTTCCAGACATGCCACGTCTGGGGGTGTGTCTGGTGGTATTTTTTTTTGGTGGTACCTCTGGTGGTATTTTTTTTGGTGGTACGTCTGGTGGTATTGTCATTGCTGGTGTGTCTGTTCTTTTTGCGGTACGTCTTTTGGTGGTACGTCTGGTAGTAATCTGTCTGTGGTATTTATTTTTTTGGTATGTCTTGTGGTATTTTTGTTGGTGTTACGTCTAGTGGTGTTTCTTTTAGTGCTACGTCTGGTGGTATTGTTGTGTCTGGTGATGTTTCTTTTTGCTGTACGTCTTTTGGTCTTGCGTCTGGTGGTAATCTGTCTGTGGTGGTATTTTTTTTTTTTTTATGGTATTTTTGTTGGTGGTATTTCTTTTGGTGGTATGTCTGGTGCTATTTCGTATGGTGATACATCTGGTGGTAATCTGTCGGTGCTACGTCTGGTGGTATTTTTGTCCGTCGTACGTCTGATGGTAATCTGTCGGTGGTACGTCTGGCTGGTTTTAATGACCATGATATGTACGTGAGCTCTACTTGTGCCAGGACCTCAATAACACACCTGAATAACGTACCATCGGAGCATTTCCTGGAGCTTACAAAAGCACTTGCTTGATTTGGTGTACGAGAGACACCTTTTCCCACCAATCGGGCGCATTCTTTCCAGACAGAATTCCAGTTCTGGACCCAAATATTGTCTGCTTTATTAATCCCACCTCTGTCCAAAGTCTGTTTGAAAGCCTGTTGAGAGGATACGAGGTCAAACCTAAGCTAAGACTCCGCTGGAGGAAGAAGGAGGAAAGCTGGGGGTGGTTCCTGTCTTTCAGACAGACTCGCTTTTCATTACGCGAGCGGCGTGTTTATTTTTCGCTTTGACCCGAGGGGAAGGCGAGCAGACGATGATATCATGGCGAGCGCAAACATGAGTACATTCGAGGCCTTCGTTCGCAAATATGCACTTGTCGTTACTCGCGGGTGTGACTTCCACGGAGCGGCAAGTAATTATGGAAACGTGTTGGACAGTTTAGCCCTTGTTTGACTTTCTGCTTCTGCCCACAGAGAGATGCTTAGAAGACCACGAGCTTGTCGTTCAAGTGCAGGCGTCTATGACTGGCGAGAGCAAGATTGTCTTCAGAAAGAACTATGCCAAATATGAATTCTTCAAAAATCCTCTGGTAAGCTCATCCTTAGCTCGGTCATACTGTTGACATTTTGAATGATGTTCTGTTTTTAGATGTTTTATGCTTCAAGAATTGTGTCTCATAGTTTAGATGTTTCCACCAAGATCTGCTTGTTCCCCAAACTTTTTTATATTGGACACAAGTCTTTTTAAATTTTCCCAACACTTGAATTAGGAGACCCATACCTGTTCCAGAAAGACAATGCATGAAGCAGATACGAGAAGGTATGCTTTCCATGGGATTGGACTGGAAGATTCCCTGAATTCTACCTTGGACAGTTCCGATTGTTTTTTGGATTCGTACGAGTCCGACGTAGATGTAAATTCAAATAGGAATTTGGCAGCATCCACTGCAAATGTGTGGCACATCAATAAAGCACCTCTGCCTTCAAAATGAGCTTTAGATTACAAATCTCCCTACAAATCTGATTTGCTCACAACCGACGTTATCTGATCATGACGCATGCCTGCGAAGAAGAGCTTCTTGTCCAAACCTGAAGTTTGGAAGTTTCTCTTCAAGCTTCATGTGGCCACTTGCTCCATTTTAATCTTTATTCAAATGAAACTTTTGTGAATTCCTATCATTTCTGGACCCTGGGGAGTTGGGTTGAGTCAAAAAGGAGATACCATTTATCATAAAAAGAATCTCTACTAAATGATGCCCATTTCCAAGGTTACTTACTTATCTTAGAAGTCCACCATCTTGACCAACGAGATATTCAGAAAACACCCTCTGGTCACCTGCACCTTGGAGAATTCTCTCAAGCGTTTAACAAGTATGACAGTTGAATGACAGATGGTTACCTCCTGCATGGACTGTATCATCTATGTTTTCCCAATAACCACTAAAGGGATATTACACTTCAGAGTAGGCATTTGGTTTGGGGTAGAAAAGTCTAGATTTACCACTGGAATATATAGACTTTGGTACCATAGAACTTTAGAACTCACCATACCAAAAGGTCTTCAGTAGGAGACAAACTATGAAGCTCATCGGTGTGGGCTTTTCCAGAATGATCCTGCCCCGTCCACAGGGTATGAGGGCTCACTGAGTGTTTTGATGCAAACCGTGTGATGGTCCCCCCTAAATCCTGACCCCCACTGAAAGCTGTTTGACGGGGCACTCCATCGTTTTCATACTGCTTTGTCAAGTACCTTTTGAAAGAA
This sequence comes from Silurus asotus, assembly GCA_024362625.1. Taxonomy (NCBI): domain Eukaryota; kingdom Metazoa; phylum Chordata; class Actinopteri; order Siluriformes; family Siluridae; genus Silurus; species Silurus asotus. Next base: position 513,123 of record MU551591.1, read on the forward strand.
TGGTGCTCCTCTCTCCAGAACAGTTTACGGGAGTTTTGCTAATTGGCCAAACACCTTACTGTGCCACTTTGTGTTTGGTGTCCATACGTTGTAAAGTCCTATCTCTTGGGGTTACCTCTTCGAACCATACGTGTTTTTTCTTTGTTACACCTTTTGTATAGCTGAAAAATCTCTGCTCTGTCAACAGAACTTCTTTCCGGAGCAGATGGTGGCCTGGTGTCAAGAAAGCAACGGGACCATTCCTCCATCTCAGCTGTTGCAGGTATAACTAGGAAGTCCAGTCGCGTCTTCCTTATTACATTCGTCCCGTTAAACCCTGGTGCTCAAGCTGTGCTTCTCGTTCCTCCATCGTTCTCCAGAACTTCTTAAACTCCAGCAGCTGTCCCGAAATCCAGGGTTACCTTCATGTGAAAGAGACGTGCAGGAAGTCGTGGAAAAAGCTGTACGTGTTTTTGAGGCGCTCGGGATTGTACTACTCAACGAAAGGAACGTCAAAGGTATGAACGTTCTCTGCGCTCCTCATCGGCCCGTGCCGTCTGGAATTTGATTGGTCCGTAAATGGGACAATCAGAAAACCTGTTCTCATTGAAACCTTTTGGTGAACATTCGCTTGAATTTAACCACGACCTAGAGGTTGAATCTGCTCGCTTGCTCGTTCGGACCGTTTTTTACTCACGTTTTGTGGTAAACCAGACCATTCAGTTCCTTCTGATGACGTAAATATTTAGTTTTAACCAAGCATTATTTTTCTTATGCAGCATTCTTAACTGATCTGACCTTGTGCAGGAGCCGAGGCATTTGCAGTTACTAGCGGACCTCGAGGACAGCAACATCTTTACCGTAATCGCAGGCAAGAAGCTTCACAACGCGCCGACAGAGTACGAGTTTTGTATAAAGGTACGACGACGCCACGCCTTCCCATCAGCCTTTTGGGCAAAAGCCATCGCATGCTGTAAATATGAGTCGCGTGCTAAAAAAATAAATAAACATCTTGCCGCGGGCTTCTCTCTTTGCTGTCAGTTTGCTGGAGTGTTTTTGGGAAAGCACCCAATAACCAAGCCGACGCGGTTTGAGGGTTCAAACCCCGGTATCACCAAGCCAGCCTTCTAGGGACCCTTGAGCAGGGTCCTTAACCCTTTGTCCTCCAGGGGGTGCTGTAACATGGCTAGTAACTAGGATATGCAAAGAAATTTTTAATTGTTTATTTAAGTACATTTTTTTAAATTTATCTTTTATAAAAATGGAAACTTCTGTCCCCAAAACAAATTCCTTACTAAGTGCAAACGACCGCAGCCCACCGCTACCAGACACGAACGTGTCCCGCGTCCTTTCCCTTTCGATGATTGCTCTTTACTGGCACTTTCGGTTTATTTTTTATTTTATTGCGGTTTGAATCGCTAACACAAAGTTCTCATGTTGTTCAGCCCAACAAGGTCCGGAGCGAGCAGAAAGAACTGAGGATGTTGTGTGCGGAAGACGAACAGAGCAGAACGTGCTGGATGACGGCCTTCAGATTGTTTAAGGTACGTCGTGCTACGCCTCCGGAACTTCACCGGCACTCTAAAAATTAAACAAAGCACAAACCTTTCGTCTCTTTCTCCCTCCAGTACGGAATTCTACTTTATCAGAACTATAAAGTCCCACGGCAGAGGAAAGCGTTGCTCTCGCACTTCCCGGCTCCAATGGTGAGTTTTAATGAAGATTAATGAAGAACACGGTATAAAAATAAAAAAAATATATAAATTCCGCCGTTCGTTGCACCCCAACTGTCATGTCTTTATCCCCCACTATGGGGCGCCCCACACTTTTGAGAACCTTCCTAATTTAATAATATATTCCAGTTTTGTGAATGAGCTTGGGCTTTGCTTGGTGTACCAGTGAGACTGATGGTGAAGGACATCTTGTTCCTTCAGCAATGTTCTCTAATAGTTTGGTGTTGGACTTATCCTGTGTTGCTTAGAAAGAAAGTCCTGTTCGGAGCTTTCTGAACGTATGTAGCACCTTTTGCTGTGAATGATACCACATGGAAACACTTATGCCCAAATGCTAGGCCACTGTAGTAGATGGTTCCATTTTAAGTCAGGTTCCTCTCACGGTTCTTTCCTCATTTCATCTTGGAGAGTTTTTCCTTGACCCAGAGATTTCCAGATTTCTAAAAAGCTCTTTCCCTTCATCTCCCCCACAGAGGAGTGTATCGGAGAACTCTTTAGTAGCCATGGATTTCTCAGGGACAATAGGCAGGGTGATCGACAATCCCGTGGAAGCTCAGAGTGCCGCTCTGGAGGAGGCCCATGCCTGGAGGGTGAGCATCAATATCAAGGGGTTTATCAGAGGACTCGGGTGCAGGTTTGTGTCAGGATCTAAATTTATCTTAACTTTTTTGGTCACAGAAAAGAAGTCGCATGAACCCTTTGGGGAGCCCCAGTCCACTCCACCCCTCGTCGTTAAGTGGAGGTCAGTGGTTTCTTCGTTTTATTTAATGTATGAACAAACATTCCTCAGAAATCCTGTGCCGCAACGTTTTTTTTTTTCTTTCTCTTCCTTCAGTGATACACAAAACTCAGCTTTGGTTTCACGGCCGAATCACAAGGGAGGAGTCGCACAGGATGGTGCACCAACAGGGACAAGTGGACGGGTAGATCATCGCATTTCTATTCAAATCAATTGAGAAGAAAGAAATCATCAAATTAGGAATCTCTTTATGTTTCGTTTGCATTTATTGTCTTTCTCTTGTCGGGGTTCAGACTGTTTCTCTTGAGGGACAGCCAGAGCAACCCGAAAGCCTTCGTGCTCACCATGTGTCACCACCAGAAGATCAAACACTTTCAAATTTTACCGGTAAGCCGCAATACAGCGCATGCGACAACTCCGAGGTCTTTTCAGTTTCAGGCAAACGTTTGTGGACACCAGACCGCTTTGTGCAAACATCCCATTCCAGATTTGCTGCTACTCTTTTGGGAAAGATGTTCTACTAGATTTGGTAGAAGGTTCCAGCATGAAAACATTTATCCGAAACATTGTTTAATAGGGTTTTCCAGGGGTCTCCTAGTTCAAGTTTGCGCTCAGTTTGGAGAAGAATGCTCATATGGATGGAAGCGTCAGGTGTCCCAACACGTTTGTCCATACACTGTCGAAGTTCATATATTTTGACACTTTTTTTTGTCGTTTTTCTGGCGATTTCAGTGCGAAGAGGACGGTCATATGTTCTTCAGCCTTGACGATGGCACCACCAAATTTACGGACCTGATCCAGCTGGTGGAGTTCTACCAGCTTAACCGAGGGGTCCTGCCTTGCAAGCTTAAGCACCCCTGCACCATGGTGGCCTTATGACCCGTCCACCCCAATCACCTACACCCCCACCCTGCTTTTTCTCCAACAGACTACCATGGGTTCTTTGCAAAACCAGACGACGTTTCACCTGGTTCGATGATGTGCAAGTGTCCACCGACAAAGTTCTCTACAGACATTCCTATACGATTTCCAGAGGATCTCCGAGCACCCCCACGGCTGTGATCAAGCTAACGAGAAGCTTTCGAAGGGGGTCGTTTTTGATGATCTGACCATCCTTGTATTGGAAACATCTCCCGGACGATGGAAGGTAGACCATCATCGAGAGAAGGAATTGTGTCGAGACCTCTAGGACATGTAGACAGTGGAAGACTTTAAAGCACAGGAAACAGCTGAGGTAAACACGGTGTAGTCAGAAACCCGAGAGTCCTCCTGTCTTCGTAGGTGGACCTGTGGAATGATAGGAGGCCAAAGCGCAGGACCGGAACAGAGACTCGGACTTGGTTTGTGAATGAAAGCGTCCGTTTCGCCCTAAGATACGCCTCTTTCTCCTGCGTTCTCCATCCGGATGAAATGAATGTTACACCACATATATGTATAGTTTATAAGCTCTCTTTGGATTACTGTCCACTCGACACGGTTCCCCGTTTGCACTCTGTTTTGACTCTGTTTCACTGTAAATCCTCAGCTAATGTCCAAATGCTCCATCACCCCTTAAGACATCGTTAAAACTTTCGAAGCGCCCTCTGCTGGCCGTCCAGGGTAACACAGCCTGATGTGGGTGCTTGGATCAGCTTCACTACTGCCACCATTCGCTTCGAAGCGGAAAAAATTGGGAAATAACAATGTATCAGTGGGAAAAATAACCACTATGATCACCCTGAACAATGGCAAACTGCAGGGAGCTCCGTTATAACGGATGCATTTTTTTTATTTTATTAAATAGAGAGATGTGAGAGAGGTGTGTCGGTGGATCAATAGGACGGTGCACTGTGAAGCCTCCAAGACACAACCGGGGCTCCATCCAGTAGTAGCACGACGTACGGACGCTATCTGATCTTCTTTATTCATTTACTCAATAACATATAAAGCTAACGTGGGGGGGGGGGATTTCCGCGATCACTAATCCGCAGATTTCGAATGCAAACGATGCAATCAATTTTTACGTGTTGTTTCCGTGGATCTATTTATTTTTGACCTGGATCTGAACTTGAAACTTTTCGGCGCTGTTCTTTACTGCTCTTCCACATTTTCTCTCTTTTTTTTTTTTCCATTTGTTTTTTTTTTTAAATTGAGCCTCATTGTATTCGTTGAAATTTCTTACACTAAAACCCATGTTTTATTTGCGCTCTCCACCGCAATCTGCTGTATTGCTTCACGATATGTTTTGGTCTTGTTATCATCATCACCTTCCTGTTCAGAAATACAAAAGTTTTTCGGCGTCGTCGCCGTGTTTCGCTTCCCCGGATTCCCGGATTCCCGGAACGGACTGCGATTGGTTTTGTCTGAATTTTGCACAATTGTATTCATGCGAATTGCTGGGATTTTTGACGAGACGAGAAATTGCGACGTCCTGCCAAATAAAACGCCACTAAATCAGCAGGGGTTTTGTTTCATATTAATGATGCTTTATGGTCAAATGTTGGTGGATTCCCAAGAAATCAGACTGCCATGTGAATCTTCATCCCATTGAACATTCAGTCTGTTCACTGTTCGTACGAGCTTCACTCCTCTGAGAAGTTGTTCCACTATATTTTGTGGAGATTCGTTCATCCATAAGAAAGGTGTGATTGAAGTCTCGTACTGATTTGAGGGTCGGATCTTCACAGCAGGCCGTTCACGATCCTTCCATGAAGCTGGCTTTGCTCATTATCATGCTGGATCTCTCACACGATTTGTGGAACAGTTTGAAGAAGGTCTAGTGTAGCTTTTGATTTGTTTGGAGGATCCTGGTAGAGTTTAGAGACGTCACAACATTCACTAATCAATCAGACACTCAGAACTGATCCCCGAATTTACTTATCCACCTCAAGGTGCATTTCTTATTTTTTTTTGTATCTTCTGCATTGCTAATAAAGAATTTCAGGACCTTGAGGACCATTTACATTTCAGGTGGACGCAGTAAAGATCTGACCCTCGAACTCGTGACGTGAAGTCAAAAACGAATGGATTTTCCCTGTTTTTGCTCCATTTTTTAAAAAGATTTTAGCGCCTCCTGGTTGTTGTTAAAGGAATAAACAAGCTTTCGTAAAAAATTTAAACATTGGGAAATCACTGAAGAGGAAAGGGAGGGGAAAAGTGGTAATTTTTTTTACTGTTGTTTGAGGCAGAAAAAAAAACTCGATCCCCCAGACAGTGTTCGCATCACAGTTTGACTTTTTTTTATTGTTTTTTTTTATTATTATTATTATTTTTATTTAATTTCTTTTTGAGTGTTCGTGACACTGTATTTTAGGTTTCCAATCACTATGTTTTCTTTTTTTTTTTTTTTCCCTCTCTCTCCCCAAGTTTGCTAAAAAAAAAAAAAAAAAAAAAAAATGAAGAAATGTTTTTGGGGAATTTAATTTTTTTTTTTTTTTAAATAAAGTGTAAATATAACGTTTTATTCGGTTTCTCAGTTTTCAGGGTGGTTTAAACTTAAACGCTGTTGGTTTAAACTTAAGCTAAAGAAAAACAAAAAGAAGAAACTGAACGTTTTCGTCACGCTAACTTTTTTTTTTTTCCTCCACGGAACACAGTTTGGAAATGCTAGCCTAGCCTTATTACGCGGGTGTTGTGAATCATTTCCTGTGTGTGTGTGTGTGTCGAAATGTTTCTAAAGTCTATCAGCGAATGAATACTTTTTTTTAATATAAATATTTAAAAGAATTGAATGTAACTGGGTTTGCTCAGGGTTGACGTGGAGCCTGATGAGGCCCGGTTCCTTAAAACTGGTGCCTTTTCTAGAACTTTCTCTACTTTCTAGTCTTTTTTTTCTTAAACGCATGTTGAGTTTTTTAGCGTTGGCGACATGGACGCGAAACAGCGCTCGAAAAATATTAGCTTCGTCGTGGTTTTAGCTTCAGCGTCATATTCAGCAGGTTGCCTCAGACGTCCATCTTTGTCTCCATTTTCCTGGACTTCATGTATATAATCGTTTCTGTCTTAATCTGATCCGAGAAAAAAAAAAACCTTCTGACCTGCAATGCATAAACCCGTTCCTCTAGCTACAACTACACGTGTCTTCAAAAAAATTTAACTGTACATACGTATAGATATATCCATAAATGTTTTTTTTTTTTTTCAGGGAATTAAAAAACAAAAAGCAAGAAAAAAAATTTAATTTTTTTTTTTTGTGCTTTGCTTTGGTCTTTGTAAATCGCTGAATCGCTCACAAATGCTAACTGTAACATTTCAGGTATTTTTGTACAAATAAGCCTCTGGTTTATTCTGTTTATTGGAAGTAGAATAAAACATTAATACATTGCTATAACTGTTGCCTGGGCTTGTGTTGTCCTCGGAAGCGGCGAGATTCGGCGGCGAAGGACTCGGCGATGTCTCGCGTTAAACTCGCGCTTGCTTTCGATGAGCGTGTGATTCGTGGTGGATGTTCTCAGGGTGAATTAGACCATATTTCTATCATAATTCTGACCAGGACAAAGAACACGGAGGTTCATGGGCTTGAGATTGCGGAGAACCCCCATCTTCTGTTGAAGTGCACTCAATTGTGTAGGGCCGAGGATCGAGTCCTGCGGACCAACAGACAGGGATTACTGACGGCAATAAGTGTGGCGATCATTTGAAGTCGTCAAGGTCTCAGGAAGCCGTGAACCCCAATCAAAACCCAGTGGTGAACTACCGTTACATGGTGCAAACGTTTTTGATAAAATTATTCACTCGACAAAATAAGAGCTTGGTATTGCCCCCAGTGCCACCCAACACAAAAATTCTACTCAATACATTTTCCAACACATTCAGTGTGTCTATAGGAAATTTTGGCATCACACAGAAGTGGTGGCTCAGTTTTGCTTATTGGATTGGAAGGTTGTGAGTTTAAATCCCATCACCACAAAGCTGGTATTGCTCTTGAGCAAGGCACTAAACCCAGAACAGCTCAGGTGTGAAATAATAGTATGTTGCTCTGCATAAGGGTAAATTGTAAAGTTTTCATTCCAACCAATCAGAAGCCTTGTCTGATTTCACCTGTCTAATCTTAAATTTAAATAAACGACTATTTGGTAGGAACAAAACCCTCCTGGTGTAAATCTATGCATTGGCCACTAGGTGTCAGCAAATCACTTGGTACTACAACAAAACGTAGATCGGTTTAAAATATGTATTTTTGTATTGTGTGTTGTTTTCTAACACAAGGTCAACATTTTAATTCTAGTTTGTTGAGGAACTTTAATACTAGCGGACAAACGTTTCCTGTGTCTTTTTTAGTGAATTAAATGAGACAAAAGTGTGACTGAAGACATAAACAAACTACAGATTTTCCCCCAATATGGTTTAGTCTACAGCTGTTTTTTTTTTTTTTTTTGCTTAACGATGCTAAAACAGGAAGTAATAAAGGCTACTTTTTAACTAAAGAGTCCAAACTTCTTCACTTTAACTTTTCCCACAGTCTTTGAAAACATCTGTATTTTTACACTCTGTGAGTAATAACACACTAAGTTGTAAGAATTTTATTGTGCATATTTTTATGCTCCTAATAAATGCAAACGCTTGCTAATAAACTGTATAAGAGTATAAGACAATATAAGAACCCAGAGGAACCCTATATGGACATGGACACCTGAACATGAAACGCTGCACAGACTGAAAGCTGAGCTCAGGAAACCCAGGAGCTGTAAAGCTCGGAAAGTTTACCAGTAGCACCAGCAGCATCTTGAGGTTCGAAGAATCATCCAGTACTTTTTGGGTCTCCATACCTAAGCACGTCTGGAGACTCCTTCCATAATGTTCAACATCTCTCAGAAGTGTATGATTGCATGTGATTTGGTTAAATAACGTTTAACACAGAGTGACTTACGAAGTGCTTCCATCAGTAAATACATTCTGGAATTATTTTGGGAAAAAGGTTGGTTTGGTAACATCAAGTGGAAGTTGGTTCCACCATCGTGGTGCCAGAAGAGAAAAGAGTCTTGAAGTATGTCTCCCCCTGTATTCTGAGAGAAAGTGGGATCAGTGCAGCAGAATTAAGAATTGAGGGATTGTTGGAGTGTAGGGTGAAGACATGATGGAGGGATGAGTGGAGCAGTGGTAGAGGATGAGAGAGATGATGCTGAGAGTTTAGAGGAGCAGTAAAGAGAATGTTGAAAAGTCTGGATATGAGAAACCTGTGTTAATCTTTTTTTATTATTATGGATATGGTTTAATTAACGCTTTTGGAAACGGTTGCATGTGGTCGGTGTAAACCTCAGACGTGACCACTAGATGGCAGGCAAATACTAGAACAGAGTCTTGTTCATTTTTTAACATTTCTTTGAAATTTCTTACAGTATTCGAATAAAAGAGTAAAAAATATTTTTTTTTTTACCTAAACAGCCATCGATATAAGGCAATTCGATATTGAAATTATTATTATTAATCATACATTTTTTTATGGAATTATTGAATTATAAAATTTTAACAGCATCAGAATTCATCACATTGTAAATAACTTTTTTTTTTAAGCATAGAAATAAAAAGTGGAAAAAACTATTATGCTTTTTTTATGTTTAAAATCCTTTTTATTTTGCCATTTGCATTAATATTTTTCGGTCTGATGAGACTGATGAAGATGAACTGGCGCAGATGGTGTCCGGTATGTGTGGCGACGCCCATAGAAAACTGTGTCTTGCCTACAGTCAAGCATGGTGGTGGTATCATCATGGTCTGGGGCTGCATGAGTGCTGCTGGTGCTGGGGAGCTGGGTTATT
>MU551591.1:524810-531343 GCA_024362625.1 Silurus asotus
GTGGGTTGGTGGGGAAGTGGGGAAGCAGGATAGGTGGGCAGGTGGGGAAGTGGGGAGGTGGGGAAGTGGGGAGACCAGTAGATAAGTTACTCTTTTCATCCCAGAGGGTAAATGACATAATTCAGCAGCAGAAAGAGTTAAAGGTGAACTAGAAATAATTCACATTATACAGTGGGTACAGAAAGTATTCAGACCCCCTTACATGTTTCACTCTTTGTTATATTGCAGCCATTTGCTAAAATCATTTAAGCTCATTTCTTTTCCACATGAATGTAAACACGGCTCTCCATACTCACAGAAAAACACAGACTTGTTGAAATTTTTGCAGATTTAATAAAAAAGAAAAAATGAAATATCACATGGTCCTAATTATTCAGACCCTTTACTGGGACACTAATATATTTAACTCAGGTGCTCTCTATTTCTTCTGATCATCCTTGAGATGGTTCTACACCTTCATTTGAGTCCAGCTGTGTTTGATTACACTGATTGGACTTGATTAGAAAAGCCACACACCTGTCTATATAAGACCTTACAGATCACAATGCATGTCAGAGCAAATGAGAATCATGAGGTCACAGGAACTGGCTGAAGAACTCAGAGACAGAATTGTGGCAAGGCACAGATCTGGCTAAGGATACAAAAACATTTCTGCTGGACTTAAGGTTTCTAAGAACACAGTGGCCTCCATAATCCTTAAATGGAAGAAGTTTGGGATGACCAGAACCCTTCCTAGAGCTGGCGTTATTTTATCAGTCGGGGCAGAGTCGCCCAATGGAAGCCTCTCCCCAGTGCAAGACACATAAAAGAGTTTGCTTAAATACACCTGAAGGACTCCAAGATGGTGAGAAAAAAGATTCTCTGGTTTGATGAGTCCAAGATAGAACTTTTTGGCCTTAATTCTAAGCGGTATGTGTGGAGAAAACCAGGCACTGCTCATCACCTGTCTAATACAGTCCCAACAGTGAAGCATTATGGTGGCAGCATCATGCTGTGGGGGTGTTTTTCGGCTGCAGGGACACGACGACTGGTTGCTAATCGAGGGAAAGATGAATGCGGCCAAGTACAGGGATATCCTGGACGAAAACCTTCTCCAGAGTGCTCTGGACCTCAGACTGGACTGAAGGGGTACCTTCCAACAAGAAATAAAATAATGAAGGAGTGGCTTCACAGCAACTCTGTGCCAGAGCCCTGACATTAACCCAATCGAGCATCTCTGGAGAGACCTAAAAATGGCTGTCCACCAACGTTTAACCATCCAACCTGACAGAACTGGAGAGGATCTGCAAGGACGAATGGCAGAGGATCCCCAAATCCAGGGGGGAAAAACTTGTTGCATCTTTCCCAAAAAGACTCCTGGCTGTAAAAGATCAAAAGGGGGCTTCTACTAAATACTGAGCAAAGGGTCTGAATACTTAGGACCATGTGATATTTCAGTTTTTCTTTTTTTAATATGTCAACAATGTCAACAAGTCTGTCTTTTTCTGTCAGTATGGGGAGCCGTGTGTACATTCACGAGGAAGAAAAATCAACTTAAATGATTTTAGCAAATGGCTAACAAAGAGTGAAAAATTGAAGGGGGTCTGAATACTTTCCGTACCCACTGTATAATGAAACATAAGAAAAATAACTATAAATATTAGAAGACAGTTCGAGTGTAAAAGTCTGAGGAAGTGCAGTTGAGGTTGAACCTTAGTGAACCTCAGTCACTTGTGTAACAGAAGTAAAACGCCGTAAACACAGTGCTTCGGGTAACAACACGTTACTTGTTACAGTGAGCAGGACCTGGGTGAGTTTTGAGAGGAAATGCTCAGCGGGTTATTAAGCGTTATACACCAGTATCTCCGGCTCTTGTGCCATCGTGAGTGTGCGTTTGCTAGCGCAGCAGTTTCAAGGTCGAAGGACAAAGGTCGTCCGGTTTCTTAGTACTACAACAAGGTGTTCTTTCCTCAAGAAGTCGAAGAGAAAGAAAAAAAAATGCTTCTGCTGAGAGAATTACGGCTGTAAAGTAAACCGATAACGGGCATTTCAATGGTTCCATGGACCCTTCATGGAAATTAGCCACTGGATATTGTGGATAATGAATGAATAATTTGGGCGTTTATTCACTGTTTGGAGAAATAGCAGGATTCCTGGTTGATATGCTCAGCGTCCATAAAAATCTTTTTTCTTTGCTGTCAATTGATGGGGACTGGGTCGTCTAGACGTCCAAAGAGTCCCGTCCCTGTTTGCACCGTTCAAATATATACCAATAAGTGATCCAATAAGTTTGAAGCTAGGGGGAGTATTGGGAGGGACGGAGGGGGAGTCTGTAAGTGTATACGTGTATATAGAGCAGGATCTCTTTAGGTTCAGGTTTAGTAGGTGTGGGAGGAACCAGCTCTCGAGGGTGAGTGCAATTCAGCTATTGATCTGGAGTACATTCTTTAACGATGGTAATAATAATCATAATAATAATAACAACTTAGACTTTCATTTCTATAGATGCTAAAAATAATACCTGCTTTTTATGTTGGAAATATAACTTTATAGTTTCACGTTTCAAATTTGAAGTTTATTTGCCGTCTGTTCAGTTTTTGTACTACAGCAAATATTCAACATTTTATACACATATTACATAGTTAAGAGTAGAAAAAATATAAAAATAGCAATAATGCACCACAGAAAAATATTAAAACCTTTTCCGGATCTTTATTTGTATCTGTGATGTTTATGTTTTTATAGTTAATATTTTTCCTATTTTTTTTTTGTATTGATTTTTCGCATTTAGTATTTTAGAGCCTTTGTGATTTTTGTTGAAAAATCCCCCTAAAATTTGTGGTCACCAGACTATAAGATTGGCATGTGGCATTTAGTCCTCATTTGTGCTTATAATGAGCTCCACTCTTCTGGGAAGGTGTTCCAGTATTGGGGTTTTTTGTGGAGATTTGTTTGAGATTTATTCAGTTACAAGGGGGTTCGATTTTCCACATCGCCCAACCCATAAAAAGCAGATCTTCATGGAGCAGGCTTTGTGCACGAATATCATGCTGGAACAGGTTCTGGGAAATAAAGATCTTGTAATTTGGCATTCGATGGAACTTTCATGAAATGGAAAACATCTCCGGAGTTAAAGGTTTTTAAAAAAAATACGAGAAATCTCCACAAATCTCTGGAACATCTTCCGAGAAGAGCTTTTTATAACACCGAATAGGGATTTAGTAGTACGGCTTCCTTTCCTCAAAACCTTTTCCTCCGTCCACACGCTCTAGGTGTGAAGATGGACGTCGCCGAGTTCCGCAAGCGAGGGAAGGAGATGGTGGACTACATAGCAGACTACTTGGAGAACATTGAGAAGAGGCAGGTTTACCCTGACGTGGAGCCGGGCTACCTACGTGCCCTCATTCCTGACAGGGCTCCTGACGAGCCGGAGACTTTTGAAGACGTGGTTAAGGACATCGAGAGGGTCATCATGCCTGGGGTGAGTTTGGAGCTCATACTGAGCTCTTTGTTGAAGCTTCTGCAGTGTTGCTGCAAATAGAGTGGTCTTTTGTTCACACTGAAAGACGGAAAGAGAAATTAGATGGGAAACACGAGGGGATTTTACACACCTGCGTTAGTGTTCGCTTTCCGTTCACTCCCAAATAGATCGAATTCATTGTTCCCCTTGGAGACGTTTCAGGCCCTCAAGTTCACGAATGACTAATTCTTGGAAAATTCCATTACGGATCTGCGCTGTGGTTCTTTCCCACGCATGGAATCACTTTTAAACAAGAAAAGAAACAAAAGAAAGGATTTAATATTCACTTCTCATGTTAAGTCAAGTCAAGTTTATTTCTATTGTGCGTTTCATGATTGGCATCGTCTCAAAGCAGGGTTACGGATGTGTCTTTATCTCTGATGAGCAGCCTGGGGGCGACTGTGGTGAAGGAACAACTCCCTATGAGAAAGAAACTTTGAGAGGAACCAGATATAAATGCTCATTTGGGTGACATCAAGAGTGTGATTATAGTCTTTAAACACTGGAGTGTGTGATTATGAGTGATGTTCCTTCTACAGTCAGACTGAACCAGAAGCTACTGGGCAACTCATAAAATAGCATCTGAGATCATCACAGATCCAACACCAGCTTCTCCATACCAGAGCCTTCAAACACTCGAAAAGCTCCAGTGTCCAAACTCCACATGAAGTGGGATCCAATTGGCGCTGGTGCGTCTCTAGATGGTTCAGGATGTTTGTGAGCATCTACTTCTTTAAAGGTGCACAAACTTTATGAGGTGGGATGTGACTGTAGCTGGAGGAACCTCAGGATGTCTCGGGATGGGGAGAGAAAGAGAAGCAGTGGAGAGGAATCAGCGAAGATTAGAACATATGCAGGTTGAAATGCTGGAGCTTCCGTGTACTGGTGTTTGGGCCGTGTTCTGTAGTGTTTAAAGACTATAATCACACTCTTGATGTCACCCAAATGAGGATGAGGTTCTGCTTTTGAGTCTGGTTCCTCTCAAGGTTTCTTCCTTATAACATCTAAGGGATTTTTTCCTTCACCACAGACTCCATGGTGCTCATCAGGTATAAACACACACCGTTCACCTTCATTCCTAAACTCTGTAAAGCTGCTTTGAGACGATGACAAAAGATTTTGTGTTTTGTGATATTGTTTTTTCAGGTCACCCACTGGCACAGTCCGTACTTCTACGCCTACTTCCCCAGTGCTAATTCTTTTCCTGCCTTGCTAGCAGACATGCTGTCAGGGGGAATCGGCTGCATCGGCTTCTCCTGGGTATTAACCTTTTTTAATATCCATCCATCCATTCATCCATCCATATGTTCAACCATCTATGGTTTTGTTTGCTTGTTACCCTTCCTTCCTTTCTCCTTCCTTGTTCCTTGTCCAGGCGGCAAGTCCAGCCTGCACTGAGCTGGAGACGGTGGTGCTGGACTGGCTGGGGAAGATGCTAAAGCTTCCCGAGGAGTTTTTGGCCGGAACGGAGGGCAAAGGAGGAGGCGTGATTCAGGTGAGCTCCCAAAACCGATCCATTTTCAGATGTTTTACGGTTTTTACTCATGGGCAAACAAGAAACAAACCCTGGGAGATGTTGACCAAAGTTTTGTTTAGTTTCCAATGTCAGAAATTTGTCCCGGTCCTATTTTATTCCACGTTTAGTCTCCGTGTGCTGTTCTGATGAGCTCCACTCTTCTTGGAAGATGTTCCTCTAGATTTTCTGGCGATTTTGTCTCAAGATCTTCCACAGAGCGTCCCTTTTATTGATTTATTCCCCCATGTGTTTGAGTGTTTTCTTTCTAACTCTGAAATTGATCGTGTTTCGCCCCGAGGCGGTTTTTTTTGCCGCTCGATTGTGACACCGGGGACGGGCGAGCGATTACGTTTAAACCACCTGGAAAAAATCCATCAAGGACGCATGCTGGAGAGCGGCGTCTGCTCACTCAAACGCCAATTTGTTTCGAATTGCGAGTGTTTATATGGACGGAAATGGGCTTTTAGTGCGTCACCTGTAGCCGAGACGCGGCGGCCCGACACGAGCACAAATGACCTTAATGTCCGAGTCTAACGTCATGACGGATCTTTTCATGGCGTGAGCACGTGCGTCTCCTCGTCCTCCTCCTCCTCCGGCTTCTGTTTTGTCCTTTTCAGTGATGCTCACTATGGAAACCGACAGCGCTCACTTCCTGTTGAAGGGAGTCGATGCTTGATGTAATTGATGCTCAGAGTGCTGATGAAATTTACATGTAAATAATGCAGAAACTAAAACGGGCTTTTATTCCGTCCCTGAATTTTGTCTGGACTGTATATATACACATACACACAAACACAATAGGCACCATCAGACTTTACTAACACCCTTATAGCAAAAAGAACATCCACAAAATCTAGTGGAACATCTTCCAAGAATAGTGGAGCTCATCAGAACAGCCCACGGAGACTAAACGTGCAATAGAATGGAATCTTATGTTCAGGTTTCCACAAACTTCATATAACATTTTATCATTTTAATATACAATTTATCTCGTTAAACCCTTTTTTTTTCATTTATTTGATTGAATCCAGATTATTCGCGATACATTTTTTTCTTCTTGTTCACTTACTTTCACGTTCGATTATCGCTGGATGTTCTTACGGGCTGGTGTCCACATACTTTTGACCTACCCACCCTTTCGTTTTGCTGTTCTTCTTACTGAAGCAGGATTTTCGATCTGTTCATTTCAACAAAACCTTCTGACCAATCAGAAGCAAGAATCCCAATTGTCTAATTATCTGTCTTAGAATAATGTACAATTTTCCTGCATGCGTGCAAGCGTGTGTGAGTGTGAGTGTGTGTGTGTGTGTGTGTGTGTGTGTGTGTGTGTGTGTGTGCGTGTGTGTGTGATCAAAGGGAGAGGGATCAAAGAAAAGGCCTGGCTCACAGCCAGCTGATTCAACACGTGTAAATAGAGCTTGAATTGGTGCAGCTCTTCACTTAATGATTGACAATTGTGTGTGTGTGTGTGTGTGTGTGTGTGTGTGTGTGTGTGTGTGTGTGTGTGTGTGTGTGTGT
>MU551591.1:531361-551361 GCA_024362625.1 Silurus asotus
AGAGAGAGAGAGAGAGAGAGAGAGAGAGAGAGAGAGAGAGAAAGAGAGAGACTAAAAGGAGGAGAGATATAACATATAAATATGTATATATAAATGATGATGACTGATAACTATTTATAATAAAATTGTTACATATTTAAATTTACATTTAAATAATTGAATAATTAATTAAATAAATAAATAAATCTGTATATGAGTTTAATACGTATTTGTTTTTTTTGATTAACCAGCAATAATTCTGACTCCCACACACCCAAATTAGTCCTTTTTTTTATGGATTGGTTTTTTTTGTTGTTTTTTTTAAAAGTAAAAATCAAATAAAAAAAAAACAAACAATAAAAACATCTATTCGTTTGTCTTGAACATGTCCAGGATCGTGAGATGCTAATCCGCCCTAGCATTATTTGAACTATTTATGAGCAGCAGAGCAGATGCATGTTGGTGGCTACAATTGAACGCTATGAAATGCTCAGTTTGCGCGACTTTAATAACTAGCAATGCTACAATTCCGGGTTGAAATAAAAAATCTACAAATCCTGTCAGGTAGCCGTGTTAGCAAAATCGCTTCGCGCTACGTTTACCACTTCCTGCTACTGTTTAAAAAAAAAATGTATTTCAGGGAACTGCTAGCGAGGCGTCTTTGGTAGCGCTTCTCGCTGCTCGCGCCCGGATTGTGAAACGGGTCAAAGCTGATCATCCCGAGTGGACCGAAGTGGACATCATGAACAAACTGGTGGCCTACGCCTCAAATCAGGTGGGCAATCAAACACACAGGCCACTTTATCCAAGATTACTTCCTGGTTAGGTTTTTCCCACAACATGGAATACTACAATATTATTATGAGATTGTGGTCAGACGAATCAATGGTTCGGAAAGTGATATTTGAATACCATTCAGGCTCATTCATCTGTGGAGAGAGCGGGTCTGATCGGAGGCGTGAAAATGAAAAAACTTCCCACCGACAGCAAGTTCTCGGTGAGGGGAGAGGCGCTGAGGAACGCCATCGAGGAGGACAAAGCGGCAGGACTCATCCCTTTCTTCGTAAGTTAACACACACTGGCTGTACGTAACACACCCATGTAGAAGGGTTTTACTTTTCTTACAATGTTTTTTTTTTTTTGTTTGTTTTTTTAACAATTTATTAATTTCCAAATTCATTATTTTCCTCCAGAACCTGAAATGTAAATAATTTGATGTTCCATTGAGAAGTTTTACCAGTTTTGTAAGAAGATACAGTATATAGCTGGGTGCCATCAGCTGATCCCATGCCTTCTAATAATATTTCCCAAAGGAAGCATGTATATTGTAAACAGCAGGGGTCCTAGAACTGAACCTTGTGGTACCACATAATTTAGACACCTGAAACCTGACTGAAACCTTTTAAAGATATTGTTCTCTTGTAAGAAGGAACTGGGCAGACACAATCTTTTCTAGAATCTTAGACATAAACAGAAGGTTTGAAATGGTTCTGTAACTTGATATTTCGTTTGGATCCAAATAAGTTTTCTTAATGAGGGCTTTAATAAGTGCCAACTTGAGGGGTTTAAGGGACGTGACCTAAAAATAGTGAGGAGTTAATAATATTGAGAAAAGGCTCACCAGCTGTATGTAACACTTCTTCGTTGTTTTCCTCAATGTCTTTTGTCCAAATCCTTTCTCGGCAGCTTTGTGCCACCCTGGGGACGACTCCATCCTGCGCATTTGACTGCATCCCTGAGCTCGGACCCATATGTGAGTACACGTTAGCGCGTAAACACACCCGCTTGTGGAAATAACGTCGTCGGCACGTCGATCGAAGACTGTTTTATTTTTCCGCCGCAGGTAACATAGAGGGACTCTGGATGCACATCGACGCCGCCTACGCGGGAAGCGCGTTCATCTGCCCTGAGTTCCGACCTCTCCTGTATGGCATCGAGGTGAGGGGAGGAGTCGGGGGTGTCGGTGCTTTGTGAATGTCTTAGTAGGTTTTCCTCCACAGGAAAGTTTTTAGGGATTTTCTCTTTTATTGTTTTTAAAAGGACGTTTACAGCTGCTGTAGCGTAAGTAAACGACGGACAAAGTGGCGATGGCTCTCAACAACCTGGGTATTGTGTCTCGTAGACCAAAGATCCCCAACCA
Organism: Silurus asotus; assembly: GCA_024362625.1. Taxonomy (NCBI): domain Eukaryota; kingdom Metazoa; phylum Chordata; class Actinopteri; order Siluriformes; family Siluridae; genus Silurus; species Silurus asotus. The sequence goes on from MU551591.1 coordinate 533,481, forward strand.
CCAGTTGGTCACAAGAACGTTCTGGAGAAAATCTGTATTCTATAGATTTTATAGACACTAAAAACTAAAAAAACTACAATTATGACTCATATCCAAAATACAGCAAAGGTCACACGGCCAAACCTCATTTGTTTAATAGGTGGAGATACATTAGCTAATTGGCTAATGGGTCAACCCACCAAAACCCTCCATACACAGCCTTCTTAAAAAAGGTTGGAGATTTAGACGTCCTCGTTATTCCGCAACGCCATGAGGTCCACAGATTCATTACTAATTCATTCATAAATTCATAAACCTTTCATGGTGAAATGAGTTGTGAACAAATGCTAGCACCTGACCACACTACTTGGTTGCGTTGGTTACTCCTTGGGTGACGTGGCTCCTACACATCTGATACATCAAAGTAGGTTGTTTTAGGATAAGGGGATGTGGTGGCAGCTGTGGGTTACTGATGAGAAGGTCGGGGGTTCAAGTCCCGGTATCACCAAACCTGCCACTCTGAGGACCCCCCACTTGAGCAAGGACCTTTACTTGCTGTGTTCCAGGGGCACTGTAACATGGCTGACCTCAGCTTCCTAACATCCCTGGAATAGGTGACAATTCCCTGTGGGATTAATACATTATGGTCCTAATGTAAAAATACATTATTTTCCTGCTTTCCTGTTTTACTTCATCAGCTAGTTTCCATTGCTAGCTAGCCGCTTTTCCCGATCATCCAAATCCTCTCCAGACCCATTCGAATGGTGTGTTTACACTGGGAAATCATTTTGCCCCTATTTGCTTATTGAAATCCGTCAAGCAAAGGGCAGAACGACGCCTTCTTTGACCCGTGTGCATCCGTGTGCGCGTGCAACTGAAAAGTATTCAAATGTCAAATCCGATGCAATGAGTTATGTGCGGAAAAATCGTCTGGAAATTAGAGAGGCTCGGCGTTGCCCCGGCGCCCAGCGGAGTATTGTGGAGATAAGGCTAAAGTAATTTCCTGAGGCGCACACAGACCTTTAGATAAGCCCCTCCCTCCTCCCTCCATAACAAAATCTCTCTGTTTATAAGCAGCAGTTCAAACAATGCTGCCCGGCGTTTACGGTCGTCTCGAAAAGGCCCTGGTCTTTATCAGAAAAGCCCGAATGACAGCGCCATGCCGTTTCCTTTATCGGGACCCGGTTGCCAGGAAGCAAATAGGATGTCCTCGCATGGCAACAATCATGGGTTCCAATGTCCACGGGTTTATTCTCGGACCCGCAGTCCAGCCCATGGTGTAGCAGATGGAGAGGATATTGAGCAGGAGACGCCTGGGCAAATAGATCAGGAGACAGATAAGGAGTCGGATGGAGGGCAGGTGGGACGGCTGATTAAAGCCAGAAGCGTCAGGACCTTGGACGGGGGCCCACAACGGCCCGTGTGCGTATCGTTTCTAATGATCGACAACTTCCTGTGTTACAACAATCATATCGCACTGATTTGCGAGGTCATAACCATTAAAAATGGCCGATCTACCTAATTTAAATACGATGATATTTATTTTTCAGTTTGCCGACTCTTTCAACTTCAACCCTCACAAGTGGATGCTGGTGAACTTTGACTGCTCTGCTATGTGGTATGATTTCTTATCAATATATATACGTACACACACACAATAGTTGGTCGACACCCGACCATAATCATGGTACAGTATGTGAATCTTCCTGAACATCTCGCTCCATATTTAGTGTCCATTCGCTGCTATAATAAGCTCCACTCTTCTGGGGAGACGTTTCACCAGATTTTATGGAGATTTGTGTGAGATTCATTCAGCTACTAGAAGGGTGTTAGTGAAGTGAGTCAGTGACCGATGTAGGTGGAACCCATGGAAAGTATTTGGGTTCCATGTATCCAGGTGTTCCACTACCTCTGGTCCATGTAGTGCACACTTGTACAGTTTCATATTCGGTGAGCAGAGACTCTTATTAGTCTTTCCGATCCCTGAAAAAAAGCAGGGAGACAAATCCAGCTGCTGCAGCTGTCAGCGCCGGACACACAGGATATGAGACAGACAGGGACGGGGGCGCGTGAGGAGGCGTATTCGGCTTCGGATAAATATTGCTGCTGTCATATCGTTTCGATCCCGAGCCATAAAAAAGATTATTAACGGGTGAATTTCAAACCGCACATATTTGCTGCTGAATTCTCGATCCTGATTGGTCAGAAGGTCAAAAGATCCAGGTTTGTTGTTGCTATAGAAACGCCTTTAATCGCAGTTGTCTGGTGGCACGTTTTCTGTATGAAACGTGTGATTTCGTTACTAAATGTTTTCGAGTTTTTGCCCTTCAGCTACCGGAAATCCGCTTGGGCTCCGCCTCCACTAAGCCCCGCCTTTCCTTCCATTCTAAACATGGACTCCTCGTTATTATTCACTTTATTATGGAAGGAGTCTCCAGTTTCAGGGTTTGGGTTCCGCTAGATTTTTTTTGTGCCTAAAGTCAGGTGCTGATGTATTTCTATAGCAGGAGATCTTCCACATCGTTCAACCCCATGGAAAGCTTATCTACATGGAGCATCATCATGCTGGAACAAGTTTGGGTCTCCTAGTTCAAGTGAAGGCAAAATTTCATGCTACCTCCAACGTATTTTTTTATGTTTCAAAACTATTTCCAATGTCTTTCAGGGTGAAAAAAAGAGCTGATGTTATCGGGGCGTTCAAGATGGATCCACTTTATCTGAAGCATGACCACCAAGAGTCAGGTGTTTCTGCTGCACCCATCCACAAACACGAATGCTAACACTGCAAATAGCATCTTAGCATCTCCTCACAATATTTTAAATACATTTGTGCACCTTCCAATTGATCTTAATGGTCTACGATAGGGTTTTGGAGGTCTATAGCAGGAGATCTTCCAACCCATGGAAAGATTTTCATGAAGGTTTAGGTCTTGTAGTTCAAATGAGGGGGGAATTTCATGCTAGCGCATCTATAGACGTCCTGTTCAAGTGTGTGGACATGTGTGGACAAGTGTCCCCGGGCCAGACTTTAGTACATGATGTCAGGCCAACATGGCCGCCCATCCTGAGACCAGTTTGGATCAAGGACATAGACCTGAGACTAAAGGAGTCGTGTAAGAGCTCATGCTAGCTGGCTAGTTCGCAACGAAATCGAGCGAATACAGGAGTTTTTATACTTGTTCTTTAGTACTTGTTTATCTACAGCTGGATCTCTCCTCGCTTCTCCATCATCCTCCTCCTCCTCATCCTTAGTGAAACAGCACACTCTAATTACCCATCATGCTCGGCTCTGCCTTTTTGCCCGTCTCCCATTAAGAGCACAAAAGCGTCTCGGTGAGAAACACAGCTGTGCAGCTGCAGCCGGGCCTCTAATTGCGCTGACAGCAATACAAAAAGGGGGGAGGGGGGTGGTGGCCGTGTCTGTCCGAACGTACACACACCCACACACACACACACACACACACACACACACGTACACACTTCACAGGCCGATTCATAGCAAGCGCACAAAACCCACTCCCACTCCATACAACAGGCGGCTAATGAAGTTACGACGCGGCGCTCCAGGCTTTTTTGCCTTATAAGGAGTGTAACGGCTATGACATCACTAGCGGCCACACACACACACACACACACACACACACACACACACACTTTTTATGGATAAAAAAAACCCCAAAATGCCAGGATGTATTGAACATAAATGTTGTTTTTTCTTTTCCAGGAATAGTGACGGATTATAGAGTAAGTACTTTGAATATATATATATAATATATATGTTTTATTGGGTTGCCAGGTATAAAATAATCACATATTAGGGCAAAAAAGAGAGCGACAAAAAGGCTTTTTTCCCCCCCGGGCCTGTTGCAGGTCACTGTGTTGTGCACGCATTTCTGCCTCTGTATTTTCCTGGATAGACGTTCTGCACTTTCTTAAACAATAACTACTGAAGTTAAATAACCCTGGCAACCTGAGAAGAAATTCGAATCGATCGTCTAGAATAGCAATATACAGAACTAGCGCACGCTAATTTGAACAGGACGATCGACATGTTCCGCCGTGTTTTTTTTTCAAGCGAAGAACCTTTTCGTTCGCGTGTGTTCATGTGTCTTCTCCGATCTCGTCTCCCCGCAGCACTGGCAGATCCCTCTGGGTCGAAGGTTCCGCTCGCTGAAGCTGTGGTTCGTGTTGCGCATGTACGGACTGCGAGGTCTGCAGCAGCACATCCGCAAGGTAATCGCTCCCGGAGCCGAGCTGTCAATCAAATCAGATCTCCGGCGTCATCCGGGGCCCATTTCCTGTCCTGCGTCTCTGGGAAATGCGTTTACGTGCCAAAATTAAATCCTGTTCTTTACTGTGAATGATAAAGAAAAAACGTGTGTCTACATGTAAAGATTTTGTTTTTAATTTCTTTGAGAAGAAGCTCTTGAGTGGCCTGGTATAGAGCTCCAAACCCTGTTTAAGACCTTCTGAGATGCATTTTTTTTTTTCATGCTGAATGCACCCCAGGCCTCCTCACCTCCATCTAGTACCTGACTTTATTAGCAGGCTGAATCTCCACAAAATCTAGTGGAACACATCAAGGAAACATTTATGGCCGTTTTTAATCACATAGACACGAGTTTAACGTGAACATTTTTTTTTTCGAGTAGGATTTTTCAAGGATAATGCTGCCACCTGCTGGACATGTCTTGTTAAAGCCTTATTAAAATTTGGAAATAGATGGAAAATGATTTAGAATATGGAAAAATATGAGACATGATGTCGGTGGTTTGATGTTCTTTCCTGGGAAGATGTTCAGCTACATTTTTTTTGGAGATTTGTGGAAATTCATTCAGCCTTTATATGATGGTAGTAGATGTAGGTGAGGAGGGTGCAGTCATCGTAAAATATTCAATAGGGTTTCCATCCATATTGTTTATCGTATATCAGTGTACTGTATCTCTAATCTTAACCGTTTACTACAAATTAATTTCCATCATTTTTCCAGCAAGTTGCTCTGGCGAAGGAGTTCGAGAGTTTTCTTCTAGCCGATGAACGCTTTGAGATCTGCGCCGAAGTGGTGCTTGGCCTGGTCTGCTTCAGATTAAAGGTGGGATTATATATAAATATATTATATATTATTTCACCGTGCGGCCATTTTTATTTCAAATTAGTTTTAAATTATAAACTGTTGATGTTCACACACATTAATAACGTGCAAAATCAAGCAAACGAAAAAAAAAGTGCGTAACGCTGCACTCTGGTGGTCTGTAGAGGAATTGCCTCACACACCAATATTATGTACAGTTGTCCATAAACGTTTGGTCATACCGTCCTAGATAGAAAGGTCCTTGATATGAAATATGACGTTTTTTTTTTTTTTTTGCACAGGGTTCGAACGAGCTGAACGAAACCCTGCTGAAGAACATCAACAGCGCTCGCAGGATTCACCTGGTGCCGTGCCAGCTGGGGGGGGTTTTCGTGCTGCGCCTGGCCGTGTGCGCTCGTACCACCGAGTCGAGACACATCCGCGAGGCCTGGACTCACATCAGCCGACTGGCGTCCGAGGTCCTCGCTGAGAACCGACCCTGAGCTCCAGAGCACCAGAGAACCAGAGCTCCAGAGCTCCAGAGCTCCAGGCTTATTATTCTCTCTCTCACACACATCGTGTTGCTGCAAATCCTTCCTCATAAATATATATATAAGTGTGTGTGTGTATGTGTGGGTGGGTGTATGTGTGGGTGGGTGGGTGTGAAATCCAAAATGTCTATTACCAAAAAAAATCCAAAGAGTAGAGTATTTGAAACGATCATTTCAGCTGGTAAAGGAACAACATTCCGGGGAAAAGTCCCGGGAATCATTTAGTCGTGGTGTGGTGTTATTATGTACAGTAACCTGGTGTCGGATGCATGTTGTTGTTGTTGTTGTTGTCGTTGTTGTTGTCGTTGTTGTTGTGCGATTTGCCAACGCGCACAAACACTGTCAAAGTTCAATATCGTCCTCAAGATGAGCTCGTTTTCATCTACAGGGGGTTCGATTTGGGGTCTGGGGTGGTGGAAATGAAATAAAAGATAAATATTAACGTGTTATTCCTTTTTTTTTTTTAACCCCTCCATAAAATGCAACACGGCATCATCATGGATCTCACCATCCACTCGAATACACCGACATGGCAGCGAATCCACCAACATGGCAACCCTCCTAAATCAATAAATTCATAGACAGACAACGACAAGGGGATTTTTAAAAATATATGGCAGCCTACAAGCATGCAAATAACATGTTCGTATAATAAAAGGGGCGGAGACACGTGATCTTACACGTGACTGGACTGTTGGTACCAAATGTTCTGCAGTTCTGTCTAGAGAGTTCAGAGGATATCCAGTGGAAACAGAACCACTTTGATTGGATTGTAGGAGGAATCTTGACTTTCTCAATGCGGCTCTCGTGTCAGATTAAATAAGTTCTTCCACGATGCCCTTAAACCGCTGCACTTCCTAAACCCAGCCGCGCTCATTCATCCTGAGCACCATCATGTGAACCGACAGCTGTAACATTTGTCTCCAAACGGCTGCCCCGGGGGTAAAAACCACCAATCTGCTTCTTGTCCAAGCTTTAACCTTGTAATGCTGAGGCTCAGGCTTGGATAAGAAACCCAGGGAATGGCCTTCTCATGATCAGGGTCCATGGAGATGGCTTTCGAATGCAGTGTGTGGCTGTACTTCTTTAGAACCTGTGTTTCGATGAAACTTAGGTGGTTCCTGGTTTAGCGGGAAGTGGTCCTCGACATGATCCTTCTTGTGATATGGGTTCATTCCTTCATCTTCTCTCAAAAAGTTACTGGTGGCTCAGACGTCTAAGCAATCAAAGCCGTGCTTTTTCTTATCCAAAGAAATCTAGCTTTCTAGCTTTCAGCACCACTTCGCTGACCAAATTGCTAAAAAATCAGATGTTCCACTGGATTTTGGAGTTTACATCAAAGGTAGGTGAGGTGATGTGACGAGGCCCGGTGTTCGGATTCATCGCAAAGGTGTTCCACTGGGTCGAAGTTTAGGCCGTTCAATATACAGCAACAAATAGCATGTCCTCTTTCATCTCCCGGGCTTCTGATCCAATCCATCCAATATTGTATGACGTATCGGGACACCTGTCTTTACCACCCATATGTGCTTCTTCTCTCTAGAAGAACCCTGAGATTAAGCAAAGAGCCATAACAAATAAATACTTTTACTCAAGTCTCAAGAAAGCACTTAGTTTATCTCTACTTTAACTTAAAGACATGGTTTGTGGACTTCGTCCACCACTGCTGCAAGGGCACACTGAAGACAGTATAGATAATGCTCAAGGCTACGATAAGCATGAAGAGGGACATCGTAAAGGAAATCGTAGAACATGCACGTGAACTTCATGTTTTGCTCTTTAGACACCTGGATACTTTCCCCCATCTTCCTTATCTGCAGCCTTATACCATATATGCATTTCACCAGGGCCAACGATGAGATACGTAACTTATCATTGGCAGGGTCGATAAACCAAAAAATGATATGAGGGATACTTCGGTTTCTCGAGGCAGGTGGTCTGTCAATCATTTTTTATTGGTATTGAACGTTGAACCTGGTGGGTAAGTTCATGCAGAACTCATGCAAAAGCCAACAAGTACCTGAAGAAAAGCAGTGGGCCTAAGATAGATCCTTGCAGAACACCAAAATTTAGCTCAGAGAGTGTGGAGAACTCACCATTTACATCAACAAACTGATAGCGATCAGTCAAATAAGACCTGAGCCAGGAGAGAGCTGTTCCCTTTATTCCAACAACGTTCTCCAGTCCAGCAAGCAGGAGATGATGATCAATAATGTGAAAAGCTGCACTGAGGTCGAGCAACACAAGTAAAGAGACAAAACCCTGATCAGAGGCCAATAACAGTCATTTAGCACCTTAACTAGCGCCGTCTCTGTGCTATGATGAGGCCGAAATCCTGACTGATACATTTCATAAATGTTCTTCCTCAGTAGATGTGAGCAGAACTGCTGTGCTACAACCTTTTCTAGAATCTTGGAGATAAAGAGGAGGTTTGATATTGGACTGTAGTTGGACAGCTGACAGGGTGAAGGTTAGGTTTCTTTATTAGGGGGTTGATACTGCAGTTTGAAGGATTTTGGTACAAAACCAGTGCTAATGGAAGAGTTTATTATTTTAAAACAGGTTCAATTCCCTCTGGAATGATCTGTTTGAGGAAACTTGTAGGTGAGGGATGGAGAATGCAGGTTGATGAGGAAATAAATGAATAGGAGTGAAGCTTTGTAATTGGTGGTCTGTACTTGAAAATGTAGTCTCTGTCCATAGTCCTGAAAGAAGGCAATATAATTCCCAAAAACCCAAAAACAAATACCCAAAAAAATTAATAAAATGTTTAATTGCACCACAAACCACATATATAAAATTAAACAGCTTTGACATTCTTTGCAAAAGTCTATCATTTCATATTTATACTCCAACATATCGACTGAAATCCATTACATATACCGTATATTCAGAGCGTTACAACGAGGGTTACGCAAAAAAGGGGGCGGAGTTACATGCGCTGTACTGAACTGAATTCACAAGATTTACACACACCCAAAAACATTTCAGGTAGATATTTCTCATGCAAAAAAAGTCTTGGAGACGGATGCTGTCCGCTGTGGCGACCCCTAGTGGGAGCAACACGTCTTTGTTCACCAACTGTTTAGATGTATGTACCGATCAAATGCTGCAACAATCTACAGGTCTTCAGGATTGCAAAGGTCATACAGGACTTCCAGAACCGTACCAACGGACCAGGCTTGGGTCTCGCAACTGAAACGACAGCGCTCTCCGTTCTTGTTGGTCAGCTCGGGTAAACCTTTCCAGGGAGATCTAGAAAACGCAACAATACACCGTATGAATAACGTTCAGCTTTTCCGAGATAACGCCTTCAGAGCTCTGGGGGTACCTTTCCAAGTGGACGTTATGCCTGGAGAGAACGTTTCGAACCAAAGTCACAGTCTGGTTGTGAACTTCCCGTCCCATCTGCTTTGCAAAATGTAGTTTGGCTCGGAGGAAGTAACTGACCAACCAAAGCCACTCCTGGTGAAGAGGGAAAAAAAAAAACAGGGACAATAAATACTTTTGGTGTCATTTATTTCTACCTGTTGAAGGCGTTGGCAGGGAGACATACAGGTCCTTGGTGGTAATTGAAGCCTTTCGCGACGTTGTACTCGTTGGTGTCCAGGGTGTTGTCATAGATGCCGCAGTAAACCAGGTCACTGTGAGGGGGTGAAAGGTGCGAAGAAATATTTAGTGCAGAGAAAAACCTCCACAGTGTTCTCCACTAATTTTATATGCTACAGATGTTCATGACACTCACTCCGGGTCTAAAGTCTTCATTCCCAGTGGTCCAAGCAGTTTCTCCTGAGCAATCTCCAAAGCTGCCCATGCACGATCCAGTGTAAACAGCTCAGGAGCCTGCAACACAGAAACTCGGCTGGAACAGGGTGGTAACAGTTACTGTGCCTATGCCAGCCGAATATTCGTATGCCAGCACCCTAACTATGTTATTCCTTATGTAACTAATGAACTGAAAAGGTCTTAATGGTGACCCCAGTGTACGTTCTTACCACCACCATAGCGATGGTGAAATTGGGCCGGAGCTGATAATCACACCAGGGACTGGAGGCACCGTAGGTATCTTTGTAAATGCCTCTCTTATGCACAAGCTCTGAATGTTCCTCCTGTTTTTCCTTTGGATCAGGTGACACGTAGAACATCTCCTCGAAACTATCCTGGATCCTGCGGTTCCACTCCTCGTACGAAACAGTGTGCGTTTCCCCTGAAAAAAACTGTTGTCAATGATTTACGCGCAGGCAAATGGTTCAGGACACAGTATTAGAGAAGACGTACCGTCTTTCTGGACACTGACAGAAGAGTACGGGAAGTGACCGCTTTGATTCAAATGCGTCAACCAGCCCACGGTGGACTTGCAAAGACCCACGATCTCAACCGCAGCACCATCTCTGGATTTTAAAAAGAAACCCGGATCACTTGGTTTCAATGTACTTGATGATCATTTTTTAGACTTGAGGCACAGCTACAGTACCTGGGTGTTGCCGGTATCCCACGATTCCCAGCTTTGTCGCTTTCTCCCATTTTGTCCATCCACGTCCCACAGTTGAATCGATTTCCTCCGTATACAAAACCAGTTTCTGGGTCTACCTTTGCACTAACATTGAATCCTGGAATTTTGTAAAGGAGAAAACCTCTGGTTCATCGTGAGATGAAAAACGCAACAAAGTTCTACAGCAAAAATCCTGAATCTGACAATATGGGACAACATTCCTCTCCCAAAATTACAAACAAGTGTACAGGTATTAGAACATACACTATCCTGACTAAAGTATTGGGACACCTGATTAGAAACATCTTGGAATGTTCAGTCACAAGAAAATAGTCCAAAGTCGTCTTCCTTACAAGGTCATTTAAATCATTTTAAGGACATGGCTAACCTTCGTCCCTCATGTAGCAGTCGATCTGAGGCCCGGCGTTCCTCTCCCTGAATTCGATGCCTTGCATGTGGCGCTGCATTGCCTCCTGGATGACCTCATACAGAGGCTGGTCCTGGGAAAGTAAAAGTTATAATAAAAATTATAATAAATAATGTTTGTCAAAAATATGTAAACTTCACACACGTTCTTTTGGACTTACCACGGTGCCCGAAGGCTGGGGTTCAGACTCGTCTGTAGGGTACATGCGTGACACAGGGCAAGACAAGATGTCCAGGCCACGAGGGACTAAAGCGCAATAGTCCTGGATGCACTTCAGCCACCACCACACGGCATCCCGGCAGTTGTAGCGCGCCTTTGAGCCCTCACCAAGCAAGTTAGGGATCAAGCCGTGTCTCAGAGTACCGGCAAACGCCAGGATGGTGTTCCTGCGGTGAATGTTCGTGTTCATATTAAAGAACTGAAACATATCATAGAACATCTGCCAGGATGTAAAAGTTGACATGTACCTTGCCTCTATGTGTCGTCCCGTGACCAGCATGAGGCCACGCAAGGATATGAAAGTATCTCGGCCCCAGCAGCGGAAAATTCCGGAAGAGAAATGAGGCAAGCCTGGAAAAAGGAGAACAAAAATTCTGAAATGTTCATCCTACAGAATGATAGAACTTCAAGTTTAAGTCAGGATACCTGCAGCCAGTGACACGCAGCACTGCTCGTTCTGCTTGGTGATGGTGTTGAGGCGTTGTGGGATGTCTTGCAGGGCAGGAGAGAGGGCAGGTAGAGCAGGCACGGGGCCCACACCACACATCTGAACTGAGCCCAGTGCCAACTGCTTCACCAGGGTCGATCCAACCCTCACAAAGCTGTAATTTTAATAAGAGACATCCTAAAGCTTCACCTTAGATTTTGTTGTAGGGTATGGGTTGATGGAGCTGGAGGAGTGACCAGATTTGTGGGGGTACTAATGTGTTGGTGGGTGTGCAAGTGATTAATGGATGGGTATGTTAAAAAATTGGCTTATTGGTGTGCTGGAAGGTGGAGCAGGTTCTGGTCATGGATGGATGAATAGATGAATGAATGCATACTACATTGTTTACATACGAGGTGGTACCAAAATGTTTTAAGACTAGCCGTGTTTACAAGAAAATACTTTACTTTATCTACGTATGTTTACCCTTTATCACATTCTACATTTTTTTTTTCAAGCTTGTCCCAGGTGACTGTGTGTGCAGGACTCTGCTGCCATCTGTTGGCGGGTTACAAAACTACTTGAAGTCTTGAATCTTTTTGCTACCACCTCGAAAATAAGGAAGGTGTCTTCAAAATCTCCTTTCCTTTGTACGCTTTCAGTTAAACTGGTTTGAAAATCATATAGAAGACAAACCGGGACATCTTGTTGAAGACCACCTGCACAGCAGTAGCGTACGCTCCAGCAATAACGCCATCAAAGTAACACGGAATGAGGTAGCGTGGGATTTTCTTTAGATAGGCGAATATGGCCTCGAACCATTTCCCCACCTACAACGGTGAAAAAGTGCAAGGAGAATTCTTATAGACACTGGATTTTTTTAGTAGAACGCAATGGTGGAGAAAAACATGTACCTCTCCTAGAGCTCCATCCTTATTAGTGAGACGAGAGCTAATGTAGTCGAGCATCCAGTCACCTTGTCTCAGGTTGTCACAAAAAGGGTGGCCAAGGTCGTTCTTGGGTCGAATGTCAGAAAGCACTGACATGAACCCTGTCCCGAAAAAAGAATTAGTAGTAGGTTTATTTGTAAACAAGGACGTTATACAGTAGGTGAGTACTCGAAGTACCTTGAAGTCCTGCGTATTTTAGGGACATCCAGGATGGGATAGTGTAGCATCCTCCACCGTCTTCCTGTTCTTCAGCATTGCAGCGGAACAGCAAGACATTCAGCTCAGCCAGGGACAGCTTGGAGATCAGGCTTTGGCGTGGAGATGACATTAGATTCATTGCAACAATAATCACTGCTTCGTGCAAACATATTTACACACATACCAAGTAAACCATCACGAATGCTTACAGTTCCAGGGGGACTTTAAGAATGTCAGGAACATCTGAGTCAGTCAGACTGCCTAATTTGTACAGGCGATTGAACTGATAGAGTTGAGTACGCAGAAAGCCCAGCAAGTCCTGAGATTTTGGGTCCAGACTCACCCTGTACAAGGTTGAACACGGGTTCGATTAACGAACGTGAATCCTTAGTTCAGATTTTGAATGTAAGCAAAGTGCAGACGTACGGTGCAACATTGTTCACCTGAATGCAATCACGCTGCCTGGAGTCAGACGTTCAAACACGACCTCCTGGACAAACTCATTGCCATTATTTGTTGTAGTATCTCCTAGTTTCACCACTCGGCTGTCTTTCAGCTGCCAAGACAAAATCAGTAGGATGTCCACAGATAGAAGCATTTCAGCACTATGTTTTTAGATTTATTGTTCTAAGACAGTGGGTTCGGAATTGCCCCAAAAGTACTTAACGCAGCTTTTCAGGAAATTGAGTAAATGGCGAACGTATACAAGTATAGCGTCAGGGCTGTTTCTGGCCTTTTTGGCACCCCATCTAAAATTACAATTGCCTCATTGGCCTCCCACGCTGGTTGCACCCGAGGTAACGGCCTAGCTTGCCTGTACAAAGAAATGTGTTTACCATTAGGTATACATCAAAAACTGTATCTTGTGCTGATTGGTAGAGAACCACAGGGCTACCAGCCATTACCTCTGAAGCACAGTTAAGTGCCTTGCTCAAGGGCCGCAAGAGAGGCAGCTTTAGCGATACCTGCGCTTGAACCCCGACCTTCCGATTAGTAACCCTGAGCCTCAACCACTAAACCACCACTGCCCTTATGCAGTTTGTAGTTCTAATAAACAATATTTACTACTGTTTGCATGCCCAAGCCTCTGCGCTATTCCGAAGCCATTACATCATGCTGTTCCTGCAACTGATGTAACAGTCTGATGGCATCCTGCCAAGGTGTTGCTGTGGCTCTGCTGGTCACTCAAGCTCAAGTTACCTGGAGATGTTCCATGAGCTCCACTGTGTACTCGGGCATGCCGTTTATGCACTTCTCGTCTTTCACGTAGGCAACAGTGTCTTTCTGGACCGTACGTGCCTCCAGGATCACCTCGTTTATTTGGCCTGTGCAAATGCAGCAGGGTGAAAAAACGTTTGTTAAAAACTCCAAAACACAAACATGCTTGATTCAGTTTGATGGTACGCAGACCTGGTATGAACAAGGGAGATACTGTTTCACTGTAGTGGTGCGTTTTGGGGTTTTTGAAAGCAGTTCGAGAGACAGTCACTACAGACTGGTGTGTGCTTGGACAGTGCCTGGTTACAGCCACAATGTCTTCATCCAGCTGGTCAACATACACCTACAAAAACACACGCCAATACACAATTCAAGATCCCAAATGTCAAAACCCAGACTGTTTAGTGTCCTGCAGACCTGTGTGAATCCCTTCTCAGCCAGCTCATGGTGAAGCCTGTTGAGTGCCAGCTTTCCTGCTAGGATGCCGGACTGGAGGTTTACTTCGCCCGGAGATGAAGGCAGAGCATCCGGATTCCATTTGGAGTACAGACGCTCCTCAGTGATGACTGAAATCTAAGGAAAAAGGATTACTTGACTTGAGATTTTAATAGGTACTGATTAGCAAGTCATGGACGACTATGTTTATTACCTGATGAGGAACTAGCTCATCATATCCTCTAGTACTGCCTGTGGCACAACACGCCATAGATACAATTGCAGCGCTAGGGAGGCAGTCGTACACAGACCGGACCTTTGGTAAAAAGAACAAAAGTATAAATAACATTAAGGGCACCCCCATAATGCTGTTAAAACAATGGTGACCCGTTGAGCATTAACAACATGAACTTCTTCAGCAGTTTGAGCTACAGGAGCTCGTCTGTTAAATCGGATCACATGGGCCAGCCTTCGCTTTTCACGTGCCTTGGCTGCCTACGACTCTGATGCTTACTGACCTTGACAGGACACTCGTTGTCATGGCTAACGTCAAGAAACATAGCATGTGCGATGCCTGGAACCAAAGGCCTCAGGTTGGGCTGTATAAAGGAACCAACAGGTTCCCCGCCAAAGCGGTACACCAGCCTGCCTTCCTCATGACTGTCCCCAGCGCTCATTGCCTCTAGAGCAAAACACAGTCAATTTCAAGGGATCAATGTCTAGCATGATGGCCAGCTATGGCTTACAATTTACTTTCACAGTACCTCTGATGAGACTTGTGATCCCCAGACGGTTAACGAAGGTATTGTCGAGCTGGTCACTCCCCGTAAACAGCTCAGCTATCACGTACAGATTGGGCCGGACTGCCCTGGCAGCAGCTAACATAGCCTAGAACACAACAAGACGGTACGTCCTAATGGGTTCCTAATGTGAGTCAGTAAGTCGTCATGGTAGCCTTGGCCATCATTCAGTCCATTTTAGACTTTAAAGAAACATTTTGTAGATGCTATAAAATATCCACAAGAGCACACCTCAGCCACATGTAGAGGTGTGGAATGGCAGTTGTCCAGTCGTATACCACAGAAGTGTTTGGCCATTATCTCAGTGTACTTCCTCATGTGCTCCCACAAATAGGGGCAGTCCTCAGGTTTACTGCCATAGCGGAGCTTTACACTGTCGTCCCAGCAGAGTAGTTCTCTCCTCAAGTAGACATTAGAGCCTGGCAAAAGGTAAAAGAATAAGCAACACTGGTCTAAACCAGGTTTTCCAGCTGTACTGGACATTGGTGATAAGGTCTCAGGGGTCCCTAGGGGTTCCTATGGGTTTCTATGGATTCCTAGAGATTTCTAGGGGTTCCTATTGGTTCCTAGTGATTCCTGGGGATTCCTGTGGATGCATAGGGATTCATAGGAGTTTCTAACAATTCTACTGCCAAACTGGGTATTGATTAGGAACTTTTAGTGATTCCTAACGATTCCTAGGGGTTTCTATGGATTCCTAGGGATTCCAGACCAGCTTCTAGACATTGCATCCTACCTGGTTCTGCAAAGTTCCTGAGAGGGTCGTCTGCAATCACCCATCCATTGTGAGCTTGGATTTGATACGCATCATCTGCATTCTGAAGCAGCAGTTCTTCCTTCTCCATCGGCATGTCCTCGAATGGAAAGGTGAAATACCTGCATTGGAAATAATTTGGTCATTTGTTCCAGGCGTCGTTGCATAAAAATCAAGCATGACAAACCTTTACCTCTGCACCAAAGGATGTTTTTTGGTCACCAAGCCAAGTCTGGGACCATTTACTGCAAGACGCTCGTGCCTCATGGTCTCCACGATGCAGTTCACAGCCTAGAAAACACCAGGATGCACGATGTAAAAACGTACCAGGAAGGACTTTTATGGACTCAAAAACAATGAACCAGGTCAGACCTTCTCATGATGGTGGAGCATTTCCTTATAGCAATCCTCATTCAGCTTCTCCAAACTCTTCTTGAACATATCACAGCAGGCTTGTATTGCAGAGAGGCCGTTCCTGCCAATTTGTACAAAGATCTTTAATAATTCAAGGTGACCTTAAGACCTTCATCTAAGACCTTTTCGAAATCACATTAAGACCGGACCTTGAGGAACTAGCACGACTCATTTTCAGAGGACTCACGTGTGCTTGCCAAATATTTCAAGCGCAACCTTCATGTCCACCGTGTTCCCAAAGCGTTCGAACTGCAGATCCTGGATGATCTTTAGTTTCTGTTCCGTCTCCCTCTTTTCAGTGTCCCTTTTCCAAGCCTCTTTTCCATCTATTGTACGAGAACAAGTCATAAAACAACACG
The DNA here is from genome assembly GCA_024362625.1 of Silurus asotus. NCBI lineage: Eukaryota > Metazoa > Chordata > Actinopteri > Siluriformes > Siluridae > Silurus > Silurus asotus. The sequence goes on from MU551591.1 coordinate 549,775, forward strand.
CTGGACTTGTTTATCTCGCAACTGAGATGATACGAGACACTCACTGGCCTGTAGAAGTGTATCAAATTGCTCCACGGCTTTCTCGACATTCACCTGGAGAAACTCCCAAAGTTTCAGCTGAGCGAAAACCTCCTGCCACAGGAGTTCGCAGAGTCTCTAAAGGCAGAATGTGGGATTTTTTTTACATAAGTATAATATAATACAAATTATACAAGTAGGTTGTGGTCACAGGACCTGATAGTGCAACCCGAACTCACAGTGAGCTGCACCTCGTCCTCAACCAGAGCTGGTAGACCTCGGTCACGGTATTTTCCATTAGCAATGTCACAGCTGAAGTGCCAAAGAGCTCGATCGAGTATCCAGGCGGGCTTCAAGTGTGGAGAATTCGCCAGGTTGTAGGTACACTCAGGATGGAGTTTGAGCCATTTACTGTTTACTGCTACTCCCAAAAAAAAATACAAATAAAAATAAAAATGGTTAGAACTACTAGAGCCATGCAAATGAGTGGCAGGACATCATGAAAAGCCTTCAAACATTCCAGAATGTTCAGGTGAAAAGTGTATTCCCTAATGTCACTCCGGATTACAGAGAGTGTTGAAATCCTCCCAGGGACATTTAGAGGACAGAATGAAATACAGTAATGGCAGAGATAAGGCCGGACTCTACTTTTAGAGCCAGTGAGTATCAGGGAAATGTCAAAAGATCACAACATTGTCAGGCGCTAACTGTTTGCCGGTCAGGTAGGAAAGTACCACGGTATTCCGGCCGCCTTTTAATAATACGTCTGTCCTTCCAATATTTTGACCCGTTCCATCTCTAGGAGGCAAGTTTCCAAAATTGATATAAACAAATCGACAGCAACGGAGCCTCTTCAGAATGCTAAGAATGTTGGATGAGAATGATGTAACCAGGACAGCTGAAACTGCAACCAACACCGCCGGCACCCCGGAGTTCACCCTCTAACCGGTAGCTGGAAAGGTCAGGGGTTTTGTTCCTCGTGGATAACATTTTCGACCATGGAGTGAAGGGAGAGTAGTAAACTATTCGTTCTATCACACATCATGCAAACATTACAACGTTTTCCAGAGCCACGAGGCAGCCCTACACCTCTGTACCTGTATGGTTATACACGACGTCTGTGATGCACACCATGTCCCACTCGTTCCTGATCTTCTCGGTCAAGTTCCCCACATCGGACCATGTGTAATTCTTTCCCGGAGGAGAGAAATCTGGGTTCAGCTCCAGCTGGTCAGCAATCGAATAGCAAGAACGTGACTCGCCTAATGTCTGCAACGGGGTCAAGTGGATCATATTGTAACCTGGAATGAGAAGAACAGATTTGTTGCGTTTCTGCACATGTTCCAAAAAACACGCTAGTTACCCGTACCTGTTTCCTTGGCCACTCTGAGCCGGTCTAGCCATTCATCCAGTGGCCCGAGGCACTTGGACAGGTACGTCTGAGAGGTGATGCTATCCAAGGGGAGCGCCTTTCTTTCGGGGCCAACTCGTAGCACGGGATCCACCACGAAATACCCCCCTCCAGTTTTCTCCTCGTTCCTAACAGCAAAACCATAACTAACTGTCGTG
>MU551591.1:556361-605930 GCA_024362625.1 Silurus asotus
GTGTGTGTGTGTGTAAGCGAATTACTGACTAAATCAGTGTGTGAGCGAGCAAGTGAATACACGATAAATGATTGAATGAGTGTGTGTGTGTGTGTGTGTGTGTGTGTGTGTGTGTGTGTGTAAGAAGGAGTGAGGGTACGAGTGAGTAAAAGAAAAGAAAAAGGAAAATCAAGGAATAGACGCTGAAGATATAGCAGTGTGTGTGTGTGTGTGTGTGTGTGTGTGTGTGTGTGTGTACCTGGGTGACAGCAGCATGGGTGGACGATGCACTGGGCTCCCAGTGTGTGGGTGTGGCTCTGGGTCTCCTTCTCCTTCAGGTGCCACCCTCCCCTCTTCCTGATTGGCCAGCAAAAGATCAGAGGTGGAGTTGCTCTCCCCAAAGTCTTCAAAGTGCTCCTCCTCCCCACCAATCACAGCTACCAGGGCGTGGCCATGCAAATCCGAGCCGAGGGAGAACCTGGCGCAAGAAGAACATAAAGCTTTTGCTCAAAATTGTGTTGAGTAAGTCCCTGTGTGTGTGTGTGTGTGTGTGTGTGTGTGTGTGTAATAAAGAGACGTGAACTTCAGTCCTAGGTGTAAAGTTCGAGGGTTATATAAGGTGGTCTGTACACCTGACACGCAGTGGATCAGCTGCACACGGGAAAAAACTAATGATCAGGAGTTTCAACAGTCACATGCAGCCAAAGTCAAATCCATATTCAAATCTCAGTGAGGGTCCTGATAGACCACCACCCACACGCTGTTACTGCTTCTGAGACCAGGGTGTGAACTACTGAAGTTCATAACATTTCAACTCGGAACCTTCCAGGTGTACAGACACTTCATCATCTTCAACCTTCAACCTTCAACTCTTTACATTTTATCAGCCGGTGTTTATACAAAAATTATATCAAAAATAAAAAATTAAAAAAGAGAAGAAAGAGGAGAAAGAAAAGAGAAAAGAAGAGCAAAAGTGAAGAGAACTGAAGAAAAAGAGAAGCGAAAACAACAAGAGAAAAAGATAATAGAGAAGACGAGACGAGTAAGAGAAGAAAAGAATTGAGAAAAGAAGTCAAGAAGAAATGAAAAGTCGAGAAGAGAAAGAGAAGAGTCGAGAAGAGTCGAGAAGAGAAAGAGAAGAGTTGAGAAGAGAAAGAGAAGAGTCGAGAAGAGAAAGAGAAGAGAAAGAAGAGTCGAGAAGGGAAGAGAAAGAGAAGAGTCGAGAAGAGAAAGAGAGGAGTTGAGAAGAGAAAGATGAGTCGAGAAGAGTCGAGAAGAGAAAGAGAAGAGTCGAGAAGGGAAGAGAAAGAGAAGAGTCGAGAAGAGAAGAGAAAGAGAAGAGTCAAGAAAGAAGAGAAGAGAAAGAGAAGAGACTGAAGCATAAACATGTTTTCTGAATGAAGTCATTGTGCGAGAATTCAAACTGAAATTTCTGGAAGTGTTTCGGGAACTTTGTAGACCTGACCTTCACACACACACACACACACACACACACACACACACACACACACACACACACACACACACACACACACACAGCAGAAAGAGGGGGATAGATGGAAAGATGGATGGACTGTAGGGAGGGGGGACAAGGAAAAGTGCAGCCTCCACACTTCCTGCTATTGAGAGGCAGGAAAATCATGATGCACTTCTGTCAGCTCTATCAGCTACACACACACACACACACACACACACACACACACACACACACACACACACACACACACACAGAGAGGAAACACAAACACCTTGGTCAGCATGGAATTAGTGTTATGCTAAAGACAGGACACAGACTCAGCAAAGATGCATATACACACACACACACACACACACACACACACACACACACGTGATGAATACAGCGTGACAAAAAAAAAAAAAAAAAAGGTATGAATCAAATGCAAATAATTGTAACAATTCAGTTTCAAATAACAGCTGATGTGCCGAGGCAAGAAAGGTGGGCGTGGCCAAGGACAAGGAACCCGTGAGGAACTTCTGCATTAACTTCTGTCTGAAGAACTTTTCTGTTCACCACCACCAGAAAGACTGTCTGTGTGTGTGTGTGTGTGTGTGTGTGTGTGTGTATATACAGTGTGTGTGTATACAATGAGTGTGTATACAATAAGTGTGTATACAAAGTGTGTATGCAAAGCATGTGCGCACACATATACAATGTTTGTATACCGTGTGTGTGTGTGTGTGTGTGTGAGTACGCGTTTCCTCACCTGTTGCGGTCTTCGCTCTCGGCGAGTGTGTTTTCGATGCCACTGTCCGTCTCCACGTCCTCGTGCAGCTCTGGGTGTACGAGTGCACCAGTGTCCTCGTCTGTGAACGTCTCACACTCACTGTACGCGCTCTCCGAGCCCAGGTACGCACTGTCCGACACCTCCGCCTGCTACACACACACACACACACACACACACACACACACACAGATGAATGATACAGGTTGGTCAAGCAGAAATGTTATATTTCACCAAACGAACAAGTTTACTACAAGATTTGCCATGGACTGGTGTACAAGAACATCCATAAGAACATCTACAAGAACATCTCCAAGCCTTCTTCTTAAAGCACAAATATCACATTCTCCATACCTGCATGAACACTGGTGAAGCCCCAGGAGAGGAAACTCCCAGAGGGCAGGAGGCCATGCCCAATACCATGTTCTTAGAGAAAAAGCTCTAAATAAAATCAGGTTCTAATGTTCTTCACCCATTTGGGAATTTTCAGGACAAAGCGGAAGAAGGGTCCAGAGAGAGAGAGAGGGATCAAAATAAAGGAGTATACAGAGAGAGAGAGAGAGAGAGAGAGAGATTGAGACAGAGGTGTGTAGACAGAGAGAGAGGGATAGAGATGAAAGAGAATACGGAGAAACAGAAATTGAGACGGAGGAGTATACACAGAGAGAGGGATAGAGATGGCAGAGACAGAGAGAGAGAGAGAGAGAGAGAGAGAGAGAGAGAGAGAGAGAGAGAGAGGGGTGTGTAGACAGAGAGAGAGGGATAGAGATGAAAGAGAATACGGAGAAACAGAAATTGAGACGGAGGAGTATACACAGAGAGAGGGATAGAGATGGCAGAGAGAGAGAGAGAGAGAGAGAGAGAGAGGGATGTGTAACCCTTGGAAATGTGAAGCGTAGTCTAGGAAGTCCGAAGGGCAGAACAGGGCGGGAGTGGGGGCGGAACAACACCGGTTGTGTGTGTGTGTGTGTGTGTGTGTGTGTGTGTGTGTGTGTGTGTATAGAACACGTCAACAATCCACCCTAACTTGTCTGGAGAACCATATTGAAGGTCGTAGGCTAGAAGTTAAATGAGAAACACACACACTGATCTAATCAGTACTGAACTGCACAGCTCCTGTGTGTAGTGTGTGTGTGTGTGTGTAGTGTGTGTGTGTGTGTGATCTTAGGAGAATTTTTCCTGGATACACACAGAAGTGCTCCTCTGCTGGAAGCCCCACTCCACCCAGTCACCTTGTGTGTTTTGAAAGTAAACAGAGAAACAACACATCCATTCAGAGAACATGGAGAGATAAAGAGAGAGAGAGAGAGAGAGAGAGAGAGAGAGAGAGAGAGATATTCGGAAGAGGAGAAGAAAAGTGGACTGAAAGGAAAGGTGCAGCTCCGCTCAACACATACTCGGTATATTCATGAGTGCGCAGGTCCACACCCACACAGCGGAGAACATAAACAGGAACTCGGGGGTGAGGATTCGTTTGCTCAGAATGGACAGAAATGTCGAGGAGGCATTTTTCACGTTTTTCAGGACAAAGACATGGAGAGGTTTTAGGAGGTTCAGGAGCTTCTCCATGGAGCAGAGTTTAATCCTGAACTCGTTCCTTCCACCAACACACATCTACCCTCTGTCCTATCTGCTTCTCATGTTCAACTGATACACTACTGACCAAAACAGACAGACAGACAGACAGACTGACTGACTAGACAGACAGACAGACAGAATCAATACACAGACAGACAGACAGACAGACAGACAGACAGACAGACGGCTTTGGATCGTGTGGTATAAACTGAGGAACAGTATAAAACAAGCAGGTGATATGAGGTGGGTGTTCCCCGGGTTGGGTGGGGGGAGGGGGCACGTGCGACACGTGAATGAATCACGGTGGCTCTGATAGCTGCTGATACTGCTTGGCCTCCTTCACCTCGGCGTGAGATGTTTGAAGTTATTTATAGACACGTGGAACAGCTGAGGTGTTCATTCTGTTAAACTGCTGTGGTGACTCGCAGTTGAGTCACTCCGAATGTCAGGCTTCTCACCAGCAGGTGGCACCATACTGGCGTATCTGTTATTCGGCATTGGCAGCCCTAAAAGCGGTGGCATTAAATACTCGGTGTGGCCCATTTAGGGGCCGGGGGAAACACCCACAGGCACGAAGGCCACGCCTCCATTATTACAATACCTGTACTCTTTCAGAGAAATGAACACAAGTGATAAAAGAGCCGGTGAGTGAAAGACGAGGGAGGGAATAACGGAGCGTTTCCGCTGGACGGGTTTCTCTGGGAAGCTGGAGACAGAATTCCAGAGGTGAAAACACGATGCAAAATATGCAGGAATGTCAGATATGCTGAGCGCTGAGTGTAATAACAGACCTGCCCATCCAACATAAACAGAGAGAGAGAGAGAGAGAGAGGGAGAGGGAGGGAGGAATGAAGAAAGAGTGGCATTGAGGACAGATCATGGAGCGGAGTGAGCAAAACCGCAGTGTGTGTGTGTGTGTGTGTGTGTGTGTGTGTGTGTGTGTGTTACCTCATCATATTCCTCGGCTGCTCCACTGGCATCCCCTGAAGTGAGCTGTAGCTTGTAAAGATCTGGGTCAGATCCTGAGAAATGGATGGAGCGAGAGAGACAGAGGAAAAGAGAGAGAGAGAGAGAAAGAGAGAGAGAGATGCAGTAGTGTTACTTGATGATGAATAAACGTATCTCCTATTTGTCTTTCCGTCTCTGGACCTGTCTGGCTTGTTGCACCTGTAGTCACTGTTTGCTCTGATAATGAGCTCCACTCTTCTGGGAAGATGTTCCACTAGATTTTATGGAGATTTGAAGTGAAGTCAGGTAGTGATGTAGATGAGAAGGTGAGGAGGCCTGGGGTGGTCTGGGGTGGTCTGTTTAGTTATCTGTCCATCTGTCTGTGTGTCTGCCTGGCTATGGACCTGCCCCCCAGGTCGTCTGTCAACACACCTGTCTGCCTCTTTATAGTCAGTGTGTGTGTGTGTGTGTGTGTGTGTGTGTGTGTGTGTGTGTGTGTATACACCTCCGTTGCTGATGGCTGTGATGCCTCTGTGGAAATCCTCAAAGCTGATGACTCCCAGGCCGCTCGGGTCGAGGAAGCGTGTTAGGTCCTTCACCTGAAACACACACACACACGTTTAAAAAAAAAACATCTTTTGCAAAAAGGAACTCTGTGTCCTACATAGACGTGTGTGTGTGTGTGTGTGTGTGTGTGACAGCAATAAACTTTAATTGCGTATGCATGGCATCTGCTTGTTCACTGGGTTCCAATAAAAACAAAAAGCACATAGAGATGTTCAAGAGCTTCTCTCAGCTGTTCCTGACACTCCCTTCAATACACACACACACACACACACCCCAACATACATGTATCCTGCCTACTCATATATTCTTATAAAGCTTTGCTAACACACACACACACACACTTAACTCAAGCCGTTCTGCACTGAGCAGATACAATCAGTTAGGATAGCCTGTAGCCTAGCAACAAGAGATCGGGTTTCCAGGGAGACCGAGTGGGGTTTCAGTCAGGATTGTCCACACACACACACACACACACACACACACACACAGCACAGATTTCAGCAGGATGAAGCCTGAAACACCGCAGCAATAGTGTGTGTGTGTGTGTGTGTGTGCAATGGAAAAGTTTTGACTCTGACACCAGAGACGGAAGTGTGTGTGGGGTTTAATGATGCAGCAAGGGAAAGCTGTTTGAAAACACACACACACACACACACACACACACACACACACACACACGGCTCTTGATTAGCGACACGTCTCTATCGTCAGGCAGATTTCTTGCTGGTGAGGTTTTGTCTGTTTGCTGCTTCATGGTAAATGTTCCCACTCGCTGAGCGCGCACACACACACACACACACACACACACACACACACACTCCATAATGCCTACATATCCATGCTGACTTATCAATGCTCTCCTTCCTCCTATGCAAATGATTTCTCAGGTGTGACATTTAATATGAGAGGGGAAAGTGTGTGAGCTGGAGAAATGAGCATGCACGTGTGTGTGTGTGTGTGTGTGTGTGTGTGTGTGTGTGTGTGCGCAGGTGGGTTTCCTGTTAGTTGATCGGAAAGATTTAAAAAGTACAGACCACAGAAACAGAGAGGAAGAAATGACACAAAGCGAAAGGTCACGGTTTTAAGAACCCGAGGGAAAAGGGTGAAGCACCGATCGGGGGGGGGATGCGAGGAACCGGACCAGGAACCTACAGAACACGATTTGGTTATTCAAGCACAGGGTCTGTTTATTTCAGACGTCCTGGTCTATGTGGTGTTTTAAGCTGATTTGGTTGTCATTTTAATAAACCCTTCTATCAAACTGGTGTACTTTTCCTCCTGTACTTCCTGTTGAAGTGACTTCCTGCTCGGGATTTGCCTACGGAACCAAAAGCATGGTACATGAGGGGGTGGGCTGGGGGGGGTTTGCGAGAACACACGCCGGTTTAATACGTTACTGTTCACGTGCTCAGGGGTGTGTTAATGATCAAACCGGTCATCCTGCAGTCATACGCTCTTTATGACCGTGTTTTGGTAGACCCTGGAAGACGAGGGGCCGAAAACGGAGGCTGAACCCAAACACAACGAGGAACCACGTGTAAAAAACCTCCGTTTACTCTCGTCCTGCCGATCTGATCTTCACTCTGCTCACCTCAGCGTTTTTCAGTTGACCAAACAGTCAGACTTCCTGTTAGAAATCCTGCCACCAATCCACAAACTTACCCCCACACACACACAGTAAACAACACACACACACACACACACACACACACACACACACAAGGCAGTAAAAACCAGCTGATGAAGCTTGTGAAAGTCTGATGATTAACAGGATCGCTGAGCAGAATCGGCCGCAAAGAAACGCGGGTCAGACGTCCCACGTGCGCCGAACAGCTAATTAACGCGGCGTATGAGTAACGATTAACGACGGAGGTCAGGGAACAGTGAAACTGAATCGGCCTGTGTGTGAGAGAGAAAGAGAGAGGGAACTGAATTTGATTCTATAAGCTGGTGAATAATAGATCGGATCTTCTTGGGTGTCGGTAAGATCCGGTTTCGGTGGGTGTATTGTGACTGGAGCGCAAAAAAAACATATATGGAAATCACACACAAAGTTAAAACGGGCTGGAAATCCGTTAACAGTCCTCTCCTTGTGTGACATTAGCATCTCAGAGTGTGTGTGTGTGTGTGTGTGTGTGTGTGTGAGACGTTTAAACGTGTAAACGTTTCTAGAAAAAGAAAGCGGCGTCACCTGTTCCACTCCGTACGCCGTGGCGAACTCCATAAACTCCTCGATGCGGACAAACCCGTCTCCGTCCTGGTCAAGCGCTTGGAAGACCGCCCGCAGCGCCGAGCGCTCGTAGTCCTGAGGGACGTCCGCCGGATCGGCGCCGGCTCCCGCGCACCCGTCCCGGATCGCGTCGGAGCTCACGCATAACTCCAGAGCCATTTCCACATCGTCTGGGGCATCAGGAACAACAAGGACGTCGTCCTCCATCGGAGGCGGACATGGTTCTCGTGGTGGACCGTCTCCCCCCGAGACGGAGTCTGCTACCTGAGACGGATCTGCTGGGTCGAGGAGATCGGTTTCACCGTCTAGCCTGACATCAGCTGACAACCCGAGTCTTGATGTAGCCTCTCCCCTTTCCTGCTCTATGGCCACGCCCACTTTGCCTGCACCTGAGCAAGGGGAGGAGTCTAAAGCAGCAGGAAGGTTCTCACTAATATCAGTGCATTCACTTTCCTTCTCCTGGACACACAACAATTCAGGTTTGGAGCCTCCTGGGGCACATAAAGGTGTGTTGTCCTTGAGTGGAACCTGAAGATCACACGTTTCAGAGGATCTTTTTCCCGAAGCATCGTGTGTGTTGGGTTCCTGGGTGGTGTCACACGTACAGCCACTGGGATCCTGGCAGTGTCGAGGCGTACGGGTCACGGAGCACGGCTCCTGCTCATGCAAAACGAGGCGTGTATCCATAGCAGCGAGCGTATCCGCAAACACGTCGATTGTCTGTTCCTCGCCGGACGAGCTCGAGCTTTGAGAAGATCCTGACAAGATCGTCTCAGAGTCTGCATTTAGGGTACAAACAGGAGGCGAAACGAGAGGCGGGTTCACTTCCAAGGCAGGAAAGGTATCTACAATAGTCTCTTTTTGGTTATGGAATATGTCCTCGGAACGTGAGTCACGTGACGTATCCGAACCGTCTGCGTGAGAATCTGAGACCAGAGAGGTGGACGTGGACTCCACTGGAGCTTGCTCAGGTACACATGAAGGTGTTAACAGAACTGCTTGAGCAAAATCAGATCCAGGTTCCTGTTCATCAGGCGAGACGTCTCTGTCCATAACGTGCTCTATTGCATTTTCACGTGCACGTTTTTCAGGAGTCGCGTTCGACGGTAATGAACGTGAAGGTGACCGTGGACTGGACCGGACCTCGTCATCGGATTTCGTATATATATCGCGTTCCTGTTCTGAAGACAATCCCGTCTCTAGTTCCAGCAGAACACGTGACTCCGACGCCAAAAGGTCCGGATGGGAAACGGAACCGTGGGGTGAGGAAGACGAATCGTTAACGATGGGAGAAGGGAACGGATCTTCATGCGAATTCTCAAAATTACAGGACGCGATCCTACTCTGGTTTCCCTCAACAAGATCCTGGACACTAGAACACCACGAGTCCGTCACTTCCTCGGGTTTCGTTTGCGATTCCACTAAGCTCGTCGTCTGCGGGAGCATCAGGTCCAGCACGGGATGCAGAGGAAGCTGACCCACGAGATCATCTAAAGGGTGAGTCGTGTCGGGTTGCAAATTTTCCACGACCTGTGTAGACGCGCAGGCGTGTGAAGGACTCGGAGCGCCTGAATGAAAAGTGATGAGATCTCCTTCGTCCAGGTTCTGAGGAAGACGCTGCGGTTTGTCCCACGTGGAGCCCACGCGGTCCGGACCGCACTCCCAGGGGTACGTCTGGTCCAAAGCGGAATACCGTGACGCCCGGAATAACTCGTCCAGATTCAGAGAGCCGTCCTGAAAGATCTCGTCGAAGCTGAGCGAGACGAGACCCGCCGGATCCCTCACCTGACGCCCGTCTGGATTGTCGCGGCCGGCGTTTTTCACCTCGCTATCCAGGAGAAGAAACCCGAGCGAGTTCTGATCCGATTCCCAGTCGGAACGCCCTCGCGGGCTGGAGAGAACCTGCTCCATTTAGGCCCGCGTTCGTTACGCGGAATTCCGAGCGGTTGCGTTCCCCGTCAAGAGATCCATCCGCACCTCCGATCGAAGCCAAACAAACGTGACGCGTTCGTCACGTGACGTAGAACGGATTGTATCTCCGGAACATGTTTAACGGACGATCTTCTGAACCGGGAAGGTGGAATTACATCACCTCCATCTCCTGCTCCTCACGAACGTCTTCGGACTCCTACAAGAGACCGTGAGAAGATCTTGGAAGGCTTGAATGGCATTTTTAAGAGCTGAATTTGATCATCTGAGGTGCGTTCAGGTCTGAATCATGGTTCTGAACCTACCATCACACGAGTCCACTATTAAACCAGAGCTCCAGTCAGAAGATCTTCACTCCAGAAGGCCTTGAGGTCAGATTTCTCCTCGCTAATAGGAGTTAATAGGAGAAATGAGGCGGATTTATGAGCTTGATCCGGGGCTTTGTGTAAACCGTTAAAGATCTGAGGTAAAAACTAGCCGGCTAGCTAACAGCATCCCTGCTCCTGCCCTGACTGGACCAGACTCCGGGGGAAACGTGAGGAAAATTCCGCTTCCACCTCAATAAAAATATGGAATATAAACAGTTTTTTTGATGATGAAGATGATGACAATAATAATTGTGTTCTTTCCCTCCACAGGCTGGATGTGTGAGGAAAAAAGCCCCGGATGAATCCACCTGTGCGCGTGCGGCTAGCTCCGGTTAGCTAGCGCGAGCTCGTCCGAACGTCGGGGGTGAAAAAAAAATCCGATTTTAGTCAGAAATTTCCGCGACATTTCCACAAAAATAAATCCTTCAACCGCGTCCGTGGGGGTCCATATCCGCTCAGGGTGGGGGTGTAACTCAGTGGAGGAATTATATATATAAATAAATGTTAAATTAGAAGGAGGTTCGGCCGCTTTTTCCTTCACCGAGCACCGAGAGAGCAGCTCGCATCAGCAGCAATAACACACGCACGCGCGCACACACGGGGGAGGGAGCGCGCGACGAGGACGCGCGCGCACGGTTCGCGCATGCGCCCAGGACTTCTCCGCAGTCTCTTCGCCTGGTCCCACAACCGCAAAGGGCCGAGCATCAATCACTTCTCATTTCTTTTTGTCTTTTATTGAGGAAATATAATAATATATACGATTACTGGAGCTGGAGGAAGATGTTGAGATGTTTGTTAGGAGTGATGAGGATGGACAGAATTAAAAATGAGTTTATTAGATGGACAGCGCATGTAGGACGTTTTGGAGACAAGGTGAGATTGAGATGTGCAGATTAGGGACATGGGGTATATAAGTAGGAGAACGCTGAGACACCAGGGAGGAGGAAAAGAGGAAGATCAAGGAGGAGGTTTATGGATGTGGTGTAGAGGACAGGGGGGGTGTATGGAGACAGATGATCTGCTGTGGCGCCCCCTAATGGGAGATGATTGAAGATGTTGATGATATGAAGATACATAAATACAATATAGATGCTAACACAATTTACGCTGTTAGCCTTGTTGTCCTGGAAACGAAGAGAACCTTAAATAGTCCGATCTACTCACTTCTAAACATACACCTTGCGCCCCCTAGTGGCTCAACTACAACGATACAAGCAAAACAAGACACAGTGAAGTGGGAAGAATTACAAGTTTTATTATGGAAGTGAAAATAGAGAAATTATATGTACATTAATGTTTTGTAAGCATCACATCTACAGCACTCGAACCTTCAAACGGGTTTCAAGGCGTCCTCGGTTCTCCAGTGGTGTTACGATGGTGGAAATCATGACCTGGACACTTATATAAAATGTATTGAAAGGCACATCAGGTACAGGATTTTATTCCAGGCTATAAAGGTGCTTACTGCAGAAGAACATTTTAATGATCAGAATTCATTTTTTTTTCAGGTGGATTTGTCTCCTCTTTTCTCCTGTGACCAGAGACCTAAAAACAAAACATCAGACAAATATGAAAGCAGTTAATGAGAGAAGAAGAAAATCAGTTTCAACAAAGAAGTAGGCGTGGCCTCTGTGTGTCAGTTTCATTAAAGAAGAAGGTGTGGCCTATGTGCCTATCAATCTCAGTAAAGAAAGAGGCGTGGCCTGTGTCTCAAAGTCTCAGTAAAAAAGGAGGTGTGCCAGTTTCATTAAAGAAGGAGGCGTGGCCTCTGTGCTTATCAGTCTCATTAAAAGAGGAGGCGTGGCCTCTGTTTGTTATTGTCAGAATAAAATCATTCAAACTTCATAAACGTTTTTTTGTTCTTTCTCCTCGCAAATTAAAAGTATTTCCAGATCATTCCGGATGTGTGTGTGTGTGTGTGTGTGTGTGTGTGTGTGTGTGGGGTTAGTAAATTATGCTTTGATTGTTAGCAGTGAAGAGCAGAAGAGCTGTGAGAAGAGCAGCACCACACCAAGCATGTACTCACTCGATCAAGAGAGTTAGTCCAATTCAGTTACACTGTCTGTCTGTCTGTCTGTCTGTCTAGCCGTCTGTCTGTCTGTCTAGCCGTCTGTCATATACCTAATCATTTTTTACATATTCAAATTAGGAGTATATATACAATAGGAGTGTATTAATATCTCCACACACACACACACACACACACACACACACACACACACACACACACACCTGCGTGCAGTACTGCCTCTCAGAGTTTAGCAGAGAGAGAGTGTATACCCAGCAGGCGCTCCACGTCGTTGGCCGAGGTAAGCCACGCCCCTCCGTCCGCCACCACGGTGGCACCGGTGACGTACGACGCCGCACGGCTCGCCAGGAAAAGCACGGCGTGCGCCATTTCCGTTTTATTTCCAGCCCTCTGCAGCGGAATGGTCCGGAAAACGCCGGCGCTCTCGGCGTGAGAGCCACCTGAAACCGGACAGACACAAACTTTCTGTACACACTGCCTTCATTATCAGTGGCATCAGGCTGCCACTCCCCCCCCCAGGAGTTTCATACCGAGTTTGCGATAACCCTCGGTTCCGGAGATCGGCCCCGGGGCCACGGTGTTCACCCTCACGCCACTGGGGCCCCATTCAACCGCCAAGTGTCTCGTCATGGCATCTACACACACACACACACACACACACACACACACACACACACACACACGGTATCTAAACACCCACACAAACACAAACAGTGGCAGCAAAAAGGCAACAAAAGCGAACGCTGCCTCACCGTTGGCTGCCTTCGCCGACCCAGCGTGCACCTGCAGCGCTTGGCCTCTGTATCCGAGCGTCGCTGAGATGTTCACGATGGAGCCTCCATGATCCTGAACACACAATTTCCATCACATTAAATCAGGCAAAAGTATGTGGACACCTGACCAATCTTTTCCATACGAATCTTCTGGGAAGATGTTCCTCAAAGTCTAAACAGCTTAACCACTAAGCCGCCACCTCCAAAGAGGTTGTGGAACCAGTTTGACAAGTCAGGTGTCTGATACTTTTGGATACGCCGTGCTCCTGTAGAAGCTTTCGCTCTTCTAGTATTTTGTTCTTCACCTTGAGCCATTTCTCGTAGACGACTTTGCTGGTGTTGAAGGTCCCCATGGTGTCGATCTCCATCACCGTCCTGAAGGCGTTGAAGGACAGAGCGGACGCCGGACACAGGAAGTTCCCCGCCGCGTCTGCGCAACACGGACAGAGGTTTACTTCCGAGGCTTGAAAGACGCATACACCGTGCAGCCAAAAGTATTGGGACACCCGCATCTCCTGCTCTAGAGCTTCAATCCAGACCTGCTCACCTGAACCTGATTTCACGATCACAATTCTCTGAACGAGAACTCACAAAATCTTTGAGGGAACATCTACCCAGGACCAGTAATAAGCTCGGAATAACGGTGCGCTCGGGTGTCCACATACTTTTGGCCCCACAGTGTACGACGCTCCTACACGAGAAGAACCTTGACGTACTGTTGACGAGGATATCGAGACGTCCGAACTCCTTCAGTGTCTCGTCCACGGCGGCGGAGACGGAGTCCGGCTGACGCACGTCCATCCGCAGGGCCAGGCAGCGTCGCCCCGTCGCGCACGTCAGCTTCTTCGCCGCCTGGAACGACACGCAGGTAGAAAACGTTTTTAACGCGCTCGGCCCGAGACCCTTCTCGAGAAGAAGAACGGACGGAATACCTCAGTGAGCTTCTCCAGGTTCCTGCTGGCGATCGCCGTGTCGCAGCCGTGCCTGGAAGAGAACGGAGACGTGACGCTGAGGGTGGAGGACAAGGAGAGAGAACGTGTGTGTGTGTGTTCACCTGAGAAACGGAGGAAGCGTACCTCATCAGGATCTCAGCGGTGCGGAAGCCGATGCCTGAGCCCCCGCCCGTGACGAAGGCCACGTGATCCCTACAGAAACGATACCATCAGATACTGATGAAGAAAAAGAAAGGAGGAATAAGATAATTGAGGATAAGGAGAGAAAAAAGAAGGGAATACAAGACTAATAAAGAATGATAAATAAAAGGAATATTTAAGAAGGGAATAAAGGATTGAGTGATAGAGGTGTAGAGAGTATGGAGTGATATAGTGATAGAGGTGTAGAAGGTATGGAGTGATATAGTGATAGAGGTATAGAAGGTATGGAGTGATAGAGGTGTAGAAGGTATGGAGTGATATAATGATAGAGGTGTAGAAGGTATGGAGTGATATAGTGATAGAGGTGTAGAAGGTATGGAGTGATAGAGGTGTAGAAGGTATGGAGTGATATAATGATAGAGGTGTAGAAGGTATGGAGTGATGGAGGTGTAGAAGGTATGGAGTGATATAGTGATAGAGGTGTAGAATGTATGGAGTGATATAGTGATAGAGGTGTAGAAGGTATGGAGTGATATAGTGATAGAGGTGTAGAAGGTATGGAGTGATATAGTGATAGAGGTGTAGAATTTATGGAGTGATATAGTGATAGAGGTGTAGAAGGTATGGAGTGATATAGTGATAGAGGTGTAGAAGGTATGGAGTGATATAGTTATAGAGGTGTAGAAGGTATGGAGTGATATAGGGATAGAGGTGTAGAAGGTGTGGAGTGATAGAGGTATAGAAGGTATGGAGTGATATAGTGATAGAGGTGTAGAAAGTATGGAGTGATATAGTGATGAAGTTGTAGAAGGTATGGAGTGATATAGTTATAGAGGTGTAGAAGGTATGGAGTGATATAGTGATAGAGGTGTAGAAGGTGTGGAGTGATAGAGGTGTAGAAAGTATGGAGTGATATAGTGATAAAGTTGTAGAAAGTATGGAGTGATATAGTGATAAAGTTGTAGAAGGTATGGAGTGATATAGTGATAGAGGTGTAGAAGGTGTGGAGTGATATAGTGATAGAGGTGTAGAAGGTATGGAGTGATATAGTGATAGAGGTGTAGAAGGTATGGAGTGATATAGTGATAGAGGTGTAGAAGGTATGGAGTGATATATTGATAGAGGTGTAGAAGGTATGGAGTGATATAGTGATAGAGGTGTAGAAGGTATGGAGTGATATAGTGATAGAGGTGTAGAAGGTATGGAGTGATATAGTGAGAGGTGTAGAAGGTGTGGAGTGACATAATGATAGAGGTGTAGAAGGTATGGAGTGATATAGTGATAGAGGTGTAGAAGGTATGGAGTGATATAGTGATAGAGGGTATGGAGTGATAGAGGTGTAGAAGGTATGGAGTGTGTGTACCTGAGCAGGTCCTGGCTGTAGATGTGTGTGTAGGAGGTGAGACAGTCGTCAGTGTGGAGATCCTCCGGAGGTTCGGCCATTGTTCCGCTCCGCTACACCGCTCGCTATGAAGCTCTATGAAGCCCTATGAAGACGGAACCCGCTGCAGATGAAGACGATCTTCTCACCGCACCTCCACAAACACCAGCAGCAGCACAGAAGAAACCAGCAGCCACAAGCGCGATCCTGCTCCTGAAAACTTCTGCTGTAATACAACACAACCGGGTTCACGCCGGACTTTGGACCAGGGTGATGACGTCATGTGCTCGTGGTGCATCATGGGAGATGTAGTTTACAGCTTACTCGCTAGTAATATTCTACTTTACCCTGAACACCAGACATGAAGCTCTGGAGTAACTGATCCTACATTCTAGTCTAATATAGTTCATCATGGGTTCTTTATATTCACACGTGTAGTGAGATGTTTCATAACAGTCACGTGGATGTTAGTGTTAGGATGGTTTTCACACTGTTTCACACACATTCCTTTGTCTGTTCAGTGTCTATAGAATATTTACGATGTTAGTCTGTAAGGTAAACAGGGAGTCTTATCTGGACTCACACATCTCCGGCTAGTATATCCTCTTGTCTAAACAGGAAACAAGTTTAGGACAGCCTTTTCATTGTATGTGTATATATACGTTCTGCCACCTGCAATAAACTGAAGAGGAAGCATTTGCTGTGTGCGGTGTGATTCTTCCCTGATCAGAAAGGCCTACGGGTATCGCAGATCGTATGGAAAACCTCTCCACGAATTAAGTTTCGTTTGGGCATGATAAAAATCTAACAGTGGATTAAAGTGTTTCCGAACACAAAAAGACCAAATGCAAGAACTTTTGTTTTGAATATAAACTTTTAATAGCGAACCCAGGAGCGGAAACCCGGGTCTTACGCGGTCGTCATAGCGACGGCGAGCTCGGAGGAGACACAGTGGTCTCTAAACCCACTAAAGACGCGCTGATGTCCCACAGTTTGATCGCCGTTTCCCGGTCCAGAGCCTGAGGGGCGGGGTCTTTCTCCGTCATCACGTCGTAGTAGCGCCCGCTCACGCCCGCCAGCTCCTCGGCAACGGAAAGGTAGACGCCGGGTTGGGCGCCGAGTTCGGGCGACTTGGTCAGCAGGAAGAAGACCGGACCTGGAGGACACAAAAAAAGATTCCCAGTCGTCTGGGGATTTACAGAAGGAGTCTCCAGTGTCAGACCTGAGGGTCACATGACCAACTGACTTACTTAGTACGGTGCTGGAGAAGTGGGACTGGTGCATGCCCGTGTGTCTGCCCAGGTCTGTGGCGACGACGCCAGGGTGCAGGGCGGAGACCGTAACCCTGGTGCCTGCAACACACACACACACACACACACACATTTGCAGAAGTTTCTCCTTCCATTATGAGTTCTAGCTGAAGCAACACACGTGCACTGACCCTCCAGTCTGCGTGCGAGCTCTCGGGTGAACAGTACGACTGCGAGTTTGCTCTGACAATACGCCTTCTTCGTGTTAAATTTCTTCCTGTCCCAGTTGAGGTCCTCGAAGTCAATCTCGCCTACGGCATGCGCCAAAGATGATAGGTTGATCACTCGGCTAGGGGCGGAGTCTCTCAGCTTATCCAGAAGCAGATTGGTCAGGAGGAAATGGCCTGGAAACCGGACAAACGAGACGTCTGGGAATTTAGTTTTGCTTGACCTTAAAAACCGTTAGCGCTACGCTAACGCATACCCAAGTAGTTGACTCCAAGTTGCATGTCGAACCCGTCTTCCGTCTTCCCTGGAGGACATCTCATCACCCCAGCGTTGTTGATCAAAATGTCCACTCTGTCCTCTTCTGGAAACATACACACGTGTACAGAGATGAACCTTGTCCACACAAACCTTCCATTATAAGGTACACAGTGAGCGAATTAATACTGCACGTGTGTGTGTGTGTGTGTGTGTGTGTGTGTGTGTGTGTCTTTTACCCCGGTTGATCTCCTCGGCGAATCTCCGTACAGATTTTATCGAAGCCAGGTCCACGTGTCTGGCGTAAACGTGAGGGTTCAGGGTGGAGCCTCGGATCTCGCGGGCTGCTTCTTCACACTTCCCCATGTCCCGACATCCCATAATAATCCGTCCTCCTGCACAAGAGGAGACACTAATTTGTGTGTTTTTTCTGATCAAAGCTTTTTGTTGTAATGACCAATCACCGATCAGAACCGGCTTTTCTAATGACTGATCACAGCTGTTCTATCAACTGATCCTGACTGTTCTAATGACTAATCACTGATCATGACTGTTCTAATGACTAATCACTGATGATGACTGTTCTAATGACTAATAACTGATCGCAGCTGTTCTATTAACTGATCACGACTGTTATAATGACTAATCACTGATCCTGACTGTTCTAATGACTAATCACTGATCACAGCTGTTCTATCAACTGATTATGACTGTTCTAATGACTGATCATTGATCACGGCTGTTCTTAAGACTGATCACTGATCATGACTGTTCTGATGACTAATCACTGTTTACAGCTGTTCTATCAACTGATCATGACTGTTCTAATGACTGATCATTGATCACGGCTGTTCTTAAGACTGATCACTGATCATGACTGTTCTAATGACTAATAACTGATGATGACTGTTCTAATGACTAATAACTGATCGCAGCTGTTCTATTAACTGATCACGACTGTTCTAATGACTAATCACTGATCATGACTGTTCTAATGACTAATCACTGATCATGACTGTTCTAATGACTATTAACTGATCATGACTGTTCTAATGACTGATCATTGATCACGGCTGTTCTTAAGACTGATCACTGATCATGACTGTTCTAAGGACTAATAACTGATCATGACTGTTCTAATGACTTATCATTGATCACGGCTGTTCTAATGACTGATCACTTATCATGACTGTTCTAATGACTAATAACTGATCATGACTGTTCTAATGACTGATCATTGATCACGGCTGTTCTTAAGACTGATCAATGAGCATGACTGTTCTAATGACTAATAACTGATCTTGACTGTTCTGATGACTAATAACTGATCATGACTGTTCTAATGACTTATCATTGATCACGGCTGTTCTAATGACTGATCACTGATCATGACTGTTCTAATGACTAATAACTGATCATGACTGTTCTAATGACTTATCATTGATCACGGCTGTTCTAATGACTGATCACTTATCATGACTGTTCTAATGACTAATAACTGATCATGACTGTTCTAATGACTGATCATTGATCACGGCTGTTCTTAAGACTGATCACTGATCATGACTGTTCTAATGACTAATAACTGATCATGACTGTTCTGATGACTAATAACTGATCATGACTGTTCTAATGACTTATCATTGATCACGGCTGTTCTAATGACTGATCACTGATCATGACTGTTCTAATGACTGATAACTGATCATGACTGTTCTAATGACTGATCATTGATCACGGCTGTTCTTAAGACTGATCACTGATCATGACTGTTCTGATGACTAATAACTGATCATGACTGTTCTAATGACTAATAACTGATCGCAGCTGTTCTATTAACTGATCATGACTGTTCTAATGACTGATCACTGATTATGACTGTTCTAATGACTGACCATTGATCACGGCTGTTCTTAGGACTAATCACTGATCATGACTGTTCTAATGACTAATAACTGTTTACAGCTGTTCTATTAACTGATCATGACTGTTCTTAAGACTGATCATTGATCATGACTGTTCTAATGACTGATCACTGATCATGACTGTTCTAATGACTGATCACTGATGCTATAACTATTATATGAGTGTGTTTATGAGGTCCTCCTGCAGGTTTTGAAGCTGCATTAACCGGGTTCTCCTGGCAGGTTCTGGTAGCCTCAGCCCCGGGACTTGGAGAGGGTCCGAACCGAACTGAACCGTACCTCTCCTGGCCAGCTCTCGGGCCGTCTCTTTTCCGATGCCGGTGTTGGCCCCGGTTATAACCACCGTCTTCCCAGGGATCCTGGCTTTACTCGGGCAGGAGCCTCCGGTCACATGGTTTCTGAGAGAAAAAGAAACCTGCAGTTGCTGATGAAGGAGATTCACATGTTCCAGAACAGCACATACAAGCACCTGTGAGACAGTGGGCCGTTTCTAAATAACATTAAATACGACTTCCCCTAGACACTATACCCTAGAAGTGCTTATTGAGACACAGCCCGAGTTAGCTTAGCAAATCTTACTTACTTTAGCAGGACAGCGCAGCCAAAAACAGTGCCGAATATGGACGCAGGAAGAACGAATCTACTCATATCGCGTACATTTAATCAAATAAACTCGCCGAAAAGAAAAAAAGCTAATAATTATCAGCTAAACACGTTAGCAAGGAAACATCACGGCGCTCGGTCACCTCAACGCGCTTGTTTTTTTTTCCCCACCCGTATTACATTAAGTCCCGCCCCCCCCCGCGCCTTTGATTGGCTAGAAAATTCCACTTCTGTGAAGCCAACCAATCACAGGCGGCTATTTGGAATACGGGTAGGATATAACTAACCGCTATATTAAACCAGAGCAAAGACAGACAGCGCCACCTTATGGTGAAGATAAAAAATAACTCAGAATGAACTAAAATTACAATAGTACATTTTGGAAAGTTTCAAAATCACACAATTCTGTGAGAAAACATTGAGAACTCACTGGAGTTGTGGTATAAAATGTTTTATTACACGTTTTATAAATGATCTCCTGTTATTATACAACCCGAACCGCATAACAGAAAAACAGCATCATGAAAAACTGGACAACAGAAATTCTTTATTAAAAAAAAAAGGATAATCTGTTCTACATATTTACAGGCTGCAGACGGACATCATTCGGACATCACACAGTTCTCAAGACACAAGCTGGATGACCTCTCTGGCTCGGTGGATCTTCTTCTGTGCCTCCGTAGCCCCGCCCTGTTCTCCTTCAGGACCCGCCCCAAACCGGACCAACGCCTCTGCTTTCTGCACCGTGACCTCCCGAGCGACGCCCCGCAGCCCTTCCAGGTACGATAAGAGGATCGAGAAATGCGAATCCGACACCTGGGGGGACGAAAGAACATGAGAATGAGGCAGTGAAGGAGGCGTGGCCTATACATATATACATGACTATTACAGTAAAGGGGCGTGGCCTATGCACCCATTTTAGTGAAGTAGGCATGGGTAGTGGTTTCTGCAAAGAGGTGTGGCCTATATGGGTTACAATAAAGTAGAGGAGTGGCCTCTAAGTCAATACCAGTTGAAGGAGGCGTGGCCTGTGTGTATCTGTTGCATTGAAGGGGGCGTGGCTTATGTGTATCGTTTTCAGTGTTGTGTAGGCAGAATTAGACTGACGTGTATAAACGGTCAGTTTTGTGTAAAAGGGGTGTGGCCTTTTGACCTGTCAGGTATAAGTGGGTGTGGCCTATGTGATTACCCCTAAGTGCTGTGTGGGGGCGTTTCTGAAAGCTGGTTACCTTCTCACTGTCGTACATGTGCTGCAGGAGCCACACCTGCCTCGTCTTCTGGAACTTCCACTCGTCTCGCTTCTCAGACCAGCTACACACACACACACACACACACACACACACACACACACTAGAACTTAAACCACCCCTGTAAAGGTACAGTGTGTGTGTGTGTGTGTGTGTGTGTGTTTCTCACCATGTCAGATACTCCAGAGCCTGCGTCTGTGCCACACTGCTTTTGCTCTCCTCCTTCTCACCCTTCGCTTCTTCCTTCTGCTTCTTCTTCTCCTCCTTTTTCCGAATCTTCTTCAGCTTCCTCTCCAGGACTCGCATCTCCTCCGGGCTCAGCTCCTCCTCCTCCTCCTCATCTTCTACTCCATCCATCTCGGTTCCTGCAGGCTAATCCGCATAATGAAGGTGAGATTCAGAGCTTCAGAGAAGGTTTCTGTAGGCTTCTGAAGAACCAAACATCGACAGTGTTACCACAAGCTCTCCACTCCGACGGCTCTCCACGACATCAGCCGACTCTTCATCGTCCACGTGGCCCGGTTTCTCCTTCCTTTTCTTCTTCTTCAGGAGCACATCTTCACAGGCTTCGGGTTTCTGACGACGAGAAGCGAGTTAGCGAGGAATTTAGATTTGCAGGTTTCCTCCAGGATGAAATAAAAACCGACGCACCTTTTTGCCAGTGAGGTCTTCAGGATGACGTTCACCAACGCGCTCTTTGAGTTTCTTTTTTGTCGTGGCCCTCACGGGGACGCACACGTCCGGGGTCTGGAAATGAAACACCACCAAGTGAGAAGCTGTTCGAATCCTTCAGACACCAGCTTCTGGAATCCAGAACATTTCCAGACTCCCAGAAAACATTTCTTCCTCTCAATATCTCTTCAGAACAACAACACCACAACATCTCACACACCTCAGGTGTCTTTTTCCTCTTCATTTGCTCAATCGAGGTCCGAATCCGGCTGCAACGTTCCTGTCTGGATTTCTGGGGTCTCAGGAATTCTGGTTAAACACAAGCGTTCTATTTTAAACCACATGGAAGAATAAAGACATGCAAGAAACAACGTGAACTCCGGACTCCTGAGGTTCCTTCAGCTCCATGATCACAAATGTTGAGCTCAGTAGCTTCTACTTTTATACCAAACTCTTGATGTCACCCAAATGAGTCTGGTTCCTCTCAAGGTTCCTTCCTCATAACATCTAATGGAGTTTTTCCTTCACCACAGTCTCCATGGTGTTCATCAGGGATAAACACACACCTTCACCTTCACTGTTGATTTCTGTAAAGCTGCTTTGAGACCATGTGTGTTGTGAAAAGCGCAATACAAATAAACTTGACTTGACATCCGGCAATTACAACCGTCCGTGTGGAAACATGAACGAAAATGTTCCGTCTGGTGTCCTGATAATTTATTCATTTTAAACATCAATAAATAAAACGTTTACATGAATATTTAATCTTCGTGCTCGGTGTTTTTACACTTATAATAAACATACTTTTGCGTAAAACATCAATATTTGTCCGTTTAAAAGACCAGAAAATGTGGGATTGAGTTGCGATTAAACGCATTATATATATATCGTTTCTAATCAATTGCAAATTATGAAATGATCTAAAACGTGCAAAAAAACTGAGAAAAACTAAAACAATACCAGACTCGTGCCTCTCACACGACGCTCCGCGCACTCCGGACGGTTTTCCGGTTACACACCCGCCAGCCTCGCATTGTGATTGGTTACCGTCACTTCCGGGTTTAAAAAAAACCCACAACCGACATGCATTTATTTGTTGTTTCTCAATTTGTTGTTCGTTTCGAGAAATATATATATATACATACTTAAAAAAAAATAAAAATAAAACAAGAAAAAAAACCGGATCATAGATTATAGTTTCGACCCGGACGCATTTCGCAGTGGCACCAACACCACCATGTGTAATGACCGTGCGTCATTCTGAGCGTTAAAAGGACGCGGTCATGTCAGCGGGAGCACGCTGCGCGTTCACGCGTTTTCTACGCCGCTATTCGAGTCGTGGACCCGCCGGTGCAGTCCTTCTGAGGTCAGTTGGCGCTTTGTCTATAAATCTAATACACAATACAGCTTTATTTCATGCGTCCATTTTTGGCTGCGTCCCAAATGACATCGATGTGAAGGTGTAGAAGGAGGGAGCCTGTGTAGTGCATGACTACAGGCACATGTAGGATCATATTTACATTTTAAAATACATTAAAGGATTTTTTTTATTCCATTAAAACTTTAGCACCTCCAGTCCTGAGGGTGGCGCTACAACAATTTCACATCCCTCAATATTTTAAATCTAATACACAATACAGCTTTATTTCATGCGTCCATTTTTGGCTGTGTCCCAAATGACATCGATGTGAAGGTGTAGAAGGAGGGAGCCTGTGTAGTGCATGACTACAGGCACATGTAGGATCATATTTACATTTTAAAATACATTAAAGGATTTTTTTTATTCCATTAAAACTTTAGCACCTCCAGTCCTGAGGGTGGCGCTACAACAATTTCACATCCCTCAATATTTTCTCGTATTGTCTTCCAGGGCGCGATCGTTCAGTCTGACGTCGCGTCTCGGCGCCGATCCCCGGCGGTCCCCGCGCTCCAGCGATGGCGAGGAGAATCTGTCGGAGCCCATCAAGTTCTCCACGAGTAAAGCCAGCCACAGGACGTGGAAGGTGGAGCGCTCGATGGGCAGCAGGTTCCAGCAGCCGTGGTGGCATGTCCTGCCTCTGAGCGTGGTCACCATCGGCTTCCTGGCGTGGTGCGTCTTCCGCGAGGAGTCCGACATCGACCGCGCTCTGGAAAAGCAGCTGTTCCAACACTTGCCCGGTTTATTAACCGACATCGAGGACGAGGAACCCACAAAGGAACCGGATGATGGTTCCGAATGAACATGAATTTTGTCGTTTTTTGTGTACGTTGGGATTGTTTGGGCTCCTGCAGCTTGGTTTTGAAATGAGATCACGCCGGATGGAGCCGCAGACCTTCGTCACGGACTCGCTGGAAACCGGCTGCTCAGGATGATGTTTTTGAGACCAGACATTTTGAAAAAACTGTGATGCTTCCTGTAAGAAGGCGTGGCCTCAAGTGAAAAAAAATGTACCTGTATGTTAAAAAGAACTGATTATTGTGATGCTGATTGGTAACTGCATAATTATTTACTACTGCTTTTTTTTATTTCAATAAAAAGGTGTTTGAGCTGCACAAGAGTCCGTTGTGAATGGTCTGTTCATGAAGCCCAGCTCCATGAAAAACTGCTTTCCAGGTCTTGGTTGGGTTGGAAGATGTAGAAGATCTCCTGCTATAGAGATCCAAACACTATTGAGAAGAATTTTTTTTAAACTGGTTGCATCCCAGACCTTCTCACCTTCTCATCGACATCAGTAGACTTTACTAAACACTGAATATCTCCACAAAATCTTGTGGAACATCTCCCCAAAAGAGTGGCTCTTATAATAAATATATATAACAAATAGTAAAATACACCCATAGGGGGCGCAAATAGCACCAAATATTCCAACGTAGAAGATGTTCGCCTTCTCTTGACATCCCATGCATCTTAATGCTACTATACACACACACACACACACACACACACACACACACACACACACACACACACACACACACCCAGGACCCTTCAAACATCTGGATTGGTCTCTGTTGAATTCTCGATTCTGATTGGTGGTCCGAATAAAACGTTACTGTTTCTATAGCAACTGAACATTCGCTTTCACTGAAGAAAAAAACAACGCTAATAAAGTGGAGTCGAGTTGAGGACCGTTTATTAAACATCTGGGAAGGAGTCTCCATGTTTCTGCACATCGTAAGGTATATTTCAGGAAAGGTCACGGTTTGTTTGTTTTTCAGTAACTTGTTGCCAAAAGTATTGGGACACCCCAATGTTTCAGCCAGATGTGATTGTATCAGACGTCTTGGAGAAAACTAGGAGACCCCAAACCTGTTCCTGTAGACATTTGTGCACAAGGCCAATCTCCATGTAAGAGAGGTAAGGTTGGAAGATATGGAAGTTCTCCTGCTATAGCGCTCCTCACCTCACCTTCTCACCTACATCAGTGCCTGATTTTTTAGCTGAATGAGCACAAATTTCCATAAAATCCGGCGGAACGTCTTCCCAGAAGAGTGGCGTTTACCATAACAGCGATTCGGGACAAAATTTGGAAGAATCTTAAAGAGCAGGTGTCCACAAACTTTTGGCCTGATCTACTTTTTTCACACGGCGGAGATCGTGAAGCGAGTTCGTAAAAAAAAGTTCATTAGTACGATCGAAAAAACTTGGCACATAAATGTATACAGAAGCCAAAACAGGATTTCCTGTCCAGTTCATTCAGGTATAAAAAAAAAAAGAAAAAAAAAAAGAAAGAAAGAAAGAAAGAAAACACACCCCCCCCCCCCCCCCCCCCCCAAAAAAAAAAAAAAAAAAAAACGCATGATAAAACAGATGGACTTCACTACTGTGCAGACAGGGGGCGTCGTCAGGGGTGTGGTTTGCGAAATAAAGGGAGGAGCCAAGGAGTGGTAAGAATCACGCACAGGTGACTGACCCTTACCACTAGTTTCCTCTGGCTCCGCCCTCGGTTCACAAAATCACACCCCTTACCCCGCCCCCTCCAGCAACGAATACATCTAATTATTTAAGTAATAAACTACGAATACAAGTGATACAAATCCACGAGCACTGGCCATTAAATAGGAATGTCTCCTGTGGAATGTTGACTGAAAATGAAAAAAATGCTAATAATAATAATAATAATAATAATACACAATGCTTCCTGTTGGATCCAGGAATTTGGTGTGTCCATATTGGGAATATGAAACCGAACGTACACAGAAATTCTGTGTCACAACATCAAATATAAAAACATCCAGTAGCGTAAATTTCATAAACATGCCTTCTGGCACTACTTCAAACATCCACAAGCCATTCTGAAACTCTGAGAAGCATCTGCACATATTATACCGACTTTTTGTGCCATATTTGATTGTAAACATATATAATGTACATTATGGAATATTTTGATTGTGATTTTTATGGGAATATTATGATAAGGGACTTCAGTCAGGCATCATTGAGGTCAGAGTGTCACCTCATCTGCTCGTCTGTTCCCAGGATCTCATCTTTCCTACTAGTCTCATATCCACATCGACAGTTTTTAAAGATAGAAGGATGGCGTTCCAATAATTACAAAATGATTCTGACTTTACGACTTTGAGGAAACACGTTAGATTGTCCGTAAAAATGTTCTTCACCGATTCATTCCAGTTGCGGACATCCAAAAAAAAAGAAATCACCTTTATTCATAAAAACGTCCTTTTCAAAGATGGTTCAAGCACCCAAACATGATCCTGGATCCAAGTGTACACGTCCTCCGTATTGAAATAGGTGTGGTCTCTTTCTGCTACTCTTTTACTTCTTGGGATGGAACACCATGAGTGGACGTTCTTCGATGCGCTGCCAGGGACTTTTCTTGTTCTCGTCTTTGTCGTCTGGGTCGTTATCGTCCTCCGGGCTGGTGACAGAATCCCGTTGGGTCTCGCTGTTGCTGCTACGTGAACTGTTTCCACGGCTTCGACCTCTTCGTGGCATCGGAGAACCGCGTGGTTCCTCTGGACCGTCATCAAGGAGGGGAGTCAGTGGATTTTCCAGAGGTGATCCTGCCCCCATACGGCCGACTCCACCAGAAAGATCTAGAGAATCATGATAAGGCAGTTTGGAATACTGTTTCCCCACACTGCTGCTTCCTCCATATCCCTTCCTCCCGTTTCCATGCCGCTCTTCTTTACTCTTTCTTCCGGATGCCTGTTTGCGCTCCGTTTGCGTATTTTGGAGACCTGTATCTGGGCTGCAATCTTTACTGGTGCCGGCAGGGGCGCTCAGGGTGCTTTGAGCACTGTGGTTACTGCTGTTAGCTCCACTGTGAGCAAACTCCGAGGCAACATCGATATAGGAGTGACGGACATGAGCATTGGCACGTCCATCAAGGGATATGAACCAGGCACGAGGGTGCTGCTTGACTCCTAGTTCTCGAAGTTTCTTTTCTGTCAGTGCTTGTAGCTCTCCATTCATCTGAGCCATGGTGGAATCATTAAAGAGCACTGGGATGTGGACCGGTGCTGACGGACCTCCAGATGCCCATACATTCTCTTCCGAATCGGCTGGGGACCCGACTCCTTGCTGGGATTGGCCTGATCCCTGGCTCTGGATCTGATGACCTTGGCTCTGAACTCCACTGCTACCACCATTACCTGCCCCTCCTTGGCCATCCCTTTCTCTCTCGGCCTGACTCTGGCCGTCCTTTGCACCTTCGGAGCCACCAAACTCAGACGACAGACGCATGTAATGTGCTGGAATGACCAGGGTTGGAACCATGCTTCGATACATGTTCTCTGTCATTTGATCCAAAGAGCTGCAGAATATGATCTGACCAGGTTGGGTATTTAAAGTTGTTGGACGTGCAAGATGGTCCTGACCTTGGGAAACCTGTGAATATTCCGGCGGCTTGTCCAAAAGGGGCGGAGAAGGTGGGTCAGCGGTGTAGCCGCGATTATCGTTCACAACATGCCTGCGCCGGTAATCGTTGTCCTTCACATCTGGACTGTAGTTGCGACTGTAGTCTTCGTGGGGAACAGCATTGTCCAGGGTGCTTGTTTCTGTGGAACGGTGTACCTTCATCGCAAAGCTTTCCGCACCTCGCTGGGCTCCTTTGGACTGTTTATTCTTGGATGAATGACGGAGTTTGTGTGCTGGTACGTGCTTGGCAAACTCGTCACGTGCGCTCTTGTACTCATGGGACGTCGAGGCGTCAGATTTGTTGGCCTCCGGGTCACTGTTGGAGGTGGTGGTTTCAGCATGACCGCCACAGATAAGGTTGAGGCGAGAGGTGGAGGTCCCCTGGTCTCTTCTGGAGTTGCACAATGCGGTTGACACTTGCCCCTGCTTTTGCTGTCTCCGAGGTTTCAGGCACCTCCGTCTAACAACAAGAAACAGAAGCGAGTAATTGAGTGATTATGTGTTACGTGAGTGGTTATGTGATGGAGCCTCTGTAAAGACCTTGCTGAGATGCCAAACCTAACCAACCTGCAGTAGTAGAGAAGAATGCAGAGTAGTACCAATACAAGCAGAGCCAGAGATCCCAGTATGGAGAGCAAGATAAGGGTATGATATGCAGTGATGTCCCTCAGGCTTGGATGCGACAAACCGGCGCCTGTAATGCAATCACAATATTTTAAATGTATTATTATCATTATTTCTGTGGTAAAAAATTTCTTCTGTTAACTACTGCACTGATTGATTGAATAACGGAGAACAAAAGTGCTAAACTCATAGGAAAGAAAAACAGAGATGGACAGGCAGACCCTGGCGTGTGAAGCGTACATTTTAAAACTTTTCGTAACGCCGCTATTGCTGTCTTAGGTTACGTGAAACCATCCTAACTCGGTGACCATCTGTAATGACTGGGCTTGCGTGTTTGCATACATGTGGCATGCGTGGTATACCTGATGAAGAGGGGAAGGCTGCTATCCAGTATCCCAACCTCGAAGCCATGAAGTCCCATGTAAAATGAGAGCCATCTCTTCTGATGTAGCCAGTCCCATTTCTCACCCACAGGCCTGCAAAAAGCAAAAGTTATCCAGAAATGAATGCTTTAAAACGTAGATGAAATGCTTCTAATTTGCACCAGAACAATGTTTGCCTTTTTGGCAGGAGATTGCACGTAATAGATTTCAGAGAGTTAATAGTGCTTTCCTTAGAGATTGTGAAAAGATGCATTTGGCGGGCTAGAAATGTCTAAGTGTGTTAGCCTTTATTTCTCCACCAAATAGTATCCTTCAAATGGCAGCGAAGAGCTTGCTGGTGGGTGAAAACGATCAGCCGGATAAATGGAGGAAATGCTAAAAAAATAGAACCCAGAAATGAATAAATAAAGCTGGAAATTTAGCAAATTTGACACAACAGGAAAGGGCCCCCCGGAATGGATCCCTGTCCCACACCAGCTTAAACAAGGCACCATCTCCAACCTGAACCCATAAGAACGAACTACGATGTTACTTAGAGAAGTCTCCAAGGTTTATGTAATGCATGAATACCTGTGTTTGTGTTATAAAGCCACACCGGTATGCTGGTGGGCGAGCGGATACGGGAGTCGGAAGGCAGTGGAACGGAGAAATGAACCGGCTCGGTGACTTGAACCTCATTGCCTTCCCGGTCAAACAGCTGTGCACTGACTGCAGCGACGACTGTCAAATCCGTCCAGCTGTTCTCTCCTCCTACAGGAACATGCCCACATTAATTACACAGAATATCTCGGGAAATACGTATATCATTCTTGAAAAAATTGACAGCGATCATATGAATCCCTCCTTCTGGAAAATATGACCTGTGGTGTTGGGCTCGAGGGCCAGGAGGTAGGGGAAGTCATTGATTTCACTCGTATCTCTGGCAGTGGTCAACACAGCAGTGAGTTCCGAGAAGGAGGAGTTTAAGTGCAAGCTCCGCCTTGGAATTTGAAGCCATGGCTGACTCCGACCACCTGTGCGATTAAAATAGGGTTGTTGTTTAGTTTAGTTTTTTTTATTTGTTTCCCAGTAACAGTAAAGTCAAAAGGTAAGTTATATATAACGTCCCCTTCGAAACAACAATGTACGCGATTCAGCTAAAAAACTTGCACCATCCAATTAATCAATTTTCCTGCAGAAGAAAAGGAAGTCGCCTCATTCTTTTTTCTTTCGATACACAATGATAACACCGTCACTAACAGTTTCACATTCAAACAACATTGGTATTGGGGTTATATACAAAACTACAGTATTTCATCATTCAGGTCCGAAGCTAGAATATTGTATTTGAGATCAGATTATTTTTTTTTTGCAAGGATGGTGTTGCTATGGCAACAGCGGCAGGAAATAGTAACTGTAAAGATAACTAGCTGATGGCAACAAGGTCATGTGTGAGTGTGTGAGAGATGAGACACATGTGCAATCGCATAGACTCAAACACACTTGGATTTTCCTGTAGGCTAAAATCTAGTGAATTTCGACAGTGGCCCCAACATTCACCTCTCCAGGATGCAGTCTGGCAGCTTATTAAACACCAAACTTGGATGTAGCAGGAACGTTAACCAAGATTTAGGCCAAATACATCCAATCCAAACTGGCTCAATAGTACTGAAAAAGGGAGACACATTTGATTCGATTTGGCCTGAAGACCATTTTCAAACTAGCTCAATTTTCCACCCTGCTAATCCTGTGCATGGGGCAACATAAATTCTGCCCCAATGGCCTTCTATTGTGAATAATGCAAAAAACTGGGCTGATGAATAACCAATGAACCAGCGATCATCGTTCCAGCAAGTGGTAATCAATTTGTACCTGGAGAGCCATGAAACACATGGATGACATCATCGTAGAGGATGAGGGTTCCTGGCCTTTGAGCCAGAAGGTACAGGCTGACTGAGGAGAATACTGAAATACAAAAATAGGAAAGAGAGAGATGAAAGAATGCATCATGTGTTTTACATACACGCATTCATTTCGGGATTGGAACAGTTCCCATCATCTGGACCGTCGCTTGTTCCCAATCCTGAAGATGATCATGAAAAGAGTTTTGGGGCAGACACGGTTAAAAAGACGAAAACATTCGATGCATCATGCCACATCGTCGTTTATTAAAGGAACCTGTTTTTTCTCAGCATCTAATGAACAGTAGAAACAGTTGTCGTTCCACAACGCTGACAGTGGAGACTCCTTCCGTAAACAACCGTCTGCAATCAGCTATGATGGTAAAAAAACAAGAAAAATCATCCCAATCTCACCAATCAGGATGGCACGCGACCGCGTTTACTCACATGGCACTTTGGTGGCGTGCCACGGCACCGAGCCGGTCACGTAATCCTTTTGGGAGGCCGTGATGATCACCCAGGTGCCTGTGCGGTACTGGAAATT
Source organism: Silurus asotus (assembly GCA_024362625.1). NCBI lineage: Eukaryota > Metazoa > Chordata > Actinopteri > Siluriformes > Siluridae > Silurus > Silurus asotus. The sequence goes on from MU551591.1 coordinate 586,952, forward strand.
CACAAGCGCCCCGTCATCGCCGGGCCCCTGGCTGGATGCCAAGATGCTCCGGTTGCCGTGGACGACAACGACGGCGTCGGGAAGGGGCGCGAGGTTGCCGCTGTCGAAGACCTTCACCCTCACCTGCACCTCTGAAACAAGGGATGCAGGAAGTGAGTAATGTCCACCGAAGAACCCAAACTGGAACCCCAAGAAGTTGCTCGAATTGAGTCTCATGGGGGTCCCCAGCTGTTGTGCAATTTTTTGCTTAAATAATCTTGGGGATGCCCCTAAGTCTAAATTGTCATTGGGGGTCCCTACTGCCTTATTGTGGGTCCCCCGGTGCCTACGCTTGTGTAATCCTGTGAAGTTTAAGACCGTACATTGTGAAAGTTAGTCAGAAAGCTAATAGATCGAAACATCGAAGCTTTTGGCGTTACAGAAAAACCTGGGAAGAATATCAAAGGTGTGATGGATGTCATGGCGGTGCAACGTTTGTACACGTGCCCTGGTCCTTAAGTGCATGTCTTGCAAACAAAAGCGTTGCAAGGCGTGTTGTGTGTGTGTGTGTGTGTGTGTGTGTGTGTGTGTGTGTGTGTGTGTGTGTCACGTCCTTCATTCGCATTAATGCCTAAAGACGCCCCGAATATGATCAAATGATCTCATGTGATGGCAGAAAAAGATTCTGATGGAATAAAATGGATCTCCATGAGGGCAAAATGAAGCTTCAGCAGACTGAATGCTGAAAAGGGCCACATGAAGACCAGACGCTCTTTTTTTTATTATTATTTTTTTTTTATTCCCCCTTTATAATAAACCGGATTCACCAGGATTCAGCATGAACACGAAATGATGCGATTGGAATCATGCATTAAAAAAAATCTTGGATGGTTGAAATGAGATCTTTCTTGGTCTTTCATTTTCTCCCCCCCACCCTTTTCTTCCCTTCTCTTCTCTTCCCTCCCGCACTCACCGGGGTCCGCCACCGATTTCCCGTGCGTCCTCTCGGCGCCGCACAAAAGCAGGATGAAGGCGACCAAACGGCACACGCGCTCGGGCGCCATCGTCAAAAAGAAAAAGGGAAAAAGGAAAATACACGCCCCTACATTCCTACATTCCCGCTACGTTTCTATTCATTCCTTCAATAGTGTGCGATTTTTATTGCATTTTTTTTATTATTATAATAATTAAAGATGGTTGTTGCTAAGGGGCGTTTCGCGCATCCTCACCGCGCCGCATCCTTCTCATCATCCTCCTCCTTCTCCTCCTCCTCCTCCTCCTCAGGATGCCTGCGCTCCGCGCTCCAGCTTCATTGTTTCGTTAAACAGGGCGGAAAATAGAAGCAAAAACCGTGACACCTAGTGGTAGAAAAACGACATCGCATTCAAAATACGTGCTTGGGTGAGCTTTCAAACACGAGCCACCAGAGGTCGCCATTTAGACAAAGTCGCTTTAGGGCTGACACCCTGCTAAATAGAAGATATAGAGATCAGAACACTGAATAAACACTGAAAACTGAATGAAACCTCTCTCTCTCTCTCTCTCTCTCTCTCTCTCTCTTTTTATCTTAATTTCCGGTGAATAATTAGGAGACTTTTTGCCCTTCAGAGACGTTTTTCTTAATCCTTTCTTCAATTAAAGTTCATTCAGTAATTAAGCACGTGAAAAGTATTTACACATTCAAATACACAACGTTACACAACTGGCAGTGTTTTACAGTGTGTTACATATGACTGTGTGTTACAGATGACTGTGTGTTACAGATGACTGTGTGTTACAGTGTGTTACCAATTATAGTATTACAGAATACAGTGTTACTGATTGTTACAGATTCGTGTGCCACAGTGTGTTACAGATCACCGTGTGGTGTTACAGTGTGACACTGACAGTGTTTTACCGGTCTCAGTGTGTTACAGTGTGTTACAACAGCCGACACACAAACGACACCACAAGCTACAATCACAACCTGAAGCACAACAGTATTTTGACATCTTTTATTTTTCTGTGTTTGCTTTCACCCATTTCAGTTTTTATATCTTTTAATCAGTCCCTTCCTGGATTATATTTCACTGGGAGAACATCTGGAAGAACACACACACACACACACACACACACACACACATGTTTGTTTGTCTGACATATCTGTGCTGTAGAGCTGAAAAAATGAGGTCAGTCTGTTCTAACAATGAAAAAGTGGATTTCAAACAACAACACACACACACACACACACACACACACACACACACAACCCCACACACACACACACACAACAACACACACAACACACACACACACACACACACACACACATGCAAATAAACCCCCATCGCAGTCAACTGTTGGGTAAGAGTCTCTCCGGGAGTGCCCCATGCCCCATGTGACCGGCGTATATCCCGGTTAGGCGACTGTTTTATTTCTCTTTAATCGGCTTGGACAGGAAATTCAATTTCCTCGTTATTAATCGCGTCTCATTGAACCCTGACTGCTCTTTATAGCGTCTGCTCAAATGCTATTCGATGCACTGGCCTTTTCCGGTGATTTCCATTTGCAAATAAACGTTTCATGAGGCTACTCGTACCCATATCATCCGACGGACCGGGGGCCACCGACGTGAACCGAGGCTTCAGGGAGCGAAAAGAGCTCTGATATTGGTTACGGTTGGAATTGCAGTGTGCTACAGGTTGTATGAGGGGGCGGGACCAAAAACAAACCTCACCACCTGTAGGTAATGGGGTCCCATGTGGGATGGTACCCCATCAAGTATTCTTCACCCCGTTCCCATTAATTCCCGTTAATTCCCATGAGAAGTCTCCAGATTTATGCAATCGTAGTCATGATCCAGTACTGTCTTTGGAAAGGTTGCTACCGGACAATGAATGACTGGAGGTTGTGATCACACTGCCAAACATGGAGGTGGAAAGCTTATCATTTTGGGCTTGTTGAGGAGCAGGGAAAGTTTCGGGAAGTGAAAGGAATCCTCAACCAACACGGCTCCCATTTCACGGAGCAGTCACCGCTCCTAAATCCTATCGAGCTGCTCTGAACTGGATTGTAAAGAAATCCAAAACTAGTGAAGGCGTGAAGTTACTCCTTTTTTTAGGAGTAAAGGTAAAGATTTGGAGAAAAGAGCTGTCCAGGTTCTGAAAGTGTGTGAAGCTGAGGGTGGATGCACTTAATCTCCTACAGTTGGCATTTGATCACCATCACTGCACCTCAACAATGTTTAACTGTATTAAATGGACATTGGGTGGCACCCAGATGAGGAGAAGTTCCCTCTTGAGTCTTCTCTCTTGAGAACTGAAGCAAACGAAGCAAATATTTCCTGCTTGATGAAAGATTTCGAAGGCTGCGTTTAATCGCTGGCGCTGGATTTATCCTTTTTTTTTCCTAATCTTCGTTAAACCTCTTTATGGATTAAACCGTATGGCGCTGTGAGGAACTGTGGTGGAATTTTGTTGATTTTCTGGAGATTTTTATGCAGATTCAGCATAAAGAAAATTCCCCCCAAAGGTGTTGAATAGGGTTTAAAACTCTAAGTCGCTAAGATCCTGTTATTGTTATTGGGGTTCACGCTGTTCTTTTCCTCCTCCTTCTTCTTCTTTCTTCTACATGTTCTTCTAAGCCTACATCATTGATCATCATCCTCTTCTTCTTGCTCTTCTTCTTCTCCTAAGACTCATATTATTCCTACTAGTAGTGGTGCTACTTTTAATTCTTCCTCTTCCTCCTCCTATTATTATTATTATCATGATATAAATGAGATGTTTTCACCCCCAGGGTAAACACACAGCTGTGGGGGTTATTAGCGGTCAGCCCCGCCCACCCGCCTGCCAATCAAAGCCTCGCTCTGACCGTCCGGTTTCGGGAGTCGAGTGCGCGCGCGTGGGGACGTGATCTCCACTGGAAACCCTGCTGGACTTTAAAAAAAAAAAAAAAAAAGGGAAGAAAAAGAAAGTTCTCGACATCTTCCTGTTGGAAACTTTCACGCGCCTCCACTCCGTGTCTCATGCACCACGGAATCCCATTTGGACTTTTCTGCGTCTTTGGACACCGTAAGTCTTCCTGCGTCTCCGTGGACGAGACCATGGCGCGTTGTTCAGCTCGCGCGACAGCTCCACACGCGTGCATGGGCGCGCCCACGCTGGTTTTCCGTGCGCGTGGACGTGGGGCAGCTCTGTAAGTGGGACAGCTCAGAAGATCCGGAGATGGACATTGCTTCTCCACGCTGGAGGTGCATGATGAACTGATTGAAAAAATCTGATCGAGGATGGAAATGTGGGTGCTGAAGGTAAGAAGAGGAAGGTTTTCTGGTGAACATCTGGATTGATTAATTAGTTAATTGAACAGGTGTGTGTGTGTGTGTGTGTGTGTGTGTGTGTGTGTGTGTGTGTGTGTCGATGGGGGGGGCTTCCATTCCATATTAAGTTCTCTATTTGCTCTTATAAGGAGTTCCACTCTTCTGGGAAGATGTTACATTAGATTTAATGGAGATTTTCGTGAAAGTAAAGTCTGGTACTGATGTAGGTGAGAAGGTGAGGAACCCAGGGGTGCGGTCAGTGTGAAAAACTCTTCTCAATTGCGTTTAGAGATCTACAGCAGGAGAACTTCCACGTGCATGGGCGCGCCCACGCTGGTTTTCCGTGCGCGTGGACGTGGGGCAGCTCTGTAAGTGGGACAGCTCAGAAGATCCGGAGATGGACATTGCTTCTCCACGCTGGAGGTGCATGATGAACTGATTGAAAAAATCTGATCGAGGATGGAAATGTGGGTGCTGAAGGTAAGAAGAAGAAGGTTTTCTGGTGAACATCTGGATTGATTAATTAGTTAATTGAACAGGTGTGTGTGTGTGTGTGTGTGTGTGTGTGTGTCGATGGGGGGGGGCTTCCATTCCATATTAAGTTCTCTATTTGCTCTTATAAGGAGTTTCACTCTTCTGGGAAGATGTTACATTAGATTTAATGGAGATTTTCGTGAAAGTAAAGTCTGATACTGATGTAGGTGAGAAGGTGAGGAACCCAGTGGTGCGGTCAGTGTGAAAAACTCTTCTCAATTGCGTTTAGAGATCTACAGCAGGAGAACTTCCACATCGTTCATCCAGTTTAAAGCATATCTTAATGAGATCTGAGCACATGCTGGACCAGGTTTGATAAACAATTCATTTTAGTGCATCCGAAGACATGAGAGTCTCCAAGTTTTAGGTTTGAAGGAGAAGCACATCTGGATGAAAAAGTATTGGGACACCTGACCTTTTCCACCCAGATGTGCTTCTTCTCCATATAAATTCGTAAGGGTGCCAATACTTGTGCACACATAAAGTTCTTGAGCGTGTGATGGATACGCTCGAGCGAAAGTGTGTTGCATCTTCACGCATGCCTGCGTGACGTGACGTGATGAACTTGGTGTGGACATCAGGCTTGTCGTTACACGCAGACGCAGACGCAGACGCAGACGCAGACGCCGAATCCTCAGCTGTTGATTTTGGCTCAAGTGCAACTTCTTAAAATAGCAAATAACTCAGGAAAAGAGAGGGATGTGGGAACAAGTGAGAAAAAAGAGTGATATATTCTCTTTCAGCAACTCATAACTCTCTCTTTCTCTTTCTGTCTGTCTCTTTCTCTGTCTCTCTCTCTGTCTCTCTCTTTCTCTTTCTATCTGTCTCTCTCTCTCTGTCTCTCTGTCACTATCTGTCTCTCTCTCCATCTCTCTCTTTCACTATCTGTCTCTGTCTCTCTATATTTTTTTCTCACTATCTGTCTCTTTTTCTCTTTTTATCTCTCTCTGTCTATTTTCCCCCCTGTCTATCCCCATCTCTCTCTCTATCTCTCTTTATCTGTCTCTCCCCATCTCTCTCTCTATCTCTCTTTATTTGTATCTCCCCATCTCTCTCTCTATCTCTCTTTATCTGTCTCTCCCCATCTCTCTCTCTATCTCTCTTTATCTGTCTCTCCCCATCTCTCTCTCTATCTCTCTTTATCTGTCTCCCCATCTCTCTCTCTATCTCTCTCTTTATCTGTCTCTCCCCATCTCTTTCTCTATCTCTCTTTATCTGTCTCTCCCCATCTCTCTCTCTATCTCTCTTTATCTGTCTCTCCCCATCTCTCTCTCTATCTCTCTTTATCTGTCTCCCCATCTCTCTCTCTATCTCTCTCTTTATCTGTCTCTCCCCATCTCTCTCTCTATCTCTCTTTATCTGTCTCTCCCCATCTCTCTCTCTATCTCTCTTTATCTGTCTCTCCCCATCTCTCGGTTTGAATATACCTCTTCATCTGTCTGTTTTTTTTTTTTTTTCAGGTCCTGTCTGTCTTGTCCTTCGTGGTTGTGAAGACGTCAGCTGATATCACCTGTGACGCTGTGCTAATGCTGGCTTCTGGAAACCACACATGTGTGTGTGTGTGTGTGTGTGTGTGTGTGTGTGTGTGTGTGTGATAAAACATCTGTTCCTACAGTCCAGGCTGACCTTTGTAGAGCACACGCTGTGATGTGAAATGTCGCACTAAATGTTCTATTATATTAGCGCTAGCTCTGATATCAGTAACGCTGACTAGCACGGCTAACTCGCTAAACAACTCATACTAGCTAGCGACGTAATAATGCAGTCAGGTTAAGGCCATTCCAGCTGTAGCACGTGGAACATCTGGAATGATCAGGCTGAAAGCGAACGTGGAAAGTTAAAAAAGCTAGCGAACAAAAACAACTAGCCTAGCTAGCAAGTCTCTCAGCGTACAGATCTGTAGCCGCGGTGTAATGCTAGCTAGCTACATTTATATCAGAAAGCAAGCTAGCTAGTTAAACTTTAGCTATAACGAGTTCGAGGTTCGCTGTCCAAATGTGTGTTTGTCATCATTTTTGTCCCCCAGTGAACCTTCCGGAAACCGCGAATCACTCGGACACGAATACCTCAGGTACGTGTAACGGTTACGCACGTCCTCTCACGCGGTGTCCGTGACGATACACTGTCAATCAATCCTTCGCTGTTTGTTTGTGTAGGTGTGTTTTGCAGGACGTCTATCGACGGCATCGGGACCTGCTGGCCACGTAGCGTAGCCGGGGACACGGTGTCACGTCCCTGTCCGGAGCTCCTCTACGGGGTCCGATACAACACCACCAGTAAGGAGAGTCTTTAAAGCGTCACATATTATCAGCAGCAGCCTTTCGGCTCGCTCGCACGTCTCTTTACCGATAAGCGCGACGATCCGAAAGTATCGCATCAACGGTATCGAAAGAATCGATTCTCGTGTTACAATATCGCTCGTCCATAGGATTTTTTTTTTTTTTTTCGAATACTTTTGGTCTTACAGTGGATATGCAGCCTCTCGCTCTCATATTTCTTCTTCACATCGCTGAACACTGTACACACACACACACACACACACACACACACACACACACACAACACACACACACACACACACACACACACACACACATACACACACACACAGTGTCCCTATTCACATGCTCTATGCCCTGTCTGAACCACTTTGTCTCGTGGTGGTTGGATTAGATGAAAGTTGGGCATGTATGGAGTGTGTGTGTTTCCTGGGTTTTGGAATATCCAAACACAGTTTGGGGGGGGGGCAGAATGTGTATTCTGGTTTATTTTTACTCGAGTACTTTCATGAAGTCAGCATTCAGTACATATCTAGGCTGCGTGGCAGGCGTGCACATAACACCTGTGTGTGTGTGTGTGTGTGTGTGTGTGTGTGTGTGTTTGTGTGTGTGATCAGAGCTATTCTTCACCTCTTTATTTAGTTTTACGAGCCATCAGTCACGCATAGTGACACACACACACACACACACACACACACACACAAACACACACACACACACACACACACACACACACACAGTATTAAAAATAAAACAGAATCTATATGAAACATACCTTTTACAACCACTAGGGACACTGTGACAATACTTCATTACTCTTTTGAATTCTGATTGGTCAGAGATTTTGCATTGCATTGGAAGGAGTCTCCAGTGCCAGGACCCCCCCCAGGGATCACCAGGGAGAAGATTTTATTCAGGGCGTAACATCTGGGAAGTAGAACAGCTGGCGTTAATGCAAGCTGTAGAAAGTTTTTATCCAGATGTGGAATTAGCATTTTTATCCAGATGTGGAATTTGCATATGCAGCAAGTTGTGGAATTTGAAGATGTATACCTATGTGGAATTAACGTTTTTATTCGGATATGAAATTTGCATCTTTATGCAGATGTGGAATTTGCATCTTTAGCCATTTGTGGAATTGGATCTTTATACAGATGTGGAATTTTTCTCTTTATTTATCCAGCTGTAGAATTTGTATCGTTATCCACATGTGAAATGTGCATCTTAATCCAGATGTGGAATTAGCAAAACAATATAATAAATGATCCATCAGTTGAATTTGCATCATAATCCAGATGTGAAATTTGTATCTGTAGCCAGTTGTGGAATTTGCATCTTTTTAAAATCAGTTGTAGAATCTGTATTTTATCCTGATAAAATACTTGAGTTTTTAACCAGATGTGAAATAAAAATAAACCAAAAAAATGAATCCAGATGTTGAATTTGCATCTTTATCCAGATGTGAAATTTGCATCTGTAGCCTCTTGTGAAATTTGCATCCTTTTTTATTCAGTCAAATTTGCGTCTTTATACAGACACAAAATTAGCATTTTATTCAGATGTGGAATTCCGGAACTTTCGAATTCAGGATCGTTGATGATTTTCTCATAACGTACACCGATTCGAACATAATAACATAATTTAACATTTAACAAGAACAAACGACTGGCAATTGATCGAAATTGTTCCGCTTTTTTTTTGGTCTTCTGCAGATCAAATCTTCCGGAAGTGTCTGGCCAACGGGACCTGGGCTTCCAGAAGCGACTACACTCAGTGCAAAGCCATTCTCAGTGTGCAGGTAATGTGAGGTCCACACACTGTGAAAGACAAATCAAAACAAGCGTTCGGGAATGGCGCAATGGTGCACCTTTCAACCATCTCAAGAACTGAAGTACCGGCTGAAGAACGTGAGGTTGGAGAAGGTTTTGTGGGCATTGTGCAATGTGTGGTAGCTTAATCCTTACTGTCCCTACGGTGAAGCATGGTGGTGGCAGCGTGACGCTGCGAGACGCTGCTAAATCCTGCTCATGGAGCATCATCTAACCAACCTGAACATGTGTGTGTGTGTGTGTGTGTGTTGCAGAGGAAAAGCAGGCTGCATTATCAAATTGTGGTCATCATTAACTACCTGGGTCACTGCCTGTCTCTCTTCACCCTCCTCATCGCCTTCATCATCTTCCTACGCCTCAGGTACGGCTGTTGGAAATGTTCTTTTCGAGGACCTGCTCCAGGTCCAGCTGGTCCTGTTCAACATCTCAACATGTCCAGTTCATATATAGTTCATACAGAGTTCATAAAGGGTTTCTATAAGTTCATATCTGATTCATATAGAGTTCATATAGAGTTAGCATCCGATTCATATATAGTTCGTATAGGGTTCATAAAGGGTTTATTTAGAGTTCATATCTGTTTCATATACAGTTCATGTAGAGTTCATATTAGGTTCATATAGAGTTCATACACAGTTCATGTCCGGTTCATACAGAGTTTATAAAGGGTTTATATAAAGTTTATATCTGATTCATATAGAGTTCGTTTAGAGTTCATATAGGGTTCATATAGAGTTCGTATAAAGTTCATATAAGGTTCATATAGAGTTCGTATAGAGTTCATATAGGGTTCATATAGAGTTTGTATCCAATTGATATATAGTTCGTATATGGTTCATAAAGGCTTTATATAAGGTACATATACAGTACATGTAGAGTTCATATTCGGTTCATAGAGAGTTTATAAAGGGTTTATATAAAGTTCATATCCGATTCATATGGAGTTCATATACAGTTCATATAGAGTTCATATAGGGTTCATATAAAGTTTGTATCTGATTCCTATATAGTTCGTATAGGGTTCATAAAAGGTTTATATGGAGTTCATATCCGGTTCATATACACTACATGTAAAGTTTATACTTGGTTCATATCGAGTTTATATACGGTTCATATATAGAATTATTTAGAGTTCATATAGGATTCGTATGCATTACACTGTATATTACAGCTATAATGAAGGTTTGAATGATGTATATCATGATGCTCATTTCTTCTCTCTCTCTCTCTCTCTCTCTCTCTCTGTTTTTCTCTCTCCATCGCCTCCCTGCTGCTTTTTTGTTAAAACTAGGACACACGTTAGTGCAGCATTACAGAATAACAAAAACAGTTCATTCTCAGGCCACAATAGCACAGCATGTGTGTGTGTGTGTGTGTGTGTGTGTGTGTGTGTGTGTGTGTGTGTGTGTGTGTGTGTGTGTGTGGTGAGGTTTTAAAGTTGTGTGTATGAGTGCACACACTGGGGGATCCAAAAACTTAATCCAGCACCAGAATAAATGAATAGTATATTAAAACTGTCGGGACTTTTAAACTCATAGATATAGAGAGTGATTAAAATTAAATACCCCCCCCCACACACACACACACACACACCCCCGACTTAACTAAACATCCTGTGTCCATGAGTTAAGGTCGATTGATGCAGTGATGTCGTAGTTACTTATACATATGCAGGTTAGGAGATGCCACGGTGCATTCGTACCTGTCGTGTGATATTCTGGATCTCGATCTAGAACCTTGAACAGCATATGTTTATATGAGTCACAAGTTTGTTTTATGGTTTAATTCTGTTCCTGCTTGTAAACGCTTTATACAATCTCACCGGACCTGATGTTGTAACAGCTGTCCTGCTCCGTCTGTGCCAACACGAACAGTTTGTTTGGGGGCTTTTAAAAGACTTTTTTTGGCGTCCTAAAGGGGATCAATGCCAGCGAGATGCCCGGCACGTTCCCCTGTCAGCGCGGCAACCAGCAGTTAATCAAACAAATCCATGTGCAGACGAATCACCTTGCAGCGTGAATAAACGATACGAACGAAAGAGCTCCACTCTTCTGGGAAGACGTTCCTCTAGATTCGAGAGAGATCGGTGCTTGCAGGTGACGTGAGGAGGCCTGGGGTGCAGTCAGCATGAAAGTAATGAATCCCAAAGGGGTTCAGGAGCTCTTTCACATCTTGAAACTTAATGGAAAGCATATCTTCATGGAGATGTCTCCATGAGGTCCAGAGGTCTCCCGGGTTTTATCTGAATCTAAATATTTAACATACTAATAATATACTATACAGGTAAAACTGTAGTAAAAAAATTATAATATATTATTATTTATATATTTAAATATTTCATATTTAAATATTCAAAATAGATATAAAGGAATTACAATTTGGTTTATTTATTTATTTATTTTTAGTTATAGACATCTTTTTTTTTTTTTTAAAGTTTGAGTTCCTGGCTGACGTTTTAAGAGCCACTCTCGTCTCGTCCATCACGTCCCCACAGGATGGAGGCGGCTTTTTAATAATAAATAAATAAATATGAAATATATATACAGTCGGAGGAGAGAGAAAACGGGTGCAGAAACGGGTGCAGAACTTCAGGCTGCAGTTAGATGCACAGAGGTTTCCAGATGTGCTTCTTCAAAGGACATCTTTGGATGAGGTAGCATGAGATTTTCTATTGGGATAAATGTCAATGCTGACTGCAACCCAGACCTTCTCACTTCACCCTCATCAGTATCACAAATCTCCACAGGCACACTCCAAAATCCAGTGGAACATCTCCCCAGAAGAAGGGCGAATTACATTTGTTCAGAAAGACACACACCAGTCGTAATTCTCAGGTGTCCATATAGTGTATGATGTAACGATTCGGGGTTCTCTTTCTCTTTCGGCGTGTCAGGAGCATCCGCTGCCTGAGGAACATCATCCACTGGAACCTGATCTCCGCCTTCATCCTGCGAAACGCGACCTGGTTCGTCGTCCAGCTCACCATGAGCCCCGTCGTTCACGAGAGCAACGTGGTGAGACGACCCAGAACCATTGTTTGGTCCATCCTGGTATTTTTCCTGTAAAGGTCAGGACGTAGATTGCGACTGAGTATAAAAGCGATTGATATTTAATGTTTATTTATTATTTATCGCCCGCTGATCACTGCATCTGGAGTCCGCAGACGAGACACTCGGTCTGGCGGGACCTGAAACGTCGCTCGGTATTAACCGCATCGCCGATGAAGCCATGCCTTTTTATGAACTTTCACAAAATCTCCTCCCTCTTTCTGTCTATCCCTCTATCCCTCTCGAAGCCCTGGTGCCGTCTAGTGACGACGGCATACAATTACTTCCACATGGCCAATTTCTTCTGGATGTTCGGCGAGGGCTGCTATCTCCACACGGCCATCGTGCTCACCTACTCCACCGACAAGCTCAAGAAATGGATGTTCATCTGCATCGGATGGTGTACGTTCCCCCTCTACTAATTCCACCTCCTGGGAAGGTCTTCTGGGAAGATGTTCCGATTTTTGTGGATTCGGCAACATCTTCCCGGTTCATCCCAAAGGGTTTAGAGCTCTGTAGCTGTTTGAGATGAATTCATGGTAACCTCAAAAATCTTCATGGAATACACACGAGTGGGAAAGTCAGATGTCCAAATAGTTTTGTCCAAACATGTTTAGCATTGATGGTTTCACATTTGTTCTGGTCAATCAGGAATCTTAAATATATTCTCCTGTGCGATTAGGTGTTCCATTCCCTATTATTTTGTCCTGGGCCATTGGGAAGCTGTACTACGACAATGAGAAGTAAGTGTGTGTGTGTGTGTTCAATGAAATGCTAGAATTCCTTGTGTAACACTACTGTAAATACACGACCATCCAACTGCTCAGAACTGCTCAACAGTTCTGGGTTTCCTTTGTTGTGTTTTTCTGTTTATTTGTTTCTATATGAATGAAATCTTTTTTTTTCCCTTCAAACATCTTTTCAAATATCAGGTGTTGGTTCGGGAAGAGAGCCGGCATATACACCGACTACATCTACCAGGGCCCCATGATTCTTGTACTTATGGTGAGAACACAATTCGATTGTATTGTATTTCCTTCACCCAGTGGACTGAATGTCACATATCAAATAAAAAAATGTTTTTCCCCCTCAGATCAATTTTGTGTTCCTCTTCAACATAGTACGGATCCTCATGACCAAACTCCGAGCCTCCACCACATCGGAAACCATCCAGTACAGGTACGAACGGTCACGAGATACGCGAATACACTGATGTACGCCATGTGGCCAAAATAATTGGCATTTTTCTTAACCTTGGAGGAACACAGTTATGTAGGATGTTAATGCTGAGGGCAGGACATGAAGTAGGAGACCCCGTTCCAACATGACACTTGTGCACCAAAAACAGGTTCCTTTTTTCAGACTGCACCCCAAGCCGCCTCCTACACCAGTACCTGACTTTACTAACACACTCGTGGAAATAGGATGTTTGAGAAGATCAACAGACCAACCTTTGGCCATGTAGTGTATGTTTTTTTTAAAGAATGTATTTCTTTTCCCTCAATAAACCCGAATCTGCAGGAAGGCGGTGAAGGCCACGCTGGTGTTACTGCCCCTGCTCGGGATCACGTACATGCTGTTCTTCGTGAACCCGGGAGAGGACGAGATCTCGCAGGTCGTCTTCATCTACTTCAATTCCTTCCTTCAGTCCTTTCAGGTAAGTCCTTTAGCTAGCTGAGCTGGAAATGAAACGAGGGGGGGGGTTTCAGTAGCTCTGGAAGTGGAACGGATGCTGGGAGGTCACTGATTTTTAATTTTGTATAAATAAAGACATAATTAACACTGTAACTGCATTACACAGGAAGGGACAAAAGTCTGGAGTTTGGTTTCTACATAAATCTATAAATGAGGAAAGGAGCTTGAAGGAGAACAGCTTTACACATTTTCAGCACCTGGACAGTTCTTTTCCTCGCCTTCACTAGTTGGAGGTTTCTTTCTCGTTCATTCCAGAGCAGTTCAGTAGGATTGAGGTGCAGTGACTGGGCAAGGTCTTTCCATGATTAGATATCACTCAGCAATAATGCGTACAGAGCTCGGACGTATTCCACATTTCGAGTTTTGGAAAACCAGAAAAGACGCTACACTTTTCACAGCCTTGCTGCCAGAACTGTTTTCAGAGGAACGACCCGTTGACGATTGCTGCTTTTTAATGCCGATTTCTTCGCGTTTTCAGGGCTTCTTCGTGTCCGTGTTCTACTGTTTCCTCAACAGCGAGGTAAGCGAGACACTTCACCATGTAGCGTTCCGAAGTTAAACCCTTCATGTGGAATAATGCTGGGCATGTGTGTTTGTTTCTGTGAGCAGGTACGCTCGGCGGTCCGGAAACGTTGGCACCGCTGGCAGGACCACCATTCCGTCCGCGTCCGGGTCGCCAGGGCAATGTCCATTCCCACCTCGCCTTCGCGCCTCAGCTTCCACAGCCTCAAACAGTCCACCTCCGTCTGACGGAAAACCTGGAGGGGAAAAAAGTCCGACGCTCTGTCGCTACGACGACAGCGTCTGGACGGCTACGGATGCTACAAACGGATGCAGGACTTTACTCACTTGTCGGCAGCATGTTTTTCCAAAGACTCATTCACTTCTAGTTGGACACTAGATGGGTGACCAGCTAGCATTGCTGACTGACTAGCTTCCAAATTCAGCTAATTGTTTCCACAGGTTAGCTGCAAGGGTTAGCTCGTCCTACAGCAGAATTAGCATCATAGTTTCTGAAAGTAGACACGTTTCCTGACTTTAGCTAGCTTAGCGTGGATGCCTGTGTCCGTTTCATATCCGCTAGCGTTTTATTCTTCCTTCCTTTTCAAGTTTGCTAGTTTTGTTTTAAAAATCAATTCGCAGCTAGCTGGCTAGCTAATACATGTCACGTGGGACGTTGTTGAGCGACCGATTAAAGATTTCCCGTGTGAAATAACTGTCATTTTTTCTTCTCGTTCACTCTTCAACCGGCCTGAGGACACACCACATGCAGCTATCAATGTGTAGCGTAGCTCAGAAGCTTCTCAACCAACCCCCGGAGATAAATCGGGACCCATTAGTGTAAAATTTCCTCCCTAATGACCTTTGCTTGATTGTGTACATCCAGGGCATCCAAAAGTCTTCCTTTTTATCTTCTGGGGAATTTTTATTTTTTATTACTTGGCCGCAGAGTAGCTTTGCAGACCAACAGCATTCCACCCCCTGCATCCGCAGCTGAACAAACATTGGCCTCCTCAGGTTCATGGGGCTAAACGCTAATCCATGAGATCATTGCTAGCATAAACAGGACTTCCTTAAAGGGATATTCCAGGGCTCACACTGAAATTATTTTCTCTTATGTCTATGTATTATGTTCTTGTATCAGCTCCAACTGCTCTCAGGTGGACATGGAAGATGTTTGGTGTCTAAGAGTGTGTCTTCAAGGAAGGTGTTTATAGTAAAGGAGCTGTATGTCCTCCAACAGTGCTATTAAACTGGTTAAACCAGTAGCACTTCCATGCACACAAACACACCAATGTCAGTGTGGTACCTCAAAAGCAAAGGAATCCCCAAACCATGATGCATCCTCCACCAGGCTTCATAGTTTTGTTGTTGCTGTCTGTATTGGGTATTTGTATCAAATTCAAATAACTAGAACATTGAGGACCATCCACATGGTCTTGAACGTGTGACGTGTAGCTCCCGGCGTGAATCATGGTGGTGGGAGCATCGTGGTTTGGAGATCCTTCGCCTGCAATCGTATAAAGAGGAAGGGATCCCAGAACAAATCCACATCTGAGGTGAGGAACCCATAACTTTTGGCCACACAATGTAGGTCTTTATTTGTCTGAATGTCCAGAGTTTTACTGAGAGTAACCTTGACCACCAGAGATCGCTGTTATAGCTTAAGGTCTGTGTTTGGTCTAGTGAGTACCTTGTCCTTCCACAATGAAGGGTTTTTTTTTTGTTTTGAATTATAAGCGTATACCTTTAGGACCAAAATAATATATTGAGGGTGAGATGTTCATGAGATGTTCATGAGATCTTCATTTATTTCCCTCTACATGAACAGAAACAGACTTGATTCTTTTAACCCAGTTGATCAGCTATCATCTGGTGTTCCTTCATTGCTTCCCTCATAGGAACCAGAGTCCTTCAGAAGAACCAGACTCCTTCAGAGTCTCCTTCAGAGAAAACAAACTCCTTTAGAAGAGCCAGACCTTTTCAGAGGCTCCTTTAGAGGAACCAGACTCCTTCAGAGACTCGGGTTGAAAGGATCTCCTGAAGAAAGCTTCCTGGGATCAGCTCAAGGCCGTCTTTATGATCACAGCAGTAATTATGGGGTTTCCAGTTAAGATCTAAAATGAAACAGAGTGTCGCCTGTTCTTTTGGGTGTCTTTTGAAAATCTAGAAGGAGATGGAGAAGGTAAAAGAAGGTGAAATAGATGTGTGGAAAGCTCTGGAATGGAGAGAGGGATGAGGGAGAGAGGAAGATGGGGAGATGGATGGATAATTGAGATGGTGTATGATTGATCACTTGTATGAAAGGGGGTGTTTACTTTTGCGTGTGTGAATGACGGGCAGAAACAACAACAAAAAAAAAAACAAAGCACTTCCGCGTTTTCGAGGCTCCGCCCACGATCCCGCCTCCATCATCGCAGACTCGTCCTGTGATTAGCTGGCGGTGTCGCGGACGCCGAAGCGACGGACCAATCACGCCGCGGCGAGCTCACGAAGGGACGAACGAGCCGCGCGAGCTTGGGGCGCTCATTCGTCGCCGAGGTGCGGTCCGGTGCGCGTGCGCCCGCGCAGAAGAGAAAAAAATAAATAAAAATAATACATTTTTTTGTCTCTTTAATATTCGGCGGAGAAACAATCAGGTAGGAAACCGGGAACAAACATAATGAATAAATAAATATTTATATAAACATAAACAGCGCGTGCTTGCGCTGCCTTCTGATACCGGCTGCACGGTGCTCACGCGCCTGGTAGATTTAGCCCGGTAGATGCTAGCACTGGGTGTCATTCTTCGCTTCCTACCCGCTTTCTGACAAAGCCCGCCTTTTTTCATTCTCATTGGCTGGCCGGGATTGCATGCCAGAATCTGATTGGATGACTCGTTCACGGGTTTCTCCTGCTAGCCAATAGGAGTCAAGGATCTTGAATACGGGTAGGAAAGGATTCAACAGAGCATCCTTTTCATCCTGCGTGTATTTCTTAACAATTAAAGATGCGACATGAGGATTTTTTTTTACTTTTATTTATTTTATTACGTAATGTTTTTAACCCGAGTGTATAATTTTTTTAAAGCCGTTAGCGACATGCTAAAACCACCGTCATTCCCGGTTAAATACCGGCTGTACACGTAGGAGACAGAATTATTTTCTGAGTATATGATAATATTTGCTGCTCAGGTGATAGATTTATGTTTAAAAAGAATTTCTGGATTTTCGTCAAATTCCAAAAGGATGGACCTACTTCCGGTGTGGTGAGTGACAGGTGTGTGACGTCACTCCAGCCGAAGTCGCCGGACCGGTTTGGTTGTGAGGAGAACTTCCGGCCGGCTCAGGAAGTGGAGAAAAAAACGATTATTTAAAATAAATGTATATTTTATGTGCATATAAAATCCTGCATGTGCAATAAAAGACTCCATATACGATCTTTAATGTACAATAATCAGAAGAAAACATAATTCTTTCATAACCGAACATTTAAAGTGGGCCAAGCGCTTTTTTTAATCCCTTCAGCACCAACGCAGGAGAACGTCAGTGCTTGGAGATATTAGAATATATTTGGAGGCATCTGGAGACAAGTTGGGGCATTTGGAGAGGCATCTGAAGATGAATGGAGGCAGCTGGAGCTATTCGAAGGCATCTGGAGATGAATGGAGGCAGCTGGATCCATTGGAAGGCATCTGGGGATGAATGGAGGCAGCTGGATCCATTGGAAGGCATCTGGAGATGAGTGGAGGCAGCTGGATCCATTTGAAGGCATCTGGAGATGATTGGAGGCAGCTGGATCCATTTGAAGGCATCTGGAGATGAATGGAGGCAGCTGGATCCATTCGAAGACATCTGAAGATATATGGAGGCAGCTGGATCCATTCGAAGACATCTGGAGATGAATGGAGGCAGCTGGATCCATTCGAAGATATCTGGAGATGAATGGAGGCAGCTGGATCCATTCGAAGACATCTGAAGATAAATGGAGGCAGCTGGATCCATTTGAAGGCATCTGGAGATGAATGGAGGCAGCTGGAGCCATTTGAAGGCATCTGGAGATAAATGGAGGCGTCTGGAAACCTGTAAAATCGTTACAATAAATTTGGAGACCTTTGGAGGCATCTGGAAACGTTAAAAGACATCAGGAGACATTTGGAGGCATCTAGAGACATCTGGAAACATTACAAGACATTTGGAGGCATCTGGAAACACTTGATAACATTTAGAGGCATCTGGAGACCTTTAAATGGATCTGGAAACATTTTATAAGCGTTTGGTGGCATCTGGAAACATTTGAAGGCATTTGGAGATTTTTAGAAGCATGTGGCGACATCTGGAGGCATTTTGGAGGCATCTCGAGACACGACGCCAAATTCTTGCTTGTATCACTTCCCATTTTCCCGAAAGGTTGCGGCTCGATTTGTAACCTTGGGTCACGCTGGCTTGCCTCCGCTTCCTGTTTAGAAGATCAGCAGTTCTAGAAATACTCCAGCGCTTTAACAGTCATGTCGTGCTCAAACTCGTTTACTTTCAGGATCTAAATAGGAGCGTGAAACCTCCAGAGATATAACGGGTTCTTCATGCATGTAGACACATTTAAAACCAGAGCTCCGGTTAGTAAAAACCTGACGACCTGAAAGTGGCGCGAAAAACTAAAAACAGAACTGATACCAGGAAAATCCGGTATCAGTTCCGCTCCGGTTTTTCCAGGAAGCTGTTTATAGATTAAATAAAAGTCTGAATGCTGCCTGACACGAGATTGAACTGCGTGCAAATGCTATGACCTCCCTTATCGTAACGCGTGTGTGTGTGTGTGTGTGTGTGTGTGTGTGTGTGT
>MU551591.1:606018-623936 GCA_024362625.1 Silurus asotus
TTCCTTTTTTTTTTTTTTTTTTTTTTTTTTTAACAGAACCCCCCAACACACACACACACACACACACACGTGTCATGTGACAACATTGAAATACATTTTGTGTGTGTGTGTGTGTGTGTTTGTTTTGTGCAGTGATGGCCGAGGCACATCAGGCAGTAGCGTTCCAGTTCACCATAACCGCAGAGGGTATTGACCTGCAGCTCTCTCACGAGGCGCTGAGGCAGGTCTACCTCTCCGGCCTTCGCTCGTGGAAGAAACGTGTTGTGCGTCTAAAGGTATGACTTCATACAAAAAAAAAAAAAAAAAAAGGAAAGATAAAATAATGATGGTATTTACTGAGGTAAATAATGATAGTATTACAGTGCGAAAGCGGCCTCTAGAGGCGAATCCCTGCCACTGCATGCGGGTTTTTAATGGATTTGTGTTTAAAAAAAATTCTCCTTTCTCTCTTTCCCCTTGTCTGAAGAATAACGTGATCACGGGTGTGTATCCCGCCAGTCCGTCCTCATGGCTCTTCGTGGTTATAGCCATCCTGGCCACCATGTACACGCGCTCGGACCCGTCCATGGGCCTCATCGCGAAGATCCAGGAGCACCTCCCTGCCAGGTAGAACGTTCCCTCTGAATCCGATCCTGATCTCTTTACAGAAGAACATCTATCTACTAACCCACCATAATATCTGTTAATATATAACACCTCTCTTTCTCTCCGAAGCGGCTCGATGAGCCTGCAGTGTCAGACGGTTGTCTCGGCTGTGGTGTTCAGCACTCTGCTCTGGCTCTCCCTCATCTTCACCATGAAGCTGTGCCTGAAGCAGCTGCTCTCGTACCACCGTTGGATGTTCGAGCAGCACGGCAAAGTGTCCACCACCACCAAGATCTGGGTGGTCAGTGTCCGGTTACTCTTCAACAAATGCTTCTATTCGTAGATCTGCTCGGAAAACCTGTAACCGTGGCAACAGTTTTGAATAATGATTTGCGTGTTTAGATGCTGGTGCGGATCTTCTCCGGCCGTCAGCCTCTGCTGTATAGCTACCAAGGTTCTCTGCCTAATCTACCAGTGCCTGCTGTGAAGGACACCGTCAAACGGGTGCGCTCCTCATCATCATCATCATCATCATTAATACTAAATGGTCAAATGAGCACATTTATAAAAATCTCTCTCTCTTTTTCTTTTCCTCTCCTCACCCTCTGCAGTACATGGAGTCCGTACGTCCTCTGATGACCGACCCGGAGTTCGAGAGAATGACGGCTCTAGCCAGAGAATTTGAACTCAGTCTCGGGAGCCGCCTCCAGTGGTACCTCAAGCTCAAGGCCATGTGGGCCTCCAACTACGTGAGTAAACCGCAGCGAGGTATTTTCACGTGTTGAAAGTCAAAGAGGTTCCGCAGAGATGCGAATATGTGTGATAACGATCAGCAGACATCCATACAGATAGTTTTTCCGGGTTGCGTTACAGTATGAGCGCAAATCAGACACCGCATGCTGTCTTTATTATTATTTATTTTTGTAACGCTGTGTCGCAGGTGAGTGACTGGTGGGAGGAGTACATCTACCTGAGAGGCCGTGGTCCCATCATGGTGAACAGCAATTATTATGGCATGGTGTGTAACACACACACACACACAGTGGAAACAGTGGTTTTAGACGGTAGTCTGTGTTGATATGGAC
This sequence comes from Silurus asotus, assembly GCA_024362625.1. Lineage (NCBI taxonomy): Eukaryota > Metazoa > Chordata > Actinopteri > Siluriformes > Siluridae > Silurus > Silurus asotus. Next base: position 607,689 of record MU551591.1, read on the forward strand.
GTGAGATAAAATTCTCTGATATGTTTATTATTATTTTTCTTCTCCTCGTTCAAGGACTACATGTTCGTGACCCCGACTCCGATCCAGGCAGCCCGAGCGGGGAACACGCTACACGCTCTCCTCCTGTACCGCAGAAAACTCAACAAAGAGGAAATCAAACCCGTGAGTCACTCCATTATGCTTCTGAATCACAGAGTGCCTTCGGCTGGAGGAAAGCGTGGTTATGAAAAGTGTATAAACCCCTCCCTCATAATGAAGAAGAGCTTTACACACTTTCAGCACCTGGACAGTTCCTTTCTCGACACTGTGGGAGATGCTGTTTGTGATTCAGTAGCAGTTCTTCTGTTAGAGACAAAAAAACGTCCCAAACTTCCTTCCACTCGTTCACTGTGTGTGTGTGTGTGTGTGTGTGTGTGTGTGTGTGTGTGTGTGCGTGTGTGTGTTTGCTAACTTTTTTTTTTTTTTTTTTTTCTTTCTCTCCGTCTCTCTCTCTCGTTCTCAGAGTCGCATCCCTGGCACTTTCATTCCTCTGTGTGCAGCTCAGTGTGAGAGGCTTTTCAACACCACACGAACCCCAGGAGTTGAGACAGGTAACACACACACACACACACACACACACACACACACACACACACACACACACACACACACACTATGTAGGTATTGTTAAAAAAAAAGACGGACAGAGAAAGAGAGAGAGAGAGAAAGAGAGTTTACCATCCCCATATGCAGAACTGTCTCGTGTGTGTGTGTGTGTGTGTGTGTGTGTCCTCCTGCTGAAACCTGACCGCCTCTTGTCTTTCTGTCTGTACATTTTTTTTCCCTTCATCTCGCCACTTCTATCTTTATCGCATGCCTCGTTTTTTTTCCTCCTTCTCCTCTCTACCTCTCCATCGCCATCCATCGTTCATCTCTGAGCTGTTTCTGTTTCCTTCTTTCCCTCCATTTCTCCCTCTCTCTGATCAGTGGTTGTTGAAGTCCTCAATTCCTTGCTGTTCCTATCAGTATAAGAGGATGTGTGGCACTTTGTCGCATAGCTGGAAATGTGACAGGTACACACACACACACACACACACACACACACACACACACACACACACAAAACACGAGCTGAGAAGGATGTCACTGCGGAATGCTGTCAGTTTTCCCTCTGGCTCGCACTGGAGACTCGTTCCATCAGTGCCCAGAGAAGAAATCTGATTATTTATGATTCTTATTGAATTAGAAAAACTGTATGTTATATATTCATACAAGTCCAATAACCAAACCCGCCCCCCCTCCACCCCCGGCTTTAGACACCGTGGTGCACTGGAACGACAGCGAGCACGTGGCCGTGTACCACAGGGGGCGCTATTTCCGTCTGTGGCTCTACCAGGCAGGCAGGATGTTGACGCCACGCGAGATCGAGCAGCAGATCCAGCGTATCCTGGACGACAAGTCCGCCCCGGCGCCGGGGGAGGAGAAGCTGGCGGCGTTGACCGCGGGGGACAGGTACTTGACTCTGGCACAAAAGCCACGCCTCCTTTAAATCCAGGGCACCCTCTCCTGGCTCCGCCCCTCTTTGCCAACACTCCGCCTACATCTTTTTTTTTTTTCTAGAATTCCATGGGCTCAAGCCAGGAAGGAGTTCTTCAGCTCTGGCAAGAACAAGAGATCTCTGGACTGTATCGAGAAAGCCGCGTTCTTCGTCACTCTAGAAGACGAGGAGCAAGGCATGATGGGAGACGACCCGGGCGCCAGTATGGATCGCTACGCCAAGTCTCTCCTTCACGGAAAGTGTTACGACAGGCGAGTTTTCTGGATTTTTGTTCGAAAGACACTTTTTTTTGTTTAGGAAATCTTGAGACATTGTTGTTCATGGCCTCCTCAGGTGGTTCGATAAGTCCTTCACCGTGGTGCTCTACAAGAACGGGAAGAACGGCCTGAACGCGGAGCACTCCTGGGCCGACGCTCCCATCGTCTCGCACATGTGGGAGGTAAGAGATCTGGAAAAATAAGGAAAAAAAAAAAAGCACGGGAGGTTCAGCGTGAGAACTCAATCCCCTCTGTGTTATTGTCCCCTTTTTAGTACGTCCTGACTATGGACACCTTCCAACTGGGCTACAATCAAGAAGGACACTGCAAAGGGGATGGAAATCTGTCTCTGCTCCACCCTCAGAGACTGTCCTGGGACATTCCCTCGCAGGTCCGCGTTCACGCCTCGCGATAACGCGCAGAGAGGTCGTTTCACCGTCTCCGTCTTTTCATTTCTCCCGTCTCTTTGTCTCGCAGTGTCAGGAGGACATCGCCCGCTCTCTCTCGGTAGCGCAGGTCCTGGCCGACGACGTCGACTTCCACGTTTTCGCCTTCCGCGATTTCGGCAAAGGCAGCATCAAGAAGGTCCGCATGAGTCCCGACGCGTTCATCCAGCTAGCGCTGCAGCTAGCATACTACAGGGTGGGGTTCCACACACACACACTCACACACACACACACACACACACTTTTGTTCTGGTGTTGTTAAGCATTCCGGAGGTATTCACGCTCGTCCTCTGTACACGCGCAGGACCGAGGGATGTTCTGTCTGACGTACGAGGCGTCCATGACGCGTCTGTTCCGCGAGGGACGGACCGAAACGGTGCGCTCGTGTTCCAGCGAGAGCTGCGCCTTCGTCAAAGCCTTCCACAACGGAGAGGTGCTTTGTTGTATTTTTAATTTTTTGGAAATTTTCCGGATGAATTCCCCTTACGGAATTCCACCGGAATTTCGCAACCCTAATTGTGCTGTTCTGTGGCGCAGTCGGCGGACGCGTGCCGGCGTTTGTTGCGCACCGCGGCGGAGAAGCACCAGATGCTCTACCGGCTGGCCATGACGGGGGAGGGTATCGACCGCCACCTCTTCTGCCTCTACGTCGTCTCCAAGTACCTGGGGGTCGAGTCGCCTTTCCTCAAAGAGGTGTGTGCGGTGTGGATCTAATGTTGGAATCCCAGCACCACCAAGCTGCCATTGTTGGGCCCTTCAACAAGGCCCTTAATTCTTGGGGGCGCCTGCAAAATGCCGTAAATGTGTGTGTGTGTGTGTAGGTGTTGTCCGAGCCGTGGCGTCTCTCCACCAGTCAGACTCCCTTCCAGCAGGTGGAGCTGTTCGACCTCGTGAATCACCCCGACTACATCACATGCGGAGGAGGGTTTGGACCTGTAAGTGGTTCCTCATGTCTTTCAGATGATGTTCCTCAGCATATATATATATATATATTTGATCCTTGGCTCCAGATCCGCTCTTGAACCAGGTGTGTGTGTGTTTCAGGTGGCTGACGACGGATACGGCGTCTCCTACAGCATAATCGGAGAGAAGATCATCAGCTTCCACGTCTCCAGCAAGCGCTCGTGTCCTCAGACCGTGAGTTTAAAAACAAAACCATAGCGTCATTACGATTCGCTGTCGATCGCGAGTTCCCTCACGCCGTCTGCTCTTCTCTTCTCTTCTCTTCTCTTCTCTTCTCTTCTTTTCTCTTCTCTTCTTTTCAGGACTGCCATAAGTTCGGCGCGGCGATCCGGAAGGCGCTGCTGGATCTGCTGCAGCTGATGATGGACGAGAAGAAGGAAGCTCCTGCGAGCGAGCAGAACCACGCGGCGAAGAAATCGCTGTGAAGTGCCAGAGTTTCGTGTGCAGGAAGATTGTTTGTTTGTTTGTTTGTTTGTTTGTGTGCTGTAGAACGACGCAAGGGAATAGAGGCAGACTCGAATCCCAGGTGATTCAGAAGGTGAAGATGGAGAAGATCAGACAGTCTGGTCCTGTCTAGACGGTTTTAGGAGATGAGGAGGATAGGGATTAGCGTAGGGGGGGGTCAACGTTCAGAAATCCGGTTCGCACATCTGGATCTTATAATTGGAGCATAAGAAGAAAAACGAAAGGTTTGGAGATCACACACACACACACACACACACACACACACACGAATAGCTAGCTATTAGCCTGCATGCGTAAATCCCGTTTGAGAACTAGTTTAGGATTAGATCGTGTATCATGCTTGATTTTCGTTACATTCGTTTCAACAAACAAACAAACAAACAAACGTATTTAAAACAACAAACCAACCCAAACTTTCAGTTTAATCAGTTTACGGCGCTGTGGGTCACATGACCAAGACAAGAACGTACCCAGAAAAAGAATCCAAGGGAGAAATGTTTTTGTTTTTGTTTGTTTGTTTGTTTGTTTGTTTGTTTGCTGTAGAACGACGCAAGGGAATAGAGGCAGACTCGAATCCCAGGTGATTCAGAAGGTGAAGATGGAGAAGATCAGACAGTCTGGTCCTGTCTAGACGGTTTTAGGAGATGAGGAGGATAGGGATTAGCGTAGGGGGGGGTCAACGTTCAGAAATCCGGTTCGCACATCTGGATCTTATAATTGGAGCATAAGAAGAAAAACGAAAGGTTTGGAGATCACGCACACACACACACACACACACACACACACACACACACACACACACACACACACACACACACGAATGGCTAGCTATTAGCCTGCATGCGTATATCCCGTTTGAGAACTAGTTTAGGATTAGATTGTGTATCATGCTTGATTTTCGTTACATTCGTTTCAACAAACAAACAAACAAACAAACGTATTTAAAACAACAAACCAACCCAAACTTTCAGTTTAATCAGTTTACGGCGCTGTGGGTCACATGACCAAGACAAGAACGTACCCAGAAAAAGAATCCAAGGGAGAAATGTTTTTGTTTTTGTTTGTTTGTTTGTTTGTTTGTTTGTTCAGGTCATGGACAATCCAAACCTCGCTCTTACACACTGGAATGTATAACTGTACATGTGTTTGAATAGGAACTGATTTTATATCTCCTTCTTTTTTTTATATATACACACTATATCAGCTAAAGTTTGTCCCAAGTACCGCACGTGCTTTTCCGCAGTCGGCGTTCCCGTTCATCCTAAAGGTGTTCACTAGGGGTTTAGAGCTCCACAGCAGAAGATCTTTGTGCATTACCAGATTTGTGGTCACATTGGGGTCAATACTTGGGTCATGTCCGGATGTAGTTTGGTACACCGTACGGCCGGAAGGTTCTGGACGCAAATCCGCCACACTAGATTCCGTAGCAGGAGATCCTCCGACCCCCACGTGTAAAAGCGTCACGAAGCCGGCTTCGCACGCTAAATCCCACAGGCGTCCACACTTTCGGCCGTACGGTATGTGTGTGTACATGTATATTAAGGATCGATGTTATTGCAACGTTTTTTTTTTTTTCCTTTTTTCGTCGGACCTCGCATTCGGATCTGGTGGAACTCATCGCTCCGGACCCTCCGTTACTTGAAAACGCGGTTGTTTTTCTTTTGACCCGCACTTGAAACCTTAACAGTATGAGACGACACGATTCGATTCTATTCACTTGTTGTTGTTGTTGTTGTTGTTGTTTTTTTTTCCGGACAGTAAAAACGCATGACGGTCAGTAACGCGCGACGTCACGATCGCACCCGAGGACCGCCGTGGTCTCGGTGACGGTGCGGTCGTGGGTTTTTTTTTAAAGCGTAAATGAAGATTTTCTAAGAAGGAAAGAACAATGAAGGTCGGGATGTTTTTAAAAAAAAAAAAAAAAGTTCAGCACTTTTGATTGCCGTTGAGACCGTTTTTGTTTTGCTTCACATAGGAATAGTTTTCTTTTAGTATTATTATTATTACACTAAAGGTGTTTTCCACTATTTCCTTTTACTCTCGTCTTATAAACTGAATAACCACTTGTTGTTGTTGTTGTTGTTGTTTACTCATTGATGTCATGATTAAACCAGTATAGACGTTGTAATGTATTTAGCTCACACTATAAACAGCACTTGATTATACCCTTCTTAGGCCAGTAGGGGGCATGTTTTTTTCTGTCTTCTGTGCTGTATGAAGTCTTTTCTTTCTTTCTTTCACTCTAGCAAGTTGTATTTTATACGTCCTCTGCAAACCCAAAATTGTGAACTCATGATATCTTTTTTTTTTTTTTTTTTAAATAAAAAGAGATTGAAGCACACACACGCACTCGTCTGTTTTCACTTTATATAAGAGGGAATTCAAAACATTTTCTTCCTCCGATGATCCTCTTGTACGTTTCTTCCAAACTTTGGTGCCACTACCGTGCCACACTGCCTGCAGGACCACGGACAGCGTTCAGCTTCCACCACCATGCTTTATGTTAAACCCGTTGGACCCGTTGCTCCACAACTCCAGATTGCGATTTGTTCCTATGGTCCACACGGGCGGCCTGCAATTTGACAGATGTTGGAAGAAAACCCTGACAGATGTTCTGTCTGAGATGTTGATAGGAAAAAACTGATATTCGGAAAGGCCTTGGCAGATGTTGATGTGGAAACCTGGCAGATGTTTGGAAAGCTTTGACAGATGTTGAGGTAAAGTAAAGTGATGCTCTGAAAACCCATCCAGCTGTTTATTTAAAACCGCATTCGTGGTCCAGACCTGTTCATGGAATGGATTCGCGCCCATAAATTTTTTGAAGCAGATGCATTGTGCTTAATAATATACTGGTTCTAATCACACAATGAATCACTTGCTGTTTGTGTGTGTGTGTGTGTGTGTGTGTGTGTGTGTGTGTGTGTGTGCGGGAATTCATCCGTCTTGCTGCAGTGTGAACACGGCATACGCGGCGTCGTCTCGGGTGTGTGCCGCGACAAATCCCGCTTCTTTGGCGATCTCGCTGACTTTTGTTGCAAAAGAAGCCTCCTGCTCCTTAGACAAGTCCAACAGGTACCTCACACACACACACACACACACACACACACACTCGTTAATCAGAAGCGTACACCGTGTACTAACGCGATATTCGTGTAAGAGGGTGTGTGTAATTCTGACCTGGCGAGCTCGACGATCAGGGTGGCGTCGGGCGCCATTGTCTGTCTCAGGGTGGAGTCCAAGTGGTGCACCATGCTGTACACACAGATTACAGTCAACACACACACACACACACATCATGTGCATCCTAGTGTGTGTGAAAACACGGTTACTGGGGTGCACACGCATTCCTAATATACACACTTCATCGGGGTTATTGACCGAATTTGACCTCTGGTTGCCATGGTTTCCTGAGCGGCACTATCGACTGGGTCTGTGAGGATGTTTTCCAGCTGCTGATAATGCGTGATGGAAGGAGTAGATATCTCACACACACACACACACACACACACGTTACCTGGCTGAACAGTAGACCGCATTGAACAGGCGGCAGAATTTGCCTTTTGTGGAGATCTTCGCCAAAGAGTCCAGAGACAGGAATGTCACTCTCACTCCCCTCAGATTCATCAACTCTACACACACACACACACACACACACACACACGTTGTACATCAGTATGTGGACACCCCCGATGAGCAACAAGGGTGTTAGTAAAGTCAGATACTGATTAACGTGAGGATGCGTTACCAGTTTGACGGCTCGTGAGGTCCTGCTCCTCTCCCGCGTCCGATTCGTCCGGCAGCGTCCGCGACCCTTCGCCGGCTGGAGACGTTTGCGAGTGTCCTCTGGCGGACAGCGACTTAAAAAGCTTCTGCACGTTTGCCACCGAGACGTCCTGAGCCGTCTGAAGACGAGACGTGCGAGAAGTTCAGAAGTGTTAAAACGAGACGTCTGAGCGTTTTTCTTTTTTGTTTTTTTGTTTAGATTTTTTTTTACCTTCACATGCTGGTTGTTTTGCGTTTTCAGGAGCTCTTCGTCCTCGGTTTCGACTCCGAAGGAAAGGTAAGGACTCGAGACGATGTCCCCCCAGTATCCCCGGACTCCCATCTTGTCTCCTCTCTAACACACACGGCAGAGACGTGCACAGGGTGACTCCGATATCGAAGACTTGAAACCGTACCGATCGTGTTTAGCGATGTTGTACTTACGCGGCTGAAGACGCGCGTGGACAGCAGGGTCTGATTGGCCACGCTGTAAAGCCCCTCCCTCATCTCGAAAGCCACGCCGCTCTCCCTCCACCTGCCGTACTGCTGCTTGTGTATGATGGCGCACTGCGGAGGAGGAAAGTGAGATTGGACCCGGAATGGAGAAGTCTAAAGTCCCTGCTATGATCAGGGGTGTAGCGGTTTACCCCTCTGTCGTGTAGCTTCATAGCGAGGTCCCAGTCGAAGCATCCGCTGCGGGCGTCGTAGCGCGTCCCGAGGTGCTGCCGGACACGGGCGTCCCACAGCTTGCTCATGCAGGGCGGTGCGGAAGCCGGGCGGCACCACCGCGTGAAGATCCGAGCCAGCTCGTCTTGCTCCTTGAGCTGCGTCGTGGAATCGCGCGTTAGTTGTATCGGTTTTTACAGACTCGGGAATCTCGCTTTGTTTTACGCACCTTGAGAAGGGTGGTGTCCAGACACGGGTGTGTCTGTGTGTCCGTGTCCAGGGAGTCGGTGACCCACGCAGACAGTCGAGCCGCGACCTGCTTCAGCGTGGTGTCGGTTTGACCGCGGACTTGGCTGTTCCCGAACAGCTCCAGAAAGACCTCGGTTTTCTCTACAGGGATTAAAAAAAGAAGAGGGTTGGCGTCTATAAGGGGAACCGGATGAACTCTTTCGGATTGGATGATGGACTTTGCGCTCGTTTACCCTGCAGGCCCATGCTCCCCGGATCCCTCAGAGACACGTAGAGGAGCAGCAGTTGCCTCGCCACCACGTCCATGCTGTTCTCCATCACCCAGACCTGCCGAGGTGAACCACAAAGCACAATCTTCACCCGGCGATACAAACACTACTGCGACACCGGTAGGTGGTATCGAAAAGCTTCGGTTTTGTAACGAGCCAACAGACCGGACGCACAGGCACAGGGAGCGCCGACTTTCGTAAGAGAATTCGGCGCCGAGCTCTCCTCATACGCGAGTAAGTCGCCGGAAACTAGATGTGTAGAAGGTGATGCACTTTAACAAGACGGTTTCAGGAGACACCAGACGAACGCTAGGTGGCGCTGTATTGCTGTGCAAAGGGGACGGTTTTCGAAGGTTTTTTTTGCCACCGCGTACACGCAGGAACTCGCACCGGCTTGTCGAACGGCTTTTTCCGCCCGTCGCTTCGAACGACTCGAACCGGTTCCTACAGGTTCTCCCTCATTCATTAGCGTGTAAAAAGAAAACGTCAGTCGAATAATCGCTCGTGCAGAATGAACACTGAGAACGTGAAACCTTCAAGGACTTACACGGAGAGACTCGGTGTCCTTGAGCCCCGATATGGTCTTTAGGATGTGTCTCGGGTCGCCGCTGCCCACCAGCAACACGTTCAGTTCTCCCTGAGGTCTCGGGACGCCTGAAAAACACAACAAACAATCCAGATCAAAGCAGTGAGCTGGTGATCTCGTAACGTGAAAAACGTGCGTCCCAACGATCTTGGAATCTCACATGTCTCGAGGAGATCTCTCGCTGGGCCGAAGCCCCACCAGGTGACGCAGCCGGCACCTTCCAGAATCCGTCCGGTGCTCATTTTCAATTCGATCGCAGTTGAATTCCTGAACCTGTTGGGGGGGGGGAAGGTTGCAAAGGAAAGGAGTCTCCAGTGTCAGAAACAAAAAAAAAAAAAAAAAAAAAAAGGGAGGACGTGGAAATTTCCATATGGTGTTAAATGTAGTTAGAAATGGATAAAAAAAAAAAATTTCAGTACTAATAAACCTTTTGTATTTTTTTTTCCACTTTATTTGCTCATTTGAAGCTTTTGTGACTTTGGTGTTTTCAAATGCACGCTTGAACGCGGCATCGATCGCGCATGCGCAGATCGATTCTCGCGTCTCCGACTCAATCATATAAAGTTTAAATAATTTTTTTTTTCCTCCCCCTTTAAAAATGGTGCCTGCACTTTTAGCGTGGAATTTAACTAAAAAATTATCGTGGAAAAAAAAGATATGAATAGAAATAAAAAAAAACTGAGCGTTTGTGAACTCACCTTTTACTCCGAGACAAAATGAACGTCTGTTCGTGAGGTAACGGTTGCTAGGTAACAAGAACGCGCAGTGGGAAAGGAAAGGGGAGGGGGGGATTCTACCATTCTGTATATGGGGGGGGAATCGTGCGCGAGCTGGGTGTTTTATTAACCACATTTACGATATTTGTGATAATTTACAGACATGATACAAATTATTTTGTTGAGTTTTAACGTAAATGTAAAATATCCTATAATATTTCTTTAGAATTTAAGTAGTATTTGTGAAAATACGGTTTTCGGCACCCCTACAAAGGATTATACCATTTCCTTACCTCACGATGGCCTTCCGTATTACATAATATTGTATTTTTTTAAAATATATATATAAATAAAGTTTTTTTAAACTCTAATTATTATGTAAAAATATGAATGCTTTGTGCAAAATGTATGTTTATTGTTGGTGCAACACGAAGACAAAAATATTCTTGTAAATGTTTTAAAGTAATGATGGTGTTTAATTTTTACGTAAATCATCAGAACGCCAAACGGAACTTCCGCTACGTTTCCACACGGACGCTTTTAATTGCCGGATGTGTGCGTCGTGTCGGATTCTGGACCGGTTTATTGATTAAAAAATGATTTTCCGGTGGAGTTTTAAAGAAAAGGACGTCGTGAATGGACGTGTGTTGCGTTGAAGGCATCGCTCGCGCGTTAATAATATTAGTGGCGATATTTTGATTTCTTTTTTTAGTAAATATTATGTATCTTGTGATACATGTATCTTGTGATTATTGAGCGTTTTCAGTTTTTTTCCACCTCGTGTTTTTCGCTTCTTATGTAACGTAATCTGCGAACGACGCGAATAACAAAAACAAACGTCGCCGAACATCGACTCTGGACTCCAGCCAATCACGGTGTCTCGAAGTAAATGAGGCGCACGCATTGGGAAACGCCAGAGCAAACATTCCCATGGCACCGAGCCTGAATTTTCAATGAACCGAAAAAAAACATCTCGTTTATTAATGGCTTTCGGGCTGAAAGAGCGCCACCCGACTGTAGCCTTGGTTCTCATAAATATATGAACATGTGTTTTTTTTTTTTTTTTTTTGGAGCATCCTTATTCCACATTCAGTTCCCGTTCACTTTGGTGGGGGGAAGGGTGTTATTAGGGACGGGTGCTGATCTGGATCTGGGTGAGGAGATCAGACATGGGGTTGAGAAATTCATCCCACAAGCTCTCGAGCAGGAGATCTTCCAAACCCCTGGAAATCAAATGTGGAACAGGTTCTGCGTCGCACGCCGAAGACCTTCTAAGTTTGTGGGAACCTCGTGCGGTTGGAAAAACGTGTCCCAGTAGTATAAATGGGTGTGGAGATAATAATGGCTCCCATTTTTCTTGGCAGAGGAGATTCCTGCGCCGTAGCCTGCAGCAGATTCAGTGCGCTCAACTATTTGCTCAAAGTGTTTGATCGGAGCTGACAGAAACGGGTGTGTCCGCATGTAACTGCGAGTGTGTGTGTGTGTATATATGCGTTAGATCGCAGTGTTTTCTTGAAGCAGTACGGCGCTACAGGGACCAGGTAAGACCTGAACCTACTCTTTCTTTAGGTTTCCACTGCTCCTCAAAGTCATGTAGAGGTCATACGTGAAAGGGTTCACTTTGGACTTGTTTTTGCATTTATTACAAACTAAATTGTTCACATGAAAATTGTTTAAAAAAAAAAAACAGCATAGAGCTCATTTCTCCAAAAAGGCGTTATTACTCAACTCGAGCTCCGCCATAGGGCGGCCACACCCACTCGGTGGACCGTACCATTTTCTTGTGAGGTGGACATACCTATTTTTTAGCACGTTTTCTGTTATGATAAGGCGGTGGTCTAGATTTTATTTGGAGATTTTTAAAAGGGATTTTGGTTCGTTCCACGTCCACAAGACGGGATGGTGAAGGGGAGGAGGCGTCCTCGGGTGCAGTCGGGGTGCAAAATTCAAGAAGCTTTAGAGCAGGAGATCTTCCGACTCGATGGATAATCCTGGCCTAGTGCCTAAATTTCATGATGGAGCAAGTCTCCGAGCTCAAGTGAAGGGACGTTTGTACCCGAGGTCCATAGGTTCATGCGATTATTTAGATGTGTACCGTTCGATTGGTTCGCCCACAGCCATGTTCCTACTGATCTGCCGCTATAACCGGGTGTACGCCTTCCCCGGCGATGACATCACGCTCTCGTCTCACCTCTCGCCCGAGACCAGCGCCGTGCCCATGGAGGTGCGGTGGTTCCGCGGCACGGAGTGCATTTACCTGTATAAAAACGGGCAGGTGAGCGTCGGGAGGGGCTACGAAGGCAGGGCGAGCCTCATGACCTCGGAGCTGAAGAGAGGGAACGTATCCCTGGTCCTGAAGTCCATCGCGCCCACGGACACGGGGACCTACAGCTGTCAGGTGCTCACGGGCCACAACAAGGTGGAGAAGTCGATCCATTTGTATATGTCAGGTGAGTCCTGGGATTGGGTTGTGGTGAATATGACGAGGCGCAGCCACGTGCAAATTAATTCTTCATGATCTTTGGTTTGTCTTCCGTCCAGGAATGGAGCCCCTTTCACCTGATGGAAGTAAGTTTGCTTTCTAGTCTTGAGGTTTTGCTGGACCGTGAGGGGGCCTGGGGTGCAGTCAGCGTAAATAAGGGTGTTTAATATAAGGGTGTTTAGGGTTCTAGAGAAGGAGATCTTTCACATCTTCCAACTCCATGGAAAGCAAATTGGGGGGAGGGGGGAGTTAAGTGTCCCTATACCTTTGCCCAAAGTAATTCATCTAGAGAACTTGTCCACCGCTTAAACGATCTTGTTTGTGGATCTTCAGCAGGACCGAAGCTCACGGAGCAGGACGGGTTGGACATGGACGAGTCGGTCCTCATACTGGGTGAGTACGCGTATTCTGGAGATACGTGAGCCGGCGCACGTCTGCACGTTTTCACCGAGCCCCTTCGCTTTCAGAGCTGCGGAATCTGTTACAGCAACGTGAAAAAGAGCTCGAGGATAAAACCAAACAGCTGGAGACCACGGGCGAGATGCTGAGGACGAAGTCGAACCTCCTGCTGTACAAGGACGCCGACCTGGAGAACGTGAGCCGAGAGGCGATCCGGAACGAGGAGCGCTTGGGGGACGTGCTGAGAGAGCTGGAAACGTGCAAGAGGCACGTGGAGAGGCTGGGACGGGACCTGGAGGAGAAGAACGCGCAGGTCGAGGAGCTCCAGGGTGTTTTGAAGGACAAAGAACGAGAGCTGGAGGAAGAGGAGGAGAAGAAACAGCAAGAGAAACGTCCTGAAGAGCAGACTGCAGGTGAAAGCCTTTAAAACTATACATGCCGTGGTCAAAGGTATTTGGACACCTGACTATTCCACCCACATGTTCTTCACTTATGTGTTCCCACAAAGCTGGAGGCACCATAAACTCACCAGTCACATGGTCAGGTGTCCAAAAACTTTTGCCACACTGTGAATATTAACTATAATAATTAACAGTAGTAAACATTAATGTGAGTTTAATGTGAGTTCTTCACCTGGATTCTGTCCATTATAATAAATCTGTCCTCAGTATTTTTCTCGACCTAAACGTGTCGAAACGTGTCAACACACACACACACACACACACACACACCGGCCCGAGACTGAGAGCGAGAGCGAGAGAGAGAAAGTCAGAGACTTTAAGATCCCTATTGGGATGAATACAGTCAGTTACACAACTTCAGCTTCAGATCTAAAGACTTTCCAGAAATGTACAGTTTCTGTGTTGTTATGGTGTTGAAGGTGGTGGAGGATGGAGGGATCAGTGGTGTAGTGTTTGGTAGAGGATGGAGGGATTAATCTGTGGTTTGTGGTGGATGATGGAGGGATAAGTGGTTTGTGATAAAGGATAAAAGGATCAATGGTGCAGTGGTAGAGGATGGAGAGATTGTTGGTGCAGTGCTAGAGGATGGAAGGATCAGTAAAGCAGTTGGAGAGGATGGAGGGATCAATCTGTAGTCTGTGGTAGATGCTGGAGGGATAATTAGATTTTGTGAAAGGATGGAGAGATTGTTGGTGCAGTGGTAGAGGATGGAAGGATTGTTGGTGAAGTGGTAGAGCAAGAAAGAAAGAGTGAAGCAGTTGGAAAGGATGGAGGGATCTGTGGTGCAGTATTAGAGGATGGAGAGATCAGTGGTGGAGTGGTAGAAAATGTAGAGATCAGTGGTGGAATGGTAGAGGATGGAGGGATAAATGGAGCAGTGATAGAAAATGGAGGGATTAGTGGAACAGTGGAAGAGGATGGAGAGATCAGTGGTGGAGTGGTAAAAGATGGAGGGATAAATGGAGCAGTGATAGAAAATGGAGGGATTAGTGGAACAGTGGTAGAGGATGGAGAGATCAGTGGTGGAGTGATAGAAAATGGAGGGATTAGTGGAACAGTGGTAGAGGATGGAGAGATCAGTGGTGGAGTGGTAGAGGATGGAGAGATCAATGGTGGAGTGGTAGAGGATGGAGAGATCAGTGGTGAAGTGGTAATGGAGAGATCAGTGGAGCAAAAGAAAAGGAGTGGAGCAGAGGTAGATGATGGAGGGATCAGTGGACGAGTGAAGGTTGAGATGAGTGCTGTGAGTTAGAGAAGCGCTGATCCGTCGTTTGCCTTGTAAGAGAACATCTCCATCTTGTGCTTAAAGTCCAAGCGAACTGTTCCTTGAAGGTCTTCATGTGATACGAATTTGTAGGTCACATTTGCCTGCTCCTGGTAAAAGTCTGTGTTTCCTGTCCGAGTGTCTTTTTGTGCTCTTGCCTGAAGATCTTCTTCTCAAATCCTCAGACGGACCGAAGATCACGGCAGAAGACTCCGCAGACGCTGAGGAATCCGTCTGTATCGCCGGTGAGCATGCGTCTGATCCGAGCAAGATGATTCGTTAACTTTTTCTATCTAAAAGCCGGAATTTAAGCAGTGCCTGTTTTTCCTTTCACCTTTGAAGAGTTGAAGAACCGGCTGCAGACCATGGAGAAAGATCTCGCGGATAAAATGGAGCGGTTACAGAGCGCTGCAGGAGCGCTGAGCGAGAAGACGGAGCGTCTCCGCGATCTAGAGAAGAACCTGCAGGATTTGGCGAAAGAGCGAGACGAGTACGTGAAGCACGTGACTCGGGAGATGGAGATGTGCCTGCAGGAACTGGAGACTCTAGGGCAGAAGCTGCAGGAGAAGAACGCTGAGGTCGAGGAGCTCCGGGTGGTTTTACAAGCCAAAGATCGAGAACTGGACGAGGAGAAGAAACGCAAAGCGAACGAACACCAGGACGTCCCGGAGCTCCTGCAGAAGACCGTGGCCACGTTGAGCGAGACGCGCCAGGATCAGCTGGAAGACCTGGAGAGCTGGATCCGCCGCAAAAGTGAGCAGAGGAGACAGCGAGAAGAAGACGAGAAGGCGGAGGTTCTCGAAAACGAGTTCCTCGAGTACGTCTCGGCCGTAAAAGAGCTGATGGCGAAAAAACACGAGACGATGCAGGCTTGGGAGAAGATGGCGTCGGTGCTGCAGGACAAGCTCGAGGTGGCGGAGACGGACGAGGAACGAGGGGAGCTCGGGACGCAGATGGAGGAGGCGCTGGAGATGCAAAGGCAAAGCCGGGAGCAGATTAAAAGGCTGAGCGATAGCGTCGCGGAGAAGAAGCGCGACATCGAGGAGAGGCACAAGCGCGAGATCGAGGAGATCAGGGAGACATACGGCGCCAAGATCGAGGCGGAAACCCAGATCCTGAAAACGCTCCTCCCTGACGTCCAGGCGTACTTCCGCAGCGCCGTCGAGGACGTCTGGAGAAGGTACCGGATCGTAACCGACAATCTGGAAATGAGGGTCGAGAAGAACAAAGAACCGAAAACCGAGATGCAGACGGTTGAAGCGACGGATTCAGGAGACGGACGAAGCGACGCCGTAGTGAACGGAGAGGGTGAATGTTGAATCCGCTAGCTCCGCCTCTTTGTCGCGCAGACTCTTGCTAGCGAATAATTCTGGGAGGAGCACAAGCCAGGAATCTTAAGCTCCTCCAGCAGGTCCATCAGAAGAACCGGGCGGGTGGAACTTTCAAAATGCAGGAAAAGAAAAACCGTTTCATGATGTTTCATGCGTTTCATGAATAAATGACATTTCACGATGTTTTCGTTGTAGTTTTTTTTATTTGGAATAGTGCAAAGTGTGTGTGTGTGTGTGTGTGTGTGTGTGTGTGTGTGTGTGTTGTTTTCCAACATGGGGGTGCTAAAGATTGCCCAGGAGCCCCGTGTCACCCCGGAGGTGTTGGTCCTGCACGGCGGCCAGCGGGACAGTCGGTCTTCCTACAAAGAAAAAAAAAAAAAAAAAAAAAAAGGGGG